>CM076607.1:72314324-72342934 GCA_038502775.1 Hippodamia convergens | reverse complement strand
GTTTGTGTTTGATAGCTACCTTGATAACTTTTGTAGTTTATATTTTTGAAATTTGGAACATTGAATATATTCATGATGTCGCCCGAAGATACAGATGTGCCCGATCGGGAGCGTGATGAAAACGAACAAACTTAAGCTAAATTCTCCGAAAATTTATACAAGTGCTGTGCGAAACCGTGCAAGGCTTTGGTGTGCAGAGTTTGCAATTCGGTTTTTCACGAGAGTTGTTCCAAAAGATTAAAAAACGTTAAAACCGTTGATCAGGGAACTGTTGAATGTTGTGATCCAGGTGAATGCGAGACTATTCAGAGTAAAGACGAAACTAAAATTCTGCAAACTGAAATTTATTACTTAAAGATGTTGCTAGAGGAAACTCAGGATAAAAATAAAGTTCTTCAATTAAATAATGAACTTCTATTGGAAAAATTAGACGAAGTTAACGTGAAGATACAGAAGATAACAACTTCAAAAACATGTGAAGCTGATAAGGTTCCGATGTCATCTACAGGAGTTGAAAGGAAAAAAACTGGAATTCCCAACAAAAATAAAAAACAAACAGACAGGCGTTTATAATGAACAGAATCAAGAACGGATAACACCAAGCATTAAACTCAGCGGGGTCACTGATACTGTACGGGATGCCGCAGCTGCTGATCTGCACCTTGCTAGAAATGAAGCTGTTACGCCTGTAGGGGGGAACCGCAACTGGTGCTCATGACAATATCAAATCCAGATCATTGGTAGGACTTGAATATATACAACGGAGTAAAATCAATGAGATTATAAATCTTGGTGATAACCAAAATATGATGAATAATCCAAATTTGGAAAATTCAGAAATGAGCACTCAATATGCATGGAAAACAGTAGTGAAGAAAAAAAATATCAAACATAAAAAAAAACAATGTGTGTAGCATCGATGTGACAGGCTTCTTTGTTGCGCGTGTGCGGGTTTCATGATTTTCGAGATTTGAATATTAATATTTATTTTTAACGTGTTGCTGTCTAATGGTGAATAAGACTTCTCACGTGAGTTATTGGGTGATTTTGTGGTGATCTCGTCATTACATCACGGATGGGAACCCGCTGTTTGAGACAATTTTTCATTCTTTTCACCGGTTTATGGATCGAAAATCGCCTCCATCTGTAAACGGGTATCATCTGTGTTTCTGATAAGCTAATCATTCTCGCGAGGTTAAAGAAGAACATACACGTTAATTTTTCCGTATTATTCTGAACGAAATTAATTCCAGTAATTACTGAACATTTGCAATTGATTTATACTTCCTTTGTATTTTTCCTTTGTGGGATCACCGTGTTTTTTCCTGGGCTGCCTGTGCTAGTCTGTTCGAAGTCTTTCTGGTCGGCCTCAGAAAGTGAAGAGTGTGTTCCTTGTCTAAGTTTATCCCTCATTCGACCAGGTTCACGTAAGTTCCCTGTTTTTTTTTTCTTACTCAGTGGTATTGTGTGTGCAATCCTCTATAGCTCACGGCCACCTGTTAACACTCTGTAAGTTGATTACGATATAAAGCAGTCCACACACTATTACTCCTTCCTTGAAATTATCATCATGCCGTCTTGTTTCCGCTGCACAAAGGCTATTCACCCCAGTGAAGAGAGTGTGATATGTTCGACATGCTCCAATTATTTTCACCTTACCTGCAGCAACGTCACCAGTAATGACAAGAAAGCTCTGAATGAGCTTGGAACAAAGTGGATATGCAGCTATTGCACTTCCAGCAGAAGAGGTCAAAGATGGGATCAGCGCACTTTGGCATCATCTAGCCAGGCTTCGCGTTCCTCTTCTCCCTGCGCAGAGGACGCCCACTAACAATGCGAGAGTTCAAGCTCATGATGGCCAAGCTAGATTGTCTAACTACAGAATTATCAACTATACGTAGCTACATATCCTCTATAAAGCTGTGTCAGGAATCTCTCTCGGCTCAGGTCACCAAATGTGCATCCGATAATGCTGGACACAACACCACTTTACTACAGCATGAGAGTAAAATATCTTCATGCGAAACGCATCTCGTAGCTGTCTCTGGCGACGTATCGAGGCTGAGGGCGGACATGGAGGAGCTGAGAAGTCAGTCAACTGCCTCGAATGATACTGCGACTGGCAGAGTAAACACCAGCACCGATTCGGAACTAGCGGCCGAGATTATGGAGCGAGTACGTAGGTCCCATAACATTATCATAAGAAATATTCCTGAAGCCACTCCTGAAAGCGATGAACTCTTGGTCAAAGAAATCGTAGATCACGTTGTCCCTCATACTTCTAGCAATGTTTCTGTCATCAAGCGTATTGGCGTTTCTAAGGCTGGTCTCCCAAGACCAATCCAAGCCAATTTCTCCAACCCGTCCATAGCAAGAGAGGTCCTGCGTAACAAGAAACTTCTGAGCACATCGGCGGCCTTAAGGAGGTTCTCTATATCAGAGGATTCAACCCCAAAGCAAGCCAATTGCCTGAGGCAGGCCCGCGAGGAGCTGAGGAGACGGCAGGCACAAGGCGAAAATAACCTTACGATTAAATACATCAGGGGAACACCAACCGTAACGACTATCATAATTCTTCCCCTCCAAAAAACTAGCAACGTCGATAACCCAGTGGTCCCTCTTCTACACAAACGCGAGATCTATTAAAAATAAATTCAGTGAAAATCTTGGCATCCATCCAACTGCATAATCCGCACATTGTTTGTATCTCGGAAACATGGTTGCGCGACGAATTACCTGACAGCCTATACAACATACCTGGTTTCAAACTTTTCCGCCATGACAACGCGATGAACGTTGGTTACGATGGTGTTTGCATATACATCAAGGATGAAATTGTTGACTCTTTCAAAATGGACGTATCCTCTTTGGATCTGCCGGGAATAGATACTTTGCTTTTGAGGCTTACTTCACCTGATTTTTCGGTGACCGTTGGTTGTTTCTATCGTCCTCGGCCATCTGCATCGGATCAACTTCTCTTCAGTTACCTTGCTTCTCTATCGAACTCCTCTAGTAACGCTGTCTTCTTCGGTGACTTCAACTTTCGTAAGATTACATGGCCAGCCGTCTTTTCTCAACCAGAGCACTCATTAGGTGCTCATTTCCTTTCATCTTTAGAGACCGGTCGCTTGGTCCAGCTTATTGATCGACCAACCAGATTTGGACCTGGACAGAGGCCGTCCCTGTTAGACCTTCTCCTTACGAACGATCCCGCACTTTTACATGATATTCAGGTCCATGATCCTTTAGGTCGCTCTGATCATGCAGTTATAACGTGCAGGTTGCAGTTTACTCGTCCTATTCCGCATTCTCCGCTCTTGAAGACATCAAATGCGGGTTAGATGCGTGCACCCGATCCAGGGTTGTCAAAGTTGTGGGTCCTAAACCATGGATAGACGAGAGCATAATGGCAATGTTACGCCAGAAGAAGGCTCTATGGCAGAGATATCTGCGGAGTGGTTCTGAAAGGGATTATGGCAACCACCGGCTCTACTCAAACCACATAAAATATACTCTGAGGAATGCCAGGAGAAACCATGAAGATCGGCTCATCGCATCAAAAAATCGCAAGAAATTTTTCAAGCACATTCGAACTACGCTCAACTCAAGCGTTTCGCTTCCATTGGTCCTGAAAACCCGATGGCCTCCCATGTTCAACTGAGGGTGAATCCGCTGAGGTGTTGTCTGATTTCTTCGCCGAGTGCTTCACAGTTGAACCGTGCGGTGACATTCCACCGGTGTCATCAACTCGATGTGAGGCGTCCTTGGAATTCATTGAGTTTCGTCAGGAGGAAGTTCGCAATCTTTTATCTCAACTTGACCCTTCTACCTCACCAGGGCCAGACAATATATCTGCTAAAATACTCAAGAACTGCGCTGAGACATTATCTTACCCCCTAATGAAAATTTTCATGCTATCGCTTGAGTCTGCAAAGTTGCCTAGTCTCTGGAAATCTGCAAAGATTACAACAATCTATAAAAAGGGTGACAGACTATTGCCAAGGAATTATCGGCCCATCAGCCTCCTACCTATAATTTCCAAGATTGCAGAGAAGGTGGTTTGTAATCAGTTGGTTGAGTTCTTCCTTCAAAACGGAGTAATTCCGCATCAACAGCATGGATTCCTTCCTGGCAGATCAGTCATCAAAAAACTTAATATCATGTTTGGACGATTGGACCAGATCACTCGATGAAAATATTTCGATGGACGTTATATACCTTGACTTCTCGCGGGCATTTGACAGAGTTCCTTCGAAGAGGCTGCTGAAGAAACTTGAGCACCATGGTGTTAGAGGTGAACTTCTTTGCTGGATTGAGTCCTTTCTTTCCCACAGAGAATTCTCTGTAAGAGTAGGAAACATTTCCTCTCGGAGCAAATCTGTGACAAGCGGGGTCCCACAGGGCTCAGTCCTGGGCCCCCTCCTCTTCGTGGTTTACGTTGCAGATCTTCCTCTTGTCTTACGTTCGAAGTGCTCATTGTACGCTGATGATGTCAAGATCTACGGTAGAGCGGATAACCCGACCCAGTTGCAAACTGATCTAGATTGTTTGCTTGATTGGTCCCGCAAATGGCTACTGCCACTTAATGTAGACAAGTGCAAGGTTCTACACCTGGGTAAAAACAACCCGAGGAATGACTATTGTGTCGACTCCGTTGTCCTCGAGACTGTTCGACTGCAGAAGGACTTGGGGGTCATTATCTCGGAGGACCTGTCATGGTCACCCCACATCGAGAGTATTTCTGCAAGAGCCAACCGTCTATTTTATCTCATCAGAAAGTCCTTTTCCAGATGTTCAATTACCACCAGCAGGCTACTCTACACCACATATATTCGACCTATTCTAGAGTTTGCTGGTCCTGTCTGGTTTCCCTGTCTCCTGCGGGATCGATCCCGCCTTGAGGCAATCCAAAGACGAGCAACCAGACTTCCATACGGTAATGTCCGCCCAACTTACGAACATCGACTCCAACTGTTCGGCCTGGATACTTTTCTGGCTCGACGGTCTCGGGGTGACCTCATTGTGACGTTTCGCGCGCTTCATCATTCCTTCGGTTGTGATCTCAGCCACCTCTTTGCGCTGAACCCGAACAATCTTCGGGGTCATTCATACAAACTCTACCGTGAAAACTTCAAGACTACCCCTAGAGAATATTTTCTCCCCAACCGAGTGTTCCAGCAGTGGAACTCCCTGCCCGACTGTGTTGTGAGTGCACCCAGTGTGAACGCGTTTAAGAACAGACTGGATAGTTTGAGCGGTCAGCCTGGACACGATGCGTAGGTGCGGGTGATCGAGAGAGGTGATGTGTGGGTGGTGCCCGTTTCTTTCTTTGTTTTTTTTTTTCTTATAGTTAATTACTCTTTCTTTCCTTATTACACTCAGCTTTGTGGAAGCTTTTTTCAGTTTTTTATCTTAAGAGCAAGATAAAGGGTGCTCCGAGGAGAAAATGGCTCTATGCGGGAAGAATATATGGAAATGATGTCACTGAGAAAGATATGAAGGATTTTTTGAAGAGTTCAACTGGCTTTGATGACTTCGAAGTGAAAAAAGCTGCCAACAAAGGGCACCAATTCATCCTTCAGTGTTGGTGCTCCCACTGATCAATTTGAGAAGCTATTGAGTCCTGAGTGCTGGCCAGAGGGTGTTGTGTTGAGGGAATTTAATTTCCGAAATTTTTTTCAGCGAGCCGGAAGAATGAAGCAAACGAACTAGCTTGGCAGAATAGTAGATATAAGTATTTTTCCATAGCTCACCAGAACATACAGTCAATTGGAAACTGTCTGAGCTCCCTTGAACTTTTTTCATGTGAACATGAATTGGATGTTTTGATGGTTACTGAACACTGGAAAAGCAAAGAAGAACTTAATGCCTGCATATTGCAAAACTACAATCTGGTGGACAGTTTTTGCCGGGACAGAGGTAGACATGGTTGAAGTGCTATCTTTTGTAAAAGCCCATACATATATAGTAGAAGGGATGATATAAATTCTTTAAGTGTGCCTCGTGTTGTGGAGTGCTGTGCAGGTCATTTAAATCTTGAAGGTTCGAAAATTTTGGTAGTTTGCATTTATAGGCCTAATTCACCACCATATTGTAGTGTAGATATTTTTCTCGAAAAGCTAAAATTAATATTAGAAATATATGTTAAGGAAAATTGTAAATTATTGATTGGAGGAGACTTTAATATCGGTACACTGGTGCATTCCAAAGAATCTCAACTTTTTCTTGATCTCCTTGAGACATTCAATATGAATATTAAGATAAATGAGCCAACAAGGCCTGCCTCGAATACCTGCTTGGATAATTTTTTAACAAATATAAATGGCACCTCTTTCGTGACTGAAAATCACATATCTGACCACAAGGCAACAATATTCACTTTTGAAAACATACTTGGAGATATAAGGCCTCATAAGATCTGGATAAGAGATATGAACGAAACATTTATAGGTGATTTTCTGCTCAATCTATCACAAGCAAAGTTGGGCGAAGTTAACAGTTTTGATAGCACAGACATTAATGGTGCGTGGAATCACTTCTCAGATTCTTTTAGGGAGATTTTTGAGCATAGTTTCCCCTTAAAGTGTGTAGTTAAGAGAGATTCTAGAAACTCATTCAGGAACGTTCCTCAAATTAGAGGAATGAAAAATATTTTAGATAAACTCTACACTGTATCTCAAGTAAGGCAAGAATTCAAAAATGTTTATAAAACTTGCAAGAAAAAATATGACTTCTATATTGCAACATGGAAAAAAAAGAATTACAGTGAAACCATAAGAAATGCACAGAATACATCAAAGGCAACTTGGCAGGTGGTAAACAAAATCACTAATAGGGGTCCTAAATCTAGTTTCGATAACATGAACCAGCAAGATTTGCACAAAATGGTTAATGATTTTAATAATTTCTTCGTCAATATGACTCCATCATTGTGTAACTGGTCGTCAACCAAGGTTGGTAACAGGCATAATTCTGCACGTATTCAGAATTTCTTTTATATGTTTGATATTGCGGAATCTGAGGAGTTGCAGCAGTAAAATCAATGAAGAATAAAGGGTCAACTGGGTATGATGGAATTCCCATTAGTATTATTAAGAAGTCTATTCATATTATAGCTCCCACTCTTGCACAAATTATGAATCTATCTTTTAAAGAGGGTATTTTTCCTGATGCACTTAAAACATCAGTTATCAGGCCTATTCATAAGAAAGGAGATCAATCTGACTTGGGAAACTACCGACCAATCAGTCTACTAAGTTCATTCTCAAAAATTCTTGAAAAAGTTATGGCAATTCGAATCCTGAAATTTTTCGGGAAGTTTAATGTTGTGTACAGCAGCCAACATGGGTTTGTCAACAACAAGAATACTGAAACTGCAATTTTTGAATTAACACACACCATTGTCTTGGCATTGGAAAAAGGAGAAATTCCAGCTGCTCTGTTCCTTGACTTATCCAAGGCGTTTGACTGCGTGAACCATGAAATATTTTTGAAAAAATTAGAACTATGTGGAATAAGAGATAAACAACTGGATCTCATAAAAAGTTACCTCACCAACCGGAAGCAGAAAGTATCTTTTATGGTGAATGGAATCACATATACTTCAGATGAACTCACGTCAACTATGGGAGTACCTCAAGGCAGCATTTTGGGACCGCTACTATTTATCATCTACATAAACGATATAACGGAATACCTACCAACGGAAAACTGTCAACCTGTGATATATGCTGATGACACAAACATCCTGGTCAGAGCCACAAACATACTCTCCTCGACTCTTTTATTGGAGTCTGTTATGGCTAGAATGGAGAACTGTTGCATTGATAATAAGCTCGTTATCAGTGGCGTAACGTTTCTCAGCCAGCGCCCCCCCATGATTATTTCCGGGCCCCACCCCTATAAAAAAATTCAATTTTTTTTATTTTTTCGGAAGAACTTTAGCAATGTTGAAGAACTAATAATTTTCCACTCGTTTCTGCCGTTGCATTCCATTATTATATTATAATTGATTTTTAAACAGTTAATACGTCCTATTTCGCACGCTTTTCGTAGATTGTTTTTCTATACTTTTCATTTATACATTAAACGGTTTTTTCCGAAAGCTCAATGCCCCAACAAAAAAAAACACAAACACAAACAAAGAAGCGAAAATCCGACCGCCCAACCTCCACATATGGTCGGTACGCTTTGTATAAAGCTAATGCCGGCGGTAACTATTATCTTGAAAATTTCGAATTTTTCGTTTTTTTGAAATGAAAGTACTATCTGCAATGGAATTGTGGAAAAAGTTCGAAATTTTTTTGAAGATTATGAGCTTTTCATAGCAAAAATCGTGATTCTTTGATTTTTTCGAAAATTTGATCGAGAGGAGATTTGGCTCTCTGCAGGGTTTTTGTGAACCTATTAAACTGTAGAAAGCACACTTAACATTATTGGTTTTCTCAATATGTTCGATCCAGCGCTTGATTTTCCAAAAGTACACGAGATGCCCTCTTTTCGTTTCATTTTCAAATTCATGTGAAAAAGATAAAAAAAAATATTCTCGGAAAAGCAATAAAAAGACGATGAAAGGAATTCATCTTGGTTCTCGAAACCAACCGACAACTTTCTGTGTGATCATTGATGGTTGCTACGGCGTCGATAATCAAAAACAAAAGGACGTATGAAGATCTAAAAAATGGAAATTAAAGCTTAAAGTATATTATAGCGGTTAGCCAAAAAAATTTTGTTGTTGGTTTTTCTGATTTCTTTCAAAAACTACTGACGCTACAAAAAAATTTACATTTCATTTTGATCCTTTAATCCTTCAGTCCCGTAGTGCATTATTATATCCAAAAAAAGAAATGCATTAATTTGAACCGATATATACTTCGAAAATCTAGTTATGAATCACATTTATAAGATCATCTATTTTATCATTTTAACTGTTATTTGAATTTAATCTTTAGGCTCAACTAGACTCAATGAGAGCAATCATATCAAACATTTATAATTTTTTGCTGTCTTATAAGCCTAATACCTCAACAATTTCACAACTAATTTCAAATCTATATGAAAATAAATAACATTAAGCAGAAAATAAGTTTTTACTGTCTTAAAAAGATGAAGAAAAAATTAAATAAAAGGTTCAACAACCGGGCCCCCAGACCTCGCGGCCCCCCCCCAACAGGGTGGCTGGGGGGTGTACGTTACGCCACTGCTTGTTATGAATATGCAAAAAACGGAGTGTATGTTTTTCACTACTGAAAGATCGCACTGGAATCCACCTGATTTAATGCATTACAAAGACCAAAGGATTGAAATAGGCGAAAAAGTAACGTTTCTTGGTGTTCAAATGGACAATATGTACTTTGAAATGGATTTCTCATATTGCACAACTGAAGAGTAAACTTTGCTCCTTAATATATACACTGAAGGTAGTGAAAATACAGGTCGACTCAGATGTATTAAAAGTTATGTATTATTTATTTAAATTTTCGTTCCAAAAAATTATCAATATATTGCTGGGTTTTTTTTTTGTTGGCCATTACATAAAGTGATTTCTTAATGTATGTATGTTTCGCGTCCCCAATAATTTGATTTCTTAATTCTCCTACGTTCCCTTACCCCAAAAAAAAAAAAACAGCAATATATTGGTTAGTTAATATGCTTGTCTTCAATCCTTAGCATCGTACTGCATTATTTTTTGGGGCGGTACTTCTTCTGCAGAAAAAATTTTTGTTGTACAAAAATGGGCCTTACGCACAATTTTGGGAATGGGATATAGAGACTTAGAGACACATGTAGGGGCCTTTTCAAGAATAATAATATGTTAACTATATATGGCCTTTACATATAGACTTCTCCTCTTTTTTCGGAAACAAAACCATTATTTTGAGGAGTGCCAAAATAGGAATAATAGTAGACGAATGAATCCTTATATATATCCACTTCATTGCTCTACTTTGCGAGAAAAGAACCCGCATTATGCAGGTATAAAGATGTATAATAAACTGATAAAGGTGATTCAGAAGATTACGGACTACAGGCTTTTCATGAAGAAAATATATGATCTCATACTGAAGTGCGAACCATACAGTCTACATGAATTTGAAATTTCCCTGGAAAATTATTACTCGTAGCAATTTCTGATTATCTCTTGTTTGTATTTTTGACTTTTTTCATTTTTATTGATGTACCCAAGGAATATCACAATAACTATTGAAAATAAATATATATTCTATATTCTATTCTATTCTATACTCACTATAGGGCACTATTTGACATATTCAGAAAAAAAATTCAACTGTGGTTTTTCCGGAAATGACATCAACTTTCGATTTTCAAATGGGACACACAGTATATTATTACATTTTTTAAATCTCCATAATTTTCTCAATCTAATGATACCTCATAGTTGATATTTCATTCGTCAGAACGCCCATTTTATTTTTCGATCTAGAGAGCCATGAACTCCCTAAAATTATTCCAAATAATCAAAATAATGCTACACTATAGTAATTTCAATTCAAAAAGTATCGTGGTTCGAAATACCTACCAAAAAAGTAAACCAAAACCTTTTTTCACTCGAAACTCCGTTTTGTCAAATGGTAGCATAATGGTACTCTGTTGTCATTCGAAATTACCATCGGTGGGGTATTTATCCATATCAACTATTTTTCTGTATAACCAATACGAACACGATAATGGAGTTTAGACAAGTTAAAGTATCTTCTCGGTTCAATCCAAAGTTGATGTCATTTCCGGAAAAACCGGAAATTGGATTTTTTTCTAAATATGTCAAAAAGTGCCCTATAGTGAGTATATTCAATGTTCCAAATTTCAGAAATATAGCTACAGAAACAAGGGAGAAAATGGGGGTGTACCATGAGTCTGTGTCACCTGTGTATATATATTTTTTTTTCGAAATATTCACACTGATTGGGTTGTACTGTTCTCTCTACAGTTATAGCAAAGTTCCTATTTTGAAGAATTCAGGAATACTAATGAGAATGAATCCTTCCATTTTTTCCATCATTCTTCAACATTTACTAAGGAAAAATGTGAAATACATGTGCCTGAAATTGTATAATTCTTAAACAATAAAAATTTCAAATAATTTGAGAAAAGAAATATTGGTATACCACAATTTTCCATTGAAACTGAAACCTTAGAATTGAGGGGTGAAATGGTCATGAATTATGATGTAAAAAGTATTGGAATTGTTTAGAATTGTAAGGAATTGCCATAAATTGTTTTGAATATTCATGAATTGTCCACGGATTTTTATGAAGTATCATGCATTTCTTGAAATGTGTGAATTGTTTTAATTGCGTGCTTTGATATCAAAAGAATTGCTTGAATTGCGGTGTACAAACTTTTCATGAGTGGTTCACTGTTCATTTGTCGCTTATAATTTTCAAATGTATTTTGATTACCGCAAGCGTAAATAATTCCTATAACTGATCTCTACTATCTACATCGTTTCGTATTTCTTCATTTTCGACATGTTCTTCTTGAAGTACCTGTTTTTTCATTGATTTCGGAATAAATTGATTTGATTTGAATAGTAAACAAGTAAATAGTTCACCTTAAATGTTCATATTTCCATACACCTTCATCTAAAGTTTCTGGCATTTTCAATATCAGCTCGATATTACTTGGATCTTTTCTAATCAGTTGTTGGATACACTGTTGAACTGCCAATGTACTATCCATTTCCTCGTAAGCTTCATCAGGCCAATGACAAAAATCCTGCACAAGGAAAAGAATATTCAAGTAATTTAGAAAATTCAAGAAAAGTATGTACCTCAGCCCTAGTGCCAGGCCTATTTCTTCTTAAAATTGTTGCACCATCAGCCATCTTCATTTTGGACATCAAAATTTTCGAGGGATGATCTAAAGTGAAAGTTTACCCAAAAATTTTTTCAGCTTTAATTTCAATACAAAGACTTTTACTCAGAAGCACAGAACACCAAACATCAAAACATCTGGGCGGCGTTCGGAATCAACGTCGGGTAAAGTGCGTGTGTCGAACGAAGGGCGCAGTCGGTTGTTTCAGTCAGTTGTTTAAAATGTTGCCGATCGTTTTCGAACGACGTGGGGTGAGATCTTCCCTCTCTATCTAATTGCGACGTGAGGTAAATCTATATTTTCAAATTATATATCAAGAATATGAAGATATCTTAATTAACATTCAATTTTCTATGAGTGAATGCTAAAAGTGGATATTTTATTTAAATATCTAGAACGAATGCAGAAGTAGCTGAATGATATTCCCAGGAAATAAATAAGATTGATGGTTTTGATTTGCACCACTTTGAAAAAAATGGGGGCACTTTCAATTTTTATGATTTTCCTCCCGTGGAAGCTGCAAATGTATTTTGGGCCCGTTCCACTTGGCGACCACAACGCTCAAAATCGTTAAATTGGACGGCTGAAGGAGCATTTTGAGCGTTGTGGATGTGATCGCCAAGTGGAACGGGCCCTTTGTATTCAAATGTATCAGTAGATTTCACACCACAGAATATAACCAAAGGTATGTTCCACAGATTACAGATACTAGAGGTATGTTCTGTGTTTCACACCAATACACAGAATATCTATCCTTACCCAGAAGCGACAGCTCACGTATTTTTAGGGGTCAATTTTCAATGACCTTGAGTAACCACCACCACAAACACTAGCCAAACAAAAGTGTGCAAGTGTGCACTGAGCTCTCAGTTATACACTGCAAACAAAAAACAATTCTTCGCTTAATTTCAAAACGTTGTTATTTTCTTAAAGATTCTTGAATGGAATTAAGGTTTAGAGTAATACCAAAATATATTTTGATATAATATTACCATTTATGGTTCATTTGAACTTTTCTAATTTATATTTCGGTTGGATAGAATATTGATGTGTTAGATGAACATTGAAAATTTCAAGTAGTTTTATGACTATATGATTTCTTGTTTGACGATTGTTCATCATATTTTTGCAATGTATTCGACAGTGTGCTTTTAACGATTCAATTTTCCCTATACTTTTAATTTCAAAACGTGTCTATGCATCTAATTAATTAAAAGAAATATCTAATTGAAAGGTTCAATATCATGACCTGATATTTATGAGATTGGAGAAAAGATATTTCTCACCTTTCGGTATTTCGGAAGATCTATCTTCAAATATATATTCAAGAAGTTCATTGATTTGAAAAAGGCTTTTGATACAGTGGACACAGAGATAATGATGAATAAGTTAGAAAAATGGGATTTCCCTAAATCCCATCATACCATACTCCCCTGAGTATGGTACAACTTCGTAAAATCACACTTGAGTGATCGAAGACATTGCAAAGTGATATGGAGAATGTCAATACTGGTGTATCTCAGGGATCGGTCGTTGGACCATTACTGTACCTATTATATGTTCAAATTTCTGAATCTGAAATGTCATTACTTTATGTATTCAGATGACACAGCGCTTGTATTCTCTGGCCCAGGCTCAAGAGTTTGTGAACAGAATATAAATGATGAATTGGCAAAGTATTTCAAGTGGCTGTACACTAACATAAATATCGATAAGACTGTATATATGACAATCAAACAAAATACCCAAAATGTGAGTGATATTAGAATAAGCCTGAATGGTATCTGAAAGAGGTTACTGAGTATAAGTATTTGGGGCTTGTCATCTAGTATAATCTTACCTGGAATAATCATATTGAAAATATAATGAATAAAATTACCCCCAATGGCAGGTGCAATAAGAAGATGTTCCCGAGAACTCAATGATAACACTAGAAAACTACTCTATCACAGCTTTATAAAACCACATCTATTATACCTAATTTCCTGCTGGGCTGCAGCTACAGGATATCTCATACAAAAATTTCAAAGGATGCAGAATAAAATTGTCAGGACAATATTTATATCAGTACCCCTATCTCACACCAACAGAACAATTATAAAAAGGAACTAAAGTTATGAATATTAAGAACATTATATTTTTTGAACAAGTCAAACTTATATACAATATAGAAAGTAAAAAAACTAAAATCGAATACAAAACTAACAAAAAATAGAAATTTCCATTGATATGAAGCAGGAAAAAAAAGTACCTAAGAAAAACGAGTCAAACTTATATACAGTATAGGAAGTAAAAAACTAAAATCGAATACAAAACTAACAAAAAATAGAAATTTCCATTGATATGAAGCAGGAAAAAAAGTACCTAAGAAGAAAACCTAAACGGCAAGAAAAAAAAAATGTTTACATTCACCTATCCGGCAGCATTCATTCGTATAATCAAGTCCCTGTTGAAGTTGTAAAAGTTGATACTACCAAAAAATTTGCCCTAACCTCTGTCATTTCCTCAGTGAGATTTAGCTTTTTGTTTGTAATATATGGTTTATTAATATTACAAAATTTATTTTTAGTTGAACAGGCTAAATTATAGTATTTTGTAGGCCCTGGTGCCAGTTTTTTATAAAATGTTTTTAGGTCAACAATAAATGTCCGAAATTAAATTGAAAAATCGGTAGATTTAACGAAAAATCGGTAGATAAAACGAAAATTCGGTAGATATAACGAAAAATCGCTAGGTTCGGCAACACTGCAATATAAGAAGGAATGAAGCTGAGTTTGACAGATATACACCAGATCTGGGACATGCGCACGTAATTTTGTCCCCAATAAATTTGTTCGAGCTGTCGCTTCTGGGTAAGGATAGATATCCTGTGACCAATAAGCCATTGAGTTGAGATTTGAGATCTTAGACTAGAGAAGAGAGAGGACGCGTAACGTCATGCATCTTTATAATTCAACCTGCCACATAATGGGATTGACCAGTGGCGTAGCCTAGATAATGTGCACGATATTTGAGAAAATATTGAAACTACTAATATTTTACCCAGCGAATAAATATTTGAAGAATAATAGAAGAAGGAAGAATTTTGAAAGCAAAGAATTTTTTGATATAAGGTATACAGAGTGATTTCTTTAAGTGCCCCACTAGAAGTTCTTGAGGAATAATAATAATATACTTTATTGTTCCCTCGGAAAAATATTCCATGAACATAGTATACAGAAAAAAAGAATAAACAAAATGTGATATCATCAAATAACAAGGCTTTAATGAACCGAATCTTTAGAAACTAAATTAACACAAGTAAAGGAGCAAAAGAAAGTGAATCCTCGAAAATAAAACACATCTATTCGCTGAGAATGAAAGATCTTGTCCTCAGCACACTGCAAACTACCGAAACAAAATTACGGATTTCCTCTATTGTCACGTTCTGCAAAAACAGTCGATCTCATGGATACTACTGAATCGGTAAATGGAGAGGTCTGAGCGGAAGGCATTCGCACAGTAGATGAATCAGAGTCTGCTGGCAGGACAGATTGCACACGAGACAAATATCCCCAAAAGATACATTGTGGTACACATTTTTCCTGTATATTCTCAGATTATTCCTTGATCCCAATCTCACCTGAGCAGGAACTCTCACAAAATCAAAAGGCAGTTTGAAACTGAGATACGCAACTGCCAGCTCCCCATAACTAAACAGATGGGCAAAAAGAGGATACGCAGATTCTCTAGTGCGACATATATCCTTCTGGAAACAAAGTGATCTAAATGTCGCCTTGAATTCCTTTCTTCGCTTGATCAACTCTGTTGACGTTAAATTGCAGATATTCACAGGAAAATTGACACAATTCAAGAAATCATTAACCTGCTCACACCAGTTGTATCTGGCATCCACAACATCATTCTGCGACAACTGGAGCATTCTCAAAAAGCACAGCTTTGGCAGTCTGGTCGTGGAACTCATCCTATGTAGTCTGATGAGAAATTCCAGGACCTGATCGAAAATAGTACAGTGAACTGTTTTAACTCCTACCTCCAAGCGTACTAGATAATCCGGAACGTTGATGGGTCATCAGCATATCTCAAACTCCACACAGGTGCAACATACAACAGAGTGCTGCGAATGAGAGAATCAAAAAGTCTGATCTTTAAATCCCATTCATTATGCTTAGTGCCAACCAGAATAGAAAAAGCAGAACTGTAGGCCTGTCTTGCTTTCCTTACAGAGAACTCGCTCATCACACGGAACAATGAGGAAGACACAAATGGGACGCCCAGATATCTATATTCGTTCCCCACTTCCAAAACCTGGGATTTAATTCGAAAATTACCACAGGAAGTAGATAATCGTCCACCACTGTTGAAACACATTACTTTAGTTTTATCCGAATTGATAGTCAGTCTCATTTTATCCACATACTGTTGCAGTATTACCAGATTTCTGCGCAAACCTACCTCAGAGTCCGACAGAATCACCAAGTCATCAGCATAGAGAAGCATCAGGACATCATAATTCCCATCAATGTTGATACCATAAGCGCCCTCAGCCCTAAAATATTCTTCAATGTCCGATATGAACAATGAGAACAACAGCGGACTCAACGTCTCTCCCTGCATAACACCCTGAGTTAAATCAAACTCCCTAGTGAAATTATTGTCTACTTTGACTTTGAAGGAAGTAGAACTATACAGGCTCACCAAAATGTTTATAATATTAAATGATACTCCTACACGATACAATACTTGCCACAGCACATCGCGAACTATTGAATCAAAAGCTTGTTTGAAGTCAACAAACACTGCATATATTTTGCGTTTCTTCAGACGAAGATGAAATTGGATAGCCGATGCTAAAATGAATATATTATCGCGGCAACCGCGTTTCTTTCTGAATCCATTCTGACATTCGGGAAGTATGTTATTATGGTCACACCATTGCTCAAGTCTGCCCAGAATTAATTCAGTGAAGAGCTTTCCAGCACAGTTAACCAGTGCAATAGCTCTGTAGTTGCTTGGCTCTTGTTCGTTTCCTTTTTTAAAAATCATACTCAGAATTATATCGCTCTAGCACTTAGGGATATATCTTTCACTGAGAATATTATTGAATAGTGACAGCATATAAAGTAACGAATTCTGTGGTAGGGACCTATAAAATTCATACGGAATTCCATCAGTTCCTGGCAATTTTTTTAACTTTGTTGAGTTCAAAACCGTGATCAACTCTTCCATAGTGAAACTACAGTCCAATAAAGGATCATAAGTACCGTAAAAGCTGGTGTCCACAGCAACATTCAGATTTGAAACCATCCGAGCCTGGCGAGCAAAATATTCCTCCCACCCACAAATATCAATCTTATTGGTTCTTTCGAGTTTACGATACGTGTTCAATATAGCCCAATACTCCCTTGACGAAACAGAATTACAAAGCTTCTCAATTATACCCAACCTGTACTGTTCCCTCTTGCTTCTCACCAAAACTCTATAAGCTAACTTCATCCTTACATATTCAGCCCTGCTATCATCGCTAAATCCCGTGTTTTTACAGTCTCGTAGTGTTTTTCTGAGAAATTTTTTCATTGCTTTACATTCGTCATCATACCAATCATTACTATATGTATACGAGGATTTTGATCTGAAGTAGGTGATCATATTTGATGACGCTGCCCCATCCTTAATGGCACCAATCAGATTACTATAGGATTGATCAATGTCAGCAATATACTGTGCTCTAGATGATAACTGCATGTGATCGACAAAATTTATCCGAGATTCTTCCACCCAACGGTATATTTTCAAACGTTTCTTGCCACAGAATAAGTTTCGATCAACCTCAGAATTCACCCGCCAGCTGAGCTTCACACAAATAGGGAAATGATCAGAGGAAAACTCCTCGAAGAGAACAGTAAAATCATCAATTCGATGCACTTGATTATTATTTACCCAAACTAGATCTATTGTACTCTTGCCGTTTGCATTACAAAATGTAAAATTCGCAGGTCTATCCGACTGAGGTCTTCCATTCAGAGCTATAAAACCATTATCGTCCATGAAACTTAACAAATTACGACCCCTAACATTACAAACGGTATCCGAACTTAACCTATCTGAATACAATCATCGACTTTTTAAAACATTTCCTCCGGCATACACTCACCCGACCCAATTCGACAATTAAAGTCCCCACCCAAAATGAACAGAGTATCCGGATATGCGTTCAATAACTGGTTCAAACTCATATCAAATAAATGTATAATTTCATTCAAATCATGCGCAAAATTGAAATACAAAGAACAAACAATAAACTTAATATTTTCTGAAAGCACAAGTACAAAAATCCACCACAATGATTTGTCCAAAAGTTGATATTTTAAATTTTTCTTAATGTACGTTACCAACCCTCCACTGGCACGGCCTGTTGATTTCTCACCCACAGCAAAACTATGTATTGCAGAGTACGATGCCGTAAAAGCACCAAGGTTATTCACAGGGTACCAACGACACCATGTCTCACTCAGACATATTATTTCTTGACAAAAAAAAGCTGAAGCAGAAGCGGCAGAAATGAAGTTCTTATACCCATGAGTGTTCCAAAACAATATTTGTATCCCATCACTGCTTTCCGAGGCGAAAAGTATCAGAACTTCCCTCAGAGTTAAATTTTTTCGTACTGAAGCCTTGCTCAGGAGAAGAATCCAACTCCCCCTGTCTCTTCTTATCAATATTGTGCTGATTACATTGTTCATATACCTTCTTCAGTTCGTCAGTTTTTCACTAGTTTTCCGTCCATATATCAACGCAGACCCTTTACGAAGGCTCTCCTTCCGCTGGCTCGAATTACATCACGGCAATCAAGTAATCTCCTCTGCGTAAACGATCCTCAGGAGAAAAGTCTTCGGTACAGAACATTTCAGTATTTTTCAATCTGTTCGTGTTTTTCAGGATTTCAACTTTCAAACCTGAATGAGCGTAACTTGACTATCACATGACCCCCTTCCTTACGACCAAACTGATAGCAGTCCAGAATATCATCTCTAGTAACATTAACCTTCAACACATTTTTCATTAGTTCAGTAACTGCCAGCTCTAAATAAGAATCATCAGCTCGTAGACCATGTATTATTATGTTATTCTTCCGTGAGTTTCTTTTCAAGAATGATATCTCCTGAGACAGTTGATCGTTTTGCTTTTTCAGTAACGAAATTTCATCATCATAATTTTTTTTCAAGCTCTTGAGTTTTTCGTCTATCAGGGATATCTCCACTTTTATCCAGGCCGTCTTTAACCTCTTGGAGGCCTTGGCACATTCGGATAATGTGGCCCCTATGACTTAGAAATAACCAGTGGCGGAGACATATGGGGCGCAGGGGACGCGCGACCCTCTTGCTGATCCCACATTGAGGCATTTATTACATTTTTATTACGATAAGAGTAAAAATAGTTCAAGATCTCTTTCGCGCCTCGCTTTTGAGTTTTTTTTGTATCCGCCAGTGAACACAACACTATTTTGTTAGAAAAGGCAAAGAAAGTAAATAAGTACATTATATTATAATTCAGCTGATATTTATTTTTACACCGAAAATAGTAGCTCACACAGAAAGAAACAAGTAAAAGATGATTTAATTAAATAATACCACGGAACACAATCAATAAACTAGACACAAAAAAGCCACAATATCACATACAAAACACAAGAAATACAGGGGAATTCCCTACCGCCGTGTAGGTTTATTCACGATACACAGACACGGTAGTTAATGCCAACTCGAGGGAATTTTGCCGATTTAGGGGAATTTGGGTACCTACTCAAAAAGAAGTAGGGATTTTTTGTCTGAAATCGTCTGAAATTTCTCGCAGTGGCGTAGCGCAAAATTCGCGACCTCTCGTCAAGATTTTAGTCGGGGCCCCCCTCTATTGATTTATGTTATTCATGATGAGTTTCCTCTGAAGTTTTTCAAAGAAAGACAATGGAAATATGTTATAAAAATAATTTATATTTGAGTAACAAAAAATTCTAAACAAAATAATGTAAATTCTGATATGAAAATAACTAGAAACACATAATGTGATTTAAAAGTTGAGAAAATTAATTAACTAAAATGCATTCGTCTTTTTTAATTGTGCAAACATTTCTATCAACTTGTCGATGTCCAAGCATCTGGGCACTTCTTGTTCATAGCTGAGTAAGCTCAAAAGTTTGATAGACGTGTTTGCGACACGTTTAAGGAGGGTAAAACAGGGTAGCACATGGAGTAATTGATGATACCTCAAATTTCAAATGGAATTACTGGAACTACTGGAAACCTCATATCATGTTTTTTGTCATAATTCAATAGTATTTCTCTCATTTTTCAGGAATAATAATTGTACCTTCTTTGTATAAGTTTTGTCAATAGACTGAAATTATTTGGGCCCCATTTGGAGCTTTTAGTTTATCTCCCCTTTGGTGGCGGGCCCCCCTCACCGCGAGTTCTGCGGGGCCCCATCTGATAAGCCACTGATTTCTTGTCATGTAGCGCTGTCTAAAATTGAAGAGTGGAAATTCAAAAGGGTCTAAGTGCCAAAAAAATCGAACTGAGATATTACATAAAACATGTCTCAGGGTCGGTTCCACAAAACTTTGATTGTACCGTCAAATGTATTGGAGCCATCCCGATTCGTTGAAATTTCAAAACGGGTGATTCGATTGATTCGAATTTAGGTAAGGTTTTTTTAATTTTACAGTTAAAGCTTTATGAAATCCGCCCTCAAACTGATGAAAGAAGTTTAAAAAAAATTGTTTTTTTCATCAGAAATGATGACAGCCTGAAGCGTATGGCACATGAATCGTTTCGTAGGCTATTGGCCTTGGCACATAGAACCCATAACAAATGAAATCTAAAATTTCGTGAAAGTGGCACTCAGACACTTTTGAATTTCCACTCTTCAATTATGTAGTTGAATGGAGATTTCCTTTGAAGATTCCGAATGAATACAATAATGCAAGAATGTGATCAACAACACGATTCGAACAGATGTTTTTAGGCCGACCACGACCTCCCTAACAAATAACACAAGCTAATAATTGCTCTTATCTAGTCTAGGACAGTATGCGGCAAGGGTCATAAAAATTGCAACCTTCGAGAACTTGTAGATGAGAAACTGGGAATTCCAATCCATTTGGTATTATTGTAAATGGAAACTTTCGCTTTTTTACCTGAAGGAATTTTAGTATGCGAAAGGGAATTTCGAAAGAAGAAAGCGTTTAGGTCTTTTCGAAAAAATCTGTTCGATGAAAATACATATAATGGAATTTTTATGAAATAGGGAATTTAAAAACGTCATTGAGGAAATCTTCGATCCTTTCGGTACGGAACACTTGATCTGAGCGGGGCCCATATTGATCGCGGGGCCCTGGGCACTTGCCCAAAGTGCCCTAGGGTAAAGAGGGGCCTGCTTTTATCTCCGATTTGAGTTCTTCAATTTCAGTGTTCAACATTACTGTCTGCCTTTCAATGAGGGAGTGTAGAAAGCTCTTTTGTGCTTCACTAAAATCTACCATATTTTATTACTAGAACCCGCGCCGTGTATGGCCACCTTTATGCTACTATAACCGAACGATAGTGTTATCGTTATCACCTGAACCAATGATTGAAGATATTCTCTCGAAGAATTTGTTAATAATTTCATCAGGAAAAACAATATTGTGATTTTCCCCCGATCTTATATTACTAAATTCGATATTGTCTTTGCTTCCGGCACTGAATTTTTGTTTCCAGCGTTTGTCACAGCACTTTTAGTCCACTGCATTTAGGTCGAAATAGGCCCAAACTTCGGACCAATTCATACAAAAGAAAATGAAGGCTTTTCGGGTAGGTCTCGGTGTCCCAAATGATATCCCCAAAGTTCCCTAGGCGGAGTGACCGCATAACATTTGGCAACGCTGTAAAGGGCTAAAATCCTGCCCCAATGTGAAATTTCGTGAATATCTCGGTCCCTATGAAACTTACGACAAAAATACATCAGAGCAAAAAGAAAGCTGATGAAATTTCCTAGAAGAAAGGTTTCGAGTCGTTTTTTGATATAACCAACGGTTTCGTCACAATCTCGCCTTCAATTTGAAACGTATGTGATATTCTGGATAATGGGGGTACTCTATTCCACAACACCTTTGAGGATGACTACAGGGTGCGTTTTTCTCAAAGTTGTATCCACGGCTAATCCACGACTTTTTTGTTAAGGCGTTCGAACGCTAATTTTCTTCTCCTTCGACTTCTCCTTCTATGAATGCATGTATACTTTCTTCGATGACATCCGTGGAGTCAATCTAAGAGTTTTGGATTTCTGCTTCTGTCACATTTTATTTTTCTCAGGAAACTTCAAGTGGTTCGGCATTCAGGCAGGATTTTCCATGGCAATTGCCTACAAACCGGTGAGCAACGAAGTCTCAAACTCCGACGGCCACACATTGGTCGACAACCTTTCGTACAGTTGCAAAATATCATTTTTTGAAAGACAATCAGGCGCAGGAAGTTGGGATGTCATTTTTTGTTACAATATATTGTCTTTAACATCCACCCCGACTCCTCAGGATTCGAATTGTTACCAAGCCATTGTTTGTACTTGATATTACACTGTGAACAGATGTTCACAGATGTTATTTTGCTGCGTCAAGAGTTGGAGGTAAAAGATTCAGTCTCACTGGTCTGCTTTGCTAACAGCTTTAATCAAGGAAGAATATCGGTAGTGATTTTTGGAGAGTTATTTAATGGGGCAAACATATATTGAGAGGAAAAACTTCATTCCGCTTAAAGGTTATGTGCAGTAGTATTTTTGTTGAAGATTTCAGATTTCAGCTGCCTCTTTCAAGTCCTGCCGTTCCTTAACCATTTTCAAAGCTGCGGTCTTTCATTTATTGAACAGACCCACAGTATAGAAACCAACCAGTAAGTGCACTCCGTGGATTTCTTTACACCATTTCGGACTCGCGCATACCTCAGTGAGTCTAACCCCAAATTCATTTTTGAACAAGGGCAAATGACTCAAACGACAAATTCATTGCATTACGTAGTTGGTTTCTATACTGTGACAGAGCAGATGTTGTGTCGCTTGGTGCTGCAGAAGTACCGATAATTCTGCCTCAGAATCTTTCCTATTGTACCAAGCTTGATTCAAGATATCCTGTTTTCCTTTGAGGTGATAACAATACTTCTGATTTCCATACTTCTCTTCCAGTTTTCTCTTAATTTTCTTGTCATCAGGTATGTTTTCTGTCAGTATTGGATGGAGATCCAGTCAATTTAAACTGAGAGTCTTCATGATTTTCAATGAAAGAAATAATGTCCTTCTTTGCGTTGAGAACATTTTCATACGCAGGATGACCAACCTTCATTTTCTCGGAGACTGGCAAGTTGAATTTGTTGAAACAAATTTGATGATATGTAGCTTCAGCTGCAACTACAATCTGTGTCAAACGTACACGGTTTTTAGAAGATTTTTGCCCAATCATCTCCGGCAAGTGCTATAATATTTTCTTTAAAATGAGGGTTATTTTACGCTTGTCCTTTTTTGCTATTTTCTCTTTCTCCTCGTCAGCCTCGTTGCCGCATCAATAAATACCGTATTCTTACTTGATATAAGAGCTTATGAGCAGAAGCAGGCCAGTGAGATTGATTCTTTTACCTCCAACCCTTGACGCAGCACACAACATCTGTGAACATCTGTTTCGGGTGTACTATCAAGTACAGCAATGGCTGGGTAACAATTTGAAATCCTGAGGAGTGGGGACAATTTATTGTAACCAGAAACGACTTTCCAACTTCCTGCGCCTGATTGTCTTTCAAAAATGTTTTTGCAAACTGTACGAAAGTTTGTGGATTAATGTGTGGCCGTCGGAGTTTGAGACTTCGTTGCTCACCGGTTTATGGCAATTGTCATGGAAAATCCTGCCTGAATGCCGAACCATTTGAAGATTCCTCAGAAAATAAAATGTGACCGATGCAGGAATCCGAAACTCTGAGATTGACTCCACGGATGTCATCGAAGAAAAATATACATGCATTCATAGCAAGGAGAAGAAAATTAGCGTTCGAACGCCTTTCCAAAAATCAAAAAAGGCGTGGATTAGGCCTATTAGGGGATACAACTTCGAGAAAAACGAACCGTGTAGTCATCCTCCAAAGGTGCATGGTGTGGAATAGTGTACCACCATTATCCAGAATATCACATACGTTCAAATTGAAGGCAAGATTGGGACGAACCATTGGTTATATCAAAAAACGAAACCAGAACTTTTTTTCTAGGAAATTTCATCAGCTTTCTATTTTGCACTGATGTTATTTTTGTCGTGAGTTTCATAGGGATTGAGATATTCACGAAAAATCACATTGGGGCAGGATTTTAGCCCTTTACAGCGTTGCCAAATTTTATGGCGGTCACTCCCGCCTAGGGGATTTTTGGGATATCATTTGGGACACCCGAGACCTACCCGAAAAGCCTTCATTTGCTTTTGTATGAATTGGTTCGAAGCAAAAGTCTAATTTCAGTGACTATTTCAAAATTTTAGCGCGACTGTATTTTACCCGATCGAAAAAACTCGTGTTGTCTCTGACTAAAGCTCACCACACCTTCTTGAGGAAGGAATTGAAATACAAACTCAAGATTTTGCATTATTGTTCAAGAGGACATGAACTTAAACTGTGAAATATTTTCAAGCAGAATCTACGCCTTGTATGAAATTCTCGTAAGTTATATAAGCAACGGGATCATCGTACTTCATTTTATTCTGCTGTTGCGAAAAGAACGTTTTACATGAGGGATTTTGAAGATATGATCACTAATTTGTGACCATCTTTCTGACGAAAAAATTGTCAAATAGGCTATAACTCAACAAACGTTTGCGTTGTTTCGCATGTTATAAATCAAATTGGTGTAGGAAGGAGGAATTCAAATATGTTTAAATATAGAGGGTGTTACATTTAATAATAATAATAATGTTTATTTCTTTAAACGAAGTTCACATTCCTTTTCGATAGAACCGGAAGTAGATACTGCTTGTAAATAATATACAATTCAAGTTTCATATACTCCTAAACAATAATGCAAAATCTTGAGTTTGTGCGTTGTGTTTTCCAATTCCTTCCTCAAAAAAGTTCCAACGAAACACTTAAAATTATCACCCTGTATAAGTGTCACTATATGAAATGAAAAATTCAAAAGTCCTTTACAATGAGAAGGTCTTATCATAGTCATAAAAATGAATATACATGAACATAATCGTCATACCTACTAATATACAATTTTATTGCCGACGGAAAAGAATGATTTTCGTATATTTGTTCCTTATACTGAATTCATTATTTAGTTGTGCCCTGCTGAAAAGTGGAATTTAATATTTAAATATTTTTCACGAAAGGATTTCATTAACATAGATATGCCTGAATTTTTTTTTTTCGAAATCGGATAATTTTTTAAGGAAAACATGTTTTAAATGCATCAGTCTGATGAATTAGTTCTGCAACTTTCTTCAAAAAAAGCAAAATATAGATTAGACAGGGGTGTCCTTATCAAAAGGACAATAGGAAAATGCGATATAAATAATGAACACATATTGCAAAATATTTATATGGAACCAAAATAAAAATATATTCGAAAAAATAACATAAAACATTTCTTTAATGAATGTGTTTATGATTGTTGCTTGTTATATTTTATGAAACATTCAATAATGGAGATGCACATCACATTTGACACATTTTGTTTTGACTTTTTTATGACACACACCCGCATCGTGTCTGCTTCTCTATGGAACTCACGAGGTGTGATCAATCCTATCAAATCGTGAATCGACGTTCTCAAGACTGGATGCCTCCACTTTTCTGGATTCAGAGTTAGATTCCCAGAAGTGCCAGTACAATCCTTCTGCGAAAGGCCAGTTGTTCCAAATCACCATTCGGCAACCCCATGTAGTTGCCATGCATTTTGTGCCATGATGTCCAAACAATAGCAAATAAATGGTGATATACCAGTTTTTGCCGCGGATGTTGGTTCTATATGAACTAAAGTATCGACTCAAATTCCGCTTCTGTCACAAGTTGACTACCTGAAGGTTGTCAATTGAAACTACTTCATTTTCTTCGCCAGAATCTTCATCGGTGAGGTCATTATTGCAGTTCAGAGGAGAAAGTATGGTAATTTGAGATTCCTGCAAAATTTTTTCATCGGCATCATCTTCCACAGAAGACAAAACCGCATGAAGTGTTACGCCCCTGGAAATCCGCGAGAAGTCGAAATTCAATACTCATATTCCTATCGTCCTTTTTAAAAGGACAGCCATGTTCAAACATGAATTTTGAAACCCTTATAGGTAATAATGTTTTCAAGTTGATTCGAACGTAACTCTCAGGGCTTTGTTAATGCAGTTTAACCTCTATCTGATAAATATTATTGTCCAATATGAAATAAAAATCACTTTGCTAATTTCAAGCATTGCGCATACTGCATACATTAGTAGACATTCCTGAAACAATCTCTCACAAGTAAACAACACAAATTAATTGGCTACAACGGCTTCATAACTTTAAAGAATACTCTAGGCAGAGTTCCTACAGTGAAGACACCTATGGAGGAGTGTTCAAAATTCCATAGCCACACGATTTACAGGGAACTATCGACTGTCCTTTTTAAAGGACAATAGGCATATCTGGGTTAAAAGAATATACATGGTTGACTGGGCTATTTAAAAAATTAGTTTGGAGTGTACAAATAATTCAGTGTTCACAGAAGTTATCATTATTTGATTAGATGACAGCAAGAGCATATTTTTTAGTTTTTAAATTATTTGTATGTATTTTTATTCAGAGTGAAAAGCCGGATGAAAAGAACAAAATGTTTATTACGAAAAAGTGAAAAGTACATTCGCCAACATTAACTTGTTTCGTACATGAATCTCGATCTCGACTTCTTAACTAACTTAAGAGTTGAAACTACACGACGCCAACTGCGCATAGCTGGTGCCATCCAGTGAGTAAAAACAGAAATAACAGAATTGTACATTTAATACCCTCCCTCAATTCTGCAAAACAACTAAATATCATCATCATCATCAATGGCTCTACAAACTCAAGGTGAGTCTTGGCCGCATTTACTATTCTTCTCCACTCTAGTCGATTTTGTACCTAGCTCCCATTGTGTTATTCCCAGTCTCTGCAAATCACTGGTCAATGCGTCTTCCACCGTTTTCTTGGACGACCAACCGTTCTTCTACCCCTCAGGCCTTTCCCAGAATGCTGTATTGAGGAGTCTTCCATCTTGTGACCTCATGACATGTCCTGCCCATCTTATGCGATTGGACTTGATATGTCGCACTATATTCTCGTTCCCATAGAGTGCCTGTAGTTCTTGATTCTTTCTTATTCTCCATTCTCCCGTTATTTCGTCTCTACACGGCCCAAAAAATTGCCCTCAGGATCTTCCGTTCCAGTACCAGCAATCTATCAGCCTCACGTTATTTAAGAAATTTCAACAACATTTAAACATTTCCTAAAATATTCAAATTTTTCAACTGACAAAGCCTTAGTCATCATATCTCTACCTGTTGATTTGTCGGTATATACTCAATTATAAATTTTCCAGAATTTACATGATCTTCAACAAAATGGTGCTTACATCTACATGTTTAGTTTCTCTTTGTTTTCATATGTGTTTGCCATTTTTATACAACCTTGATTGTCTTCATAAATAACAATTTGAAATACAGGCATTAAAATTTCTTCCAATAATTTACTTAAGAACAAACATTCAGACATGCTCGCTGAGAGTGCTAAAAATTCTGCTTCACTACTTGACAAAGCAACTACTGATTGTTTCTTAGAGCACCAACCGACAATACAATCATTAATCAAAATTGTGAAACCACTAATGCTCTTCCTATCATTAATATCGCTTGCAAATCAGAATCTACATATGATACTACTACAAAATCTATTTTTGAAATTGGACCTTTAACATTATAGCATAAACCATAATTTTCAGTATGTTTCAGATATCGAATAACATTTTTCAAATATCTCCAATGAATCTCTGAAAAGCAGCTTTGGAATCTACCAAAATAAGAAACTACAAAACACAAGTCTGGCCTAGTTTCCTAACATAATGTACATGAGACTTCCTAACAATTCTCTATATTGGAACTCTAAATTACTAGTTTCAGAACATTTCTCCAACTTCAATTTGGGCTGCATTGGAATTTTAGAAATTTTACAATCATTCATTCCAAAATGTGTGATTACTTTCTTTATAAGTTTCTTTTGACTAATAAAAATTTGATTTTCCTCTTTAACAATTTCAAGTCCCAAAAACACAATTCTATCACCCGTTAAATCCCTTATATCAACAATTTTTCCAAGTGATTCCTTAATTCGAATAACATCTTCTAACTGCTTGAAAATACAATGAGATCATCTACCCAAATGAGAATATAAGTGGTGTAATTTACATACACACATGGATCTGCTTTAGACCTTTCAAATTATAAATCTAATAAATGATCATTCAAATAGTGGTTCCAACATTTTGGGTTCTGGCGTAGACCATAACAAAGCCTTGATAAGTTTACATACAAGTGTTGGATTTCAACTTGCATACCGTCAGGTGGCTTCATATAGACTGGAGCCTTTAGATCACTATTCAGGAATGCAGATTTTACATCCCACTGGTGAAGAGTCAAATCTCTTCCCGCTGCCACAGCCAAGAGTGTCCGTAATGTCAGCATTCTTGCAACTGGAGCATACACGTCTTCT
>CM076607.1:71874378-72314224 GCA_038502775.1 Hippodamia convergens | reverse complement strand
TTGCTGCCTTAGCTAGTGTGTTCTTCGGTTCATCTCAAAAAGTAGTTGATACAGATTAGATCTCCCCTGCCCTCACTTCGGATCTATATTTAAGGAACCAGTCTTAGGGCCGATATTATAAACGTGTCGACCGAGAATTGGAATTCAATTTCAGCTTGAAAACCAGTTTTGTGAGCTCAAAATTGTCCTCGAGTAGAGGATAAATCTCAATTCTCGGTTGACATGTTTATAATAATGATAATAATAATAATAATAGTAACAATAATAATATATATTCATTTCATCACAGTTGTTGATTATGTGCAATAAAAGGGAATACGTCATACAAAAAAAAGAAGAAACACAATTTTTAGTTATTTATAGAGCAGCAGTAGTCAAAAAATTTCTTGAATATTATAGAGTTCGCATTGCAAAATCAGTTTTCGAGTTCTATTTTTGAAGATTTTCTCATTCTAGGCAGCGTGATAAATGATGGTGGACTGTTTTAAAGCTTGAGAGACATAAACTCTACTTGATGCTGCGATAAAGTGAGACGACATTTGGGCAATGAATATCTATCCATTCTTCTTGTTTTGTTGCGATTCTCAAAATCTATGAAAAGTTCTTCATGTTGACGAACAAACATTTAACATTTATAAATATACAATCCAGTCATCGTCATTAAACTATGCTCCTTGAAAACACCACGGCAAGTCCTCTGTTCTCTTAATTCCATAGATTGTTCGATTTGCTCATTTTTGATCTAGAAATATTCTGTGTGAAGAAGAACTGCCACCCCGAAAAATTATACCATATGATAGTTTGCAGAATATAATATCTTGAGAACTGGCGCATTCAAGTGATACTTTAAAACGTTTAGTGAGTATATCACCGAGTGCAGACGTTTACTAAGGGTGCCGCAGTGGGTATCTCATTGTTTCTCATATTAATTGCCCTGGGAGGTGTGAGATTTGATTTCCTTATTCGGTAAAACATTGCCTCTGTTTTGTCTATATTTAATTTGATTTTTATTTGCTTCACACATTGACTTACCTTCTTCAGTTGTAATTGAGAGGTGGATATCACGTTTTCTATAGTATTTCCAAAAGCAGTAAAGTTGGAATCATCTGCATATAATGAAACATAAGACTAACCCTGAGTATTGTCCTATTCTGCTTCGCAGAATAATTTGCGAAATGGTGAAAGATTATTCATGGCCAGTATCAAAAACGTGTCAACCGAGAATTGAAACTCATCCTCAGTTTGAAGGCTGAAAATTTTGAGTATACAGAAACCGGTTCTCAAGCTGGGGTGAAATTTCAATTTTCGGTGGATGAGTTTATTATACTGGCCCTGAGTATTTTCCTACGCTGTTTCATAGAATGATATTCCATATTGAGGAAAAGTATCTCTGTATTATTTTTCCTTCATTGTTTATTTTTTTATTTACCATGGGTGACTCAGGGGGTTCCGGATTGATTTGACGAATTTTGTCTTAAAAATCAGGTTACTTACTTATTTTACATTTCCAGCAAATATTTTTATCATCAAAATGTTACCGAAAATGCTTCTATGACAATATTTAATTGGTCGAAAATTATAATAACGCATCAATTCTGAATTTATCAGATATCGAATTTTGAAATTGTGGGTTTCACCGATTCGTTGAGGTCACTAATGAGTGAACTCAATGGAGTTGATTAGTTTTTGAAAACAATAAATACAAAATAGGAGATTCCTTGAATAATTGAGACATCCGATAAGAGGAAAACCTATAACTGATAAATTTCTTTCAACTTTCTTCAAACTGAAAATTGTATTCTTTCACAGAAATATACTTCGGTAAAATAAGTCTTTTTCACAGTACCTACGATTTTGTTTGTTCATGTTTCTTATACATTTTCCAATTTATTTATCGGTCATTCTAGAGATTGAGTGTTGATTGCTTTTAATTTTGTGAACATCATTTTTTCTTTCAAACAGTAGTAGATGAAAATTCCTTATATTGACAAGCAACTTGCCTCTGCAATAATTTCAATATTATATTTCTCAATTCTTCATAACTGCTTTTGCTCTAGACTCATTATTAAAAATTACCCATTACTCCAACGGAACATTGAAATCTTCCAAGTACTCGCCCTTTGATCAGATGATGAATTTATTCAATAGGTACGTGATACATTTTCAATTATTTCTATACATTATACATCAACGAATCTGACAAATTAATATCAATACATATTTGTATTCGACATTAGCTTCAGCTTGAAAAGGGATCACATGACGACATTTCTGGAAATATCTGCACTCAAGCATAGGATTGAACAACAACAAATTCACTGTTAAAAAAATATGTTCAAACTGAAAATTTCATTATCGTCAATTAATCAATTCTAATAATCTGATCGATTATGTTTTGATGAATAATGCCGTTCTCCATTATATAAAAGTTCATGGGAGAAAAACAAGTGAATCTAAAGCAAATCATATCGAAACCTGAACAAATTAGATAACTTCACCTATTCGGTGACCTTCTCAATTCACGCTAAAATCCGCTTCCATGCAGTTGATTCCGTTTTCAAGGAATTGTTGGGAATATTTAACAAAGAGAGAACGCCAGAATTTCATGTTTATATTTTTAGCATGAGCGTATTTAAAAAATTTATATTTTTCGTGAATATTCATTAAAGAATATGCTTCTGATATCGTCTCGAATAAATTCATTCGTAATCGTTTCCGACTAGGTTTGACGTCTGATAATGGACATATAAAAGTTCATCCAAGAAAAATGGCCCTCGCAAAATCTGACTTCTGGGGTCATTTCACTTGAAAAAATGTGACGATCTGAAATTTGTTTATTTTCGGTCCATTTGATATTCATTTGTCAAATTATTGGCATATGAAGAATTGTCGATATTGAAATTCGTGATTTTTTGAGATTTTTATCGAATTCAAAAATTTATTCCGACATATTAAACATAGTACCTATTAGCCTTTCCCTTTTGAGATTCTACTTCAAGTAGCCATTATTCAGCTGTTTTTTGGCACTATTCTGGGAGCCCTATTGCTCAAACACAATGATTGCTTGATTCGAACTCTCTAGATAATTTTTTTGTTAGGACAACTAAAAACGAAATTTTATAAGCTTGAAATTGAAATAAGAGAAAATCTAATCGGAAGTATTTTCGAGAAATTTCTACGCAAAATCAAACTCTCAGTAGAATGTCAATTGAAAGTTTAATCAAAATGACTCTCTCAAACTTCATCTAAAGTCTGACGATCTCCTCCGGAATCACACTGTGTATTTATTGGATTGTCATTGGCTCCTTTATTGTCTCTGAATTTCTTTTCTAAGAATTAATTGAATAAAATAATAATATGTACCTTCTTCTTCTTGAAAATGTAGGTATATGAGAATAATGGATTCTTTTATAATTCATGACAGATGATATATTGAGATTTTAATTGTGAGACAAATACCAGTGTTTTCAAACATAGGTTCCATACCACACAGTTCCACGCCCTTTTCTCTCGCTTATGTATAATTGAAGTTTGAAGTTGAAACATCGAAGTGAAAAATTTGAGATTAATAATCCTCGTGTTACAGTGGTAGTGTACAAAAGCGATCCGAAACGTTTCGACCGTATTACATAAAATATTTGGTAGATAGAAAAGTTCGTGAGCCATATTCCCTAGCAAAAATCATGAGTCATCAAAATCTTCATGAAATTTTTCCCAGTTTTAATACTGCACGATAAAAAAGTAATTTTTTATGGGAAATCAAGAATGAATATGTTGATTATGTCAAAAAATACGTGGAATTGAGATGATCAATAGTAGTGTTCTTTGTTTTTATCGACGTCTGAAGCGCTTCATTTGTATTTCAGCGATGAATGTCTCCCCACATCGGATTCCCCATTTTCGATCATTATCCAAAATATTCCCTAAAAAAAATTTGTATGGCAAACCGGAAAGTTCAATGAAAAAAAGGTTTATAAAATTCCATAACTCGAGGCTTTATGAAGATCGCCGCCAAGCAAGCCAGTAAATACATCCTAATATGCTTTCCTTCTTGACGTTCATCAGACGAAGATATCTGTATTCACAAATGGGGAAGCTAAAACCGAGGTCATGCAAATGAAACATAGTTTTTTCATATAAACAAGTATAAGAGACGTCTAGTAATCGCACCGTATAAAAATGATTATGAGACCATGTTGCCAAACCTCATGTCGTCTTATGCTCTTAATGTGAAATAGAAAGAACGTATATATCATATACGCAACTAGTGGTAGTCAGCGCCTCTATCGTGCCTTGGTTGAACTGAAATATACGGTTTTGTACAAGATGAGAGTATCTGACGTCATCGGCGAAATTTGGCATAACGACTCAGGACGTTCCATGACGTCGAAAAACAATGAAAATTTCTCAAGACAATCCGACGTCCGTATATCGGACGTCAGATTGCAAGCGGACGTCGAAATGATGGTAAATCGGCAATGTATGGCTCTCCAAAGGCGGTTTGCTGTATATATATATATATATATATATATATATATATATATATATATATATATATATATATATATATATCTATATATATATATATATATATATATATATATATATATATATATATATAACCCAGGCCCTTTTACGTTGGGCGCCATTTGTGTAAGGTAAAAGGAATCACACCCTTTCACGTTGGTCACCAATTGTGTAAGTACAATTAAAATTGTGCCTCATGTTGGTTGCCAATTGTGTAAGGTTGAATTTATATTACGTTATGTAATAATTTAACGATAGATGCTCCAGCTACTCAGAACATGAGACCACCTTACATTTAAATGAAGTAAAAGGAGATAATATGCTTCTAATCAGGCTAATGATAATCAAAACTTGAACAAGAATGTGTACAATTATGAACAATTCGTCAGAAACATCATTCACGAGCGTTTTTCGTTTCTTATCAACTTATCTTGTTGTACTAATGCCAGGTAAGGGAAGTGACTATCCGTCGACTTCTTCCAAAGTTTGAACTCCCAAATCTTTAGGAAGACGTTGCAGTTCCTCCAGAAGGAATGGCGTTGCATGAGATGAAGGTTGTATTTCTTCCAAAGACAAGCGTTGAGTGTTAAATTTCCTCCAAGGGCAGATACTGAAGGTTTGAAGACTTCCAAAAGGTATTGAGGCGTGGCTCCTTCCAAAAAGTAGTTAAAAGTTTAACTTCCTCCAAAAGGTTCTGAAGGCTTAGCTCCCTCCCAAGAGGTTTCGGAGGTTCAGTTCCCTCCAATGAGGTGTCGGAGGCTTAGCTCCCTTCAAAGGGATAACGGAGACTTAGCTTCCTACAAAAAGGCTATTGAAAAAAAACACTTGTATCAGTATTTTGTATCGTCAAACTTCCACAATCCCCTGAGATCTCAGATAATCTTAGTTTACATAAAGAAAATACAAGAAAGGAAAAAATGTCCACGTGTTCACTGAAACACTGGCACAGATAAATCGAGAAATTGAAAATCAGAGGGTCACGGAACTGTGAAATGTTCAAATTCAATTTATCAATTATAACATAGATGAACTGATCTAGAAGGAAGGTTGATTCATCAGATGGTTGAGGAAATCAGATGGAAAGTCGTACGATCCTCAAAATGGCAGAACCCAAGCGTGTCTCACCTCATATGAAACATATGAATCATTAGCAAAAATAGGTATATGGTTGTCTGATCAACTTCGTACTCACCAATCTTAACAATTGCCCAGGTTTAACTATTTCACTTCGAGAATAAGGGGATAAACTACTGCCTCTTCAGGTGCAGTGCCAGAATAGCGGGAAATCAGAGAGAGAATTTTACGTCAGCCGCTCGACGTGGCACACACAATACTCCCGACGCGACCAGCGCGTACTACCCGAAATCGCGTTCTTGGCCGATTCCCGATCCGAGACGATCCGGAAACTCCCGAAATTTGAAATCGGTAAATCATACCGTTACAAAGCGTACGTAGCGCCTATACTTGCAGGGCTGCTGAAATAGAACAAAAATAGCTTTATGTGATCTGGAATGATAAAGACAAGGATGGGTGACAAAGCCTGAATCGAACAAATTTAGTGAAGGAGTTGACCTTCTCATTGTTGTCTCTGAAAAATGTATCGTTGAGTCGAGAATACGTCAAGCAAAGAGTTCAGGACCGGACCATCTTCCTCCTGTATTTTTGAAGAACTGTGCAGGAAGTGGTTGAACCACTATACATCCTCTTCAATAAATCCCTTACCACTTCGATGTTTCCCTGTGAATGAAAAATTTCATCTGTTACGCCAGTTCCTTAAACTGGCCAAAAAGATTTGATACAAAATTACCGCCCAAAAAGCATTCTTTCAGCTTTTCCTGAATTGTTTTTTTAGGGGTTGAAGTATCGAAACAAATTTTTTGTGTTACATCGAATATTTACAAGAGGGTTTAGAATCCCGAAAACGGGTAGATGTAGTCTACACAGATTTTCGGAAAGCTTTCGACAAAATTGACCACAATATTTTGATTAGAAAGTTTGCTCAGGTTGGGGTTTGTGGCCGTTCGTTGACCTGGCTTCTCCATTACTTCAGGAGTACCACAGGGTTCCCATCTGGGACCTCTTTTATTCATTATATATATTAATGATATTGGAGATTGTTTTAGTCATGCCTTTAGCTGATGACTTGAAAGTATATATGAAGGTTGATGGTCCGGATGCTATCGCCAATTTTCAGTCCGTCCTAGATCGACCTTCGGCTTATTGCATTAGGAACTCTCTTCATTTAAACTTTCAAAAGTGCCTAGAAATTACATTCAGTCGTGATATCACATTATTCAATATAATAGATGATGTTGTACTTAGAGAGATTGATACAATACGCGATTTAGGGGGAGTTTTCGAGACCTCTGCATTTATAAAAAATATATTTTCTCTTTATTCACAGTCGTTTAAGTTTTGCCGTTATAATTTGGCACCCACAATATAAATGTAATATTGGAAGATTGCAGAGGTTTCAGAATAAATTTATGCGTTTTATGGCCTCCAAAAATGATATCATGATTGTGAATCACGATTACTCTCGCATTAGGAGATTTTTGGGAATGCTCACTCTGGCGTATTGTAGATTAATTTCAGATTTTATAAAGCTTCATAACATTTCAAAACTAATTACTTGAAATGAAAAATAACTGCAATCATTCTCTTCTATAATTTTTGGTAGCTCTCGGACTCGGAGGATATTTTGCACTCAAATGAAACATGTTTACTCATTGTCATTGAATACTCTCAATAATTCATATTCGATTGTTAGTGTTGATAATTGACAGAGCGAGAACTTTTCTTCATTTAGACGTTTATGAGCAATAAAGTGACAAATCTCGTGACAGATTACAAGTACGAGCCCAAATACGAATCTTTAATATCATTTGTAGAACGAAGATTTTCACTGTAATAGGTAATAGGTACATTCAAATTCGCTTCATATGCAAACATCACGTCACTGGCAAAAATCTACGAGTCATTCTGTAGTTCCTAGTATCTAGAATGTTCTGAGTATATTTATGTTTCTGAGTATATACCGAATGATGAGTATAAATAGGACATAATTAGAATATTCAATAATGAAAACGATGGCTTTATAGTTTTTGTTTAACTTCAACATTATTCTCCCAACTATTCATGATTCCAACGTCGTGCCGAAAATTATATTGGAAATATACTCACATCCACGTGGACACCAGGAAGTGGAAACACCCTCGTTGGTGGCGCTTCCTTGGGCACGTATCTGTAGAACTCATTGTTATCCCTGTACCACCTGACTGAATATAGAGGTGCTCCTTCCAAATCATAATCACATTCTAACGTGACGGAATGACCCACTCTGACAGCTCTGGGAACATTCATCGTCATCTTTTTCAGGGTTCTACTAAGCCGCATTCCTAGAAAAAGTGTGGAGTAATATTTAGAGGCTAGCTGATGCAAGATAGGCAAAAGGAGTTGCTTAGATAAGTTTCCGAGAGAAAAACAGGAAAATATGAACGTGCCCCCCCCTTAGATTTTGATCTTCCGTTTCGTTTTTCGCACGACACCCTCAATATAATTCATCTAATCCCAGGGCGAGAGAGAAGTGTTTGATTCACAACAATTTTCCGGTTTCCAAAGATCTAACTATGTAATCGGCAGATGTATTCAATGAATTGATAATCTCCTGAAGCGCGTAGAGTACCTTTTGGATGAACAAAAATCATGAAAAGTTTTCGTTGACGATGAATTCCATGATTTTTGTTTACCCCAAAAGCGCTCGACGGTTATTTTTATTAGGTGGTATTTTTGATGCGGAGTTCTTCAAGGGGCAAGTGTAACTACTCTTATATTTCAATAATTATTGTCCATTCTGCAATCAAAATATTTTTTTGAGAAGGGGGAAAATATATTATCTTTTCATTTATATTCCCATTGTAGAGAAAGAGTATTTGAATTCCAAACCTGTTAGAGAGTATTTTACGTCTTTAGTGTCTTTGCCTCAAATTGGGTTATTGAGGATAAGTTCTATAATTATTCAAGTAGCTGATTTTTTCGTAAGGGGCTTTTCGTGTGTTATATTCTACTTTTTGCTTTGAATATAAATTTTCTAATAGATAATGAAGGTCAGTACAGTATAAAATTTTTCCCCTAATTCGAAATATTGGAGCCATAAAATGAACTCATCATTGTGCATGGCGTTTCAACTATTATATTGTTTTATTAATCAGAAGTGTAAGAGAATAGAAACGTGGTAGTCTTCGAGAACTGCCGATAGAAATGAAAACTAAGTGAATTGTATAGTGGAGCGTCGAGCTATTAGATTATTATTTCCGAATTAATTTTAATTCAAAAGGAATTATTAATGATTAATTTTAACTTTTTCGATCCTTGATCATGAACAGTCCTTTGTAAACCAAAAATAATTGGAAAATAATAATCGAATAGTTCGACGATACAATTTTCATGTTGCTTAGATTTCAATTCTATCGGCACTCCCGAATGACTCCCTTTTTTTGTTGAGACCCTTGACCTATGTTTTTTGATAAATTCACCCTTATAAAATATGGTTATTGGAAAATTTTTCAAGAGGAAATCAATTCCTCCAAAAAAATTTTGCCTCATACACAAATATGGACAGAGAAACGAAATATAGCGAACCGGACCGTGTAACAACTGCGTATGAATTCTGTAAGACTAAGATATTACGATTCAGTATTTTGTTATCAGAATTGAAAATATTTGTATGTGTTGTGTCTTTCTTAATTTATAATTTGTTAATTTTGATAATATATTTGTTGATTTCATTTTCTGGAGTAGTTTTGTAATATGTCGGATAATATTTCAGTTTCTTGTTTCAAAAGTCAGAACTTGATTCATTTAATAGTCCATTAATATTCATATGTGATCAGATATGATTTCATTCATTGGCAATTATAATATTCATTTCATTCTTTTCTCCATGTTATGTTTATTTCCGCTATTTCGGCATCGTATTGAGTTTATTACACCATTAAAAGTAGTGTTGTTATGAAACTCACCACAGCATTGTTAACAGTTATATTCTTCATTTTGTGGTTTTACTGACCTCCAATCCTCTCAATTTTCAAATCGAATCAATTCAAAATCCCGTATTTGTCAACCAACTGCCATGATACAATACAAAAGTAACTAATCTGAATTTTCATTTGAATTTCGAGAGTATTTCACAAAACTTGACTGAATCAAGAAAATACCGTCTAATACTCTTAATACTCGTTGCAAAAGGCAAATCCAACATAATGTATTTCGCATTCGTGTTGGAATATAGGAGCTCATTGTGCAACTTTTTTTAGAATATACTATTATTTTCCTGTTAATATTTTTTCCTGCAATTTTATTTGTTTCGAAAACAGTTGCCTTTTCATTTTATACACATAACCCCATGTTGTTGACGTTGAAAAATGTAGAGGTAGAAGAATTTATCAATTTTACTTTGATTCCTCCCACATGAGAACAAATTCCGCGGGCGCCACTGCATAAATATAAAAAAAGAAATAGAAAGAAACGATGCAGTGATGTCGTCTGAGCCTCAACTTTTTTCGAAAATTTTTGTTTTTCACCACCTGAGAAAAAATCCTGTGGGCGCCCATGTAGTTTTTGTGATCTGGATGAAAGTCTACTATAGGATTATTAAACGTATCGAGAACGCGTTGTTGATATGATATGCTTTGCACATGCACACGGAGGTAGTGGGTTCCATTCCCACGAGGTCAAGGGTGTTTGTGCCCATAATTGACACAATTATATATGCTGGCTAATGACGTACTGTCTAAACCATTACAGGGTTAGACTTCACACATACACAATCGCTGACATGTTTCGATTTTATTCAAGAATCTTTATCAAGGCTCTGAACTGAGATACATAATTTAAAACTACAGTAGGCGCTCGATAATTCGGCTCTCGCCAATCCGGCATGCTCGGTAGTCCGGCACTTTGGGACTCAGGTAACCCGCTCTATAATAATCCGGCATTTGTTTCACAGCGTCCCTTTATAAAAAAACTTACAAATTTTGCGAAAGTTGGATAGTGATGAAAATCATATGAAGTTAGATTTTTTTTTCCTGTACAAATTCGATAATCCGGCATTTCCGGTAATCCGGCATGAAGGGAAAAAATCGGGTGCCAGATTATCCAGCGCCTACTGTCATTTTAATATGGTTGAATCAAAACAAGGTCACATCAAGATCATATAAAAAACAATTGTCCAATGCGTCAGTAACCATTTCATAACAACTTAGTGAAAATCGAGTAATGGGAGATACGAAACAGACAAAACTCAAAAAGGTGTATAACTAATCGGCCAAGTATAAAATGTGTTACTTTTAACTGAAAGTAACTTTTGTTTTGTGGTAGTATTTTTTTGTGAAAATTTTTGTGTCAAATACATGAAAAATTCGTAACAAATACCCACACCTCCGACACCATAAAATGGGATCATGAAAATTTACCATTGAATATAAGCAACTCTTAACAACAATATTTTGTGAGTAAGTGAATAAAGCTATCCACACAAGTAAAATTCATGTTTGATCTAGAAGATTCATGTAATTTATAAATTTATAGTATTTTCTTAAATTTTGTTCATGGGGTAATAAAAATGCAGAGTATTCAACCCTTTAATGTCAATCCTTTTATAATGGATTTCTCATCTTGTTTTATCGATATCATCCCATGAAGCAGACGCTCCTTCGAAATTCTTTGATGTCTTAATACTCTCATAGAATTTTTTGTGAGCATTTATACTTCTGTCTTCAATTGGTTGTTTATAAGTTCTACGTATGATTTCGGCAGAGTGAGTTTTTGTTAGGTTGATCTTATTTTGTATGAATTATTTGATGATATCAGTGAAAGACATTTTCAGAGCTCATTTTTTAAATGGCCGATAAAATAAATTTTGTTGTTGTTTAAGTTCAAGGTTTGTTTCGAATTAAAGTAGTATAGTGCATTATCAGCAATACGCCCGTAAAAGGTTAGTTGTTTTCCCTTGCTTCGAGTTCAATAGTGATGAATGTGATAGAAAACAATGACTGTTTTTTCCACTCGATCGACAGGTAAAGACGTGTAGATATTTTCTACGTATCTCTTGAAAAATACTCTCATTCTTCAACACTATAATTGTAGCATATACTGGAAGTCCCCTCCACAATTATACCAAATTTTTCTCGAATCTGTTGGTGTATATTTCTGAGAAAGATGAAAGCTCAAAGAATTCTCTTGATTTCGTGGATTAAATAAAAGATATCCTTCCAGGTAACTATGTCCTTGTCTTCCTAGATGTAACACACCTATATAGGACATTGCTTCAAACTCCGGGAGGGTACGTTTCGGCTTCCTTGCAGAGAACATTTTCTTTGCAATCGATTGTTCGATTTGAGAAATCGCCTTCCAGAAAGTGTTGTCGATTCGCTATCCCTGAACACTTTCAAAAACCGATTGGACCGATAGTTCAGCGATTGAGTGTTTCTTCATGTTCATTTCATTTCATTTATTATTCTTGCACTATGGAATTCATTCATATATACTGAATTGTTCTCCTTGTGTTGAGTAAAATATTAATAATAATGAAATAAAGCATAGTGAAATAAAACATAATTTATACCAAAATTCGACTTTTTCAGACAAATTGTAATTTAAATTCGAAACACACCACAACACAAAAATAAATATTCGTAGCTATTTAAAATATGGAGCTCTGAAATTGTATTCTCTTTAATTTGATCGCAATTACTCAAACAAAATAAGATTTTACAAGAAAATAATAACCCTACTAAAAGTACTAATATTCTAAAACAAGTTGCAGAATGAGCTCCTATTTCAACACGAATGCGAAATTCGAAAACGAGCGACGAACGAGCAAGTTTTCGAAAGCATGACTGTTGGAATTGTCTTTTGCAACGAGAATCAGACGACATTTTCTCTATTTCAGTCAAGTTTTGTGAAATAATTTCGAAATTCAAATAAGTGATTTTTGTATTGTATCTTGGCAGTTGGTGTGACCTACGAAATTTGACGGATTACGGAATTTGAATTGATTTGATTTTAAAATTGAGAGGATCGGAGGTCAGTACTGACAACGACAAAAGAAAAAATACTACTGAACACAATGCTGTAATGAGTTTCATTACAGGACTAATTCAAGTACTGTAGTGAACTCATTACTAATGGACAACAAGTTGAGACAGAAGCATAGATTCAAAAAATAAAATCATGCCTCAACATACGTTGAAGATTTATCTGAACAAATGAAAACGAAGCTTTCATCATGACAAAAACTATTCACAAGGATGAAAAATGCAACCACAATTGAGCGATTTCATCTGCAAGATTAGTGGTATTGACTGACAATCCACATTTTTAGGCAAACAGGAAGATATCTCAAACACAGATTTTCTGAACATATGAGAGATGCCATCCACATTTTCAACTTTCTAAAAAAGGAAATAGGGGAATAGGAAATTTTAATTTCAACATCGATCCTCGATCGTCTGAGGAAGCTGCTGATATCAGGAAGCTGCTGATATCATAGTGTCGCTGAACACTGGTGCAGTCGTGAATACTTTGGGTTGATGGTGCTTTCAGGATATAAGCCGGCTGATTTCTTCTGTCGTCCCAACAGGAAGCATGGTGGTACCGTGTTGTATGACAAAATCAATTTTTTACAAGAATTGTCTGTTCTCGATAAACATACGAATATCTTAAATTTCAAACATTTCTTTTGGAATCTCTGCATGCTTTTTTTCAGTGAATAAATTCGAGTAATCATACAACAATATTTACAGAAAAAAAACTGATTCAAAAAGTATTTAATTTTACTTAAGGCATGAGAAAAAGTATTTCCATAAAACATTAAATATCTCGAAAACTGTGAGACTTTCATATAATTTTAATATATTTTTTTTAAATTAGGTAGAGAACATTCTGATGTACATTCCATTTTCTTTTAACGTGGTCTTTTCGGGACACCCTGCATACAGATATCTTAAGAGGCGAAATCTAAGAAACTCGGTTGGATGGTCGAACCATCACAATTATTGTACGAGAAATCAAAGTACACGTGTCTTCCTCAACATATAACAACAAAATTTGAGCTTTGTCCTTCTTATAAAGGTATTAAACTTTCCCATAATCAGTTCAAGTTCAAAAATACCATAAAGCGTACACTGATTGATAAATCCTCTCATGGGGGAATACTTAAAAGATGCTGATTTAGCATAATCTATGCATTTTTGGCACATAGACGGCTCCTACATAATACATACGTGGCTGACACGTCGTTTAACTTCCAGATACTTATCTGATAGCACTATTTGAGTGGGCGCTGATTCATTGTTTGTCATTACTTTTAACCCTTAACTGGTATAGTGCTTTAAATTTACGTTCAGGGTATGGTAGGGTCAATTTGACCATGTGTATTTTTTTTTATCAAGTTCAAAAAAATTTAGTTTTTTCTTCATCAAGAATTTCTCTTTGATAATCAAACTACATAGTGAAAATGAATTTATTGTAATTCAAACAAATTGAATGACTGAATAATAAATTTTTCAGAAACTGCGGCAAAATACTAAATTATATCTTTGAGAAAAAACAACTACAAAAATGATGAATTTCAGCTCGAATAACGCTTTGGTATGAGTTCCCCCAAAAGTATATGAAAAAACGAAGCTAGGAAAATTCTAACAAACATGTTTTTCAGACACTGCGGCAAAATACTAATTTATATCTTTGAGAAAAAAAACTACGAAAATTATGAATTTTAGCTTGAAAAACGCTTTGGTATGTGTTCCTTGAAAACATTTATGCTAGTGAAATATAAAAAAACGAAACCTGGAAAATTCTAACAAACATGTTATAAATGGTCTATCTCATTATATTTTCATATCGATCACAATGTTGGAACAGAGTTTTAACCAAACATTGATTGTTGCAAACAATTTTTTTACAATCAGCACATGAATTGGAATGTTTATCATCGTTTTTTGGACATAAAAACACCAAACTTCTCTTTGTAGTCTAACAAAATCTTCGGCAGATTCCACAAAACTTCTGACGTTAGTGGTATGGCTGGGTCAAAATTGACCCTAAGACCGCTGTCACGGTTTTATGAGAGACGCTAATTTATAGCATTTATTAGTCTTATCAATATATATCTTATCAATATATATATGCGACGCTGTGCTCCGTCAGTTCCAAAAGTGGTGCGACCAGAACCACCTTCTAATTAACAAAGATAAAACCGTTTGTGTTGAATTTCATAATCTGTACAGGGAACCCTGTAAACCTATCCTTGAGTTCGGAGACGCTGTTTTGGGACTGTCGGATCGGGTCAGACTGCTTGGCTGCACTCTTGACGAGAACCTACGCTGGACATCCGAAATTGATAGTGTTGTTCCAGGTTGAACAGAAGCTACTATACCATATGCCATTTGAAAAATATGTTGGCCTCCGTTGTGCCATGGCATTTTATCATTCTAGCGTTACCTCAACGCTACGATACAGTCTTCTGTTATGGGGGCGTGCTACTGGGTCCCATCGCGCCTTTGTCCTACAGAAGCGAATAATTCGAGTGTTGTTCGGGCTTCATCCTCGGGCCTCTTGTAGGGAATGCTTCCGTTCTAATAGTCTCTTAACACTTCCATAATTATACATTTACCATCTTATGTTATATATTCATGAAAGAAGACTGAAAATACCTAGGCTATGTGACCACCACTCATATAACTAACACCCGCGGCTGTCAAAGTTTGTACCATTCTGGTCTGAACCATGCGTTTCATGAAAGATCCCCCCTTATATCTTGAATTCAAATTTATAATTGTCTGCCAAGATTTTTGGTCGTGATGCGGACAACTGAGTTCAGGCGTAAGTTGAGATCCATTCTTGTGGTACTACTAGGAGAATAGCCAAAGGGGGAAGAAACCAGAATCACTCCGTATCTGGCTATGGTGCAAAATGATTCGAGTGGGGTCAATTTTGACCCTGCCATACCAGTTAAGGGCTAATTGAACTAGGTACCATGCATCTTGCATGTTGTGTGCCAGATAATGTGCTACGCCAATGCTATGCTACTCTGGTAGGCGCTTCCATTTAGGTGTACAAGGTAACCCTGTCACAAAAATTACTGCATGAAGGAGAAAAAGGAATACCAGCGCCTCTGGTACTTGTCGAAATAGACGAAGCTCAAAAGGAAATATTGGATAAGTGGCAATTCTTCGGCGCAAATATTCCAATGTCAAAGATATGAAGTCTTAGGGCATTCCAGAACTACTGTAATGTGGCATTCAAGTGGATGACGACAGAATGCAAAAAATCCGTCACCACAGCTTCCAAATGCGCAAAATGTGTATAGGACCATTTGTCAACTTTAGTCAAGAGCAAACAGAAAATGAATAATGAAAGTGTTGAGCGAAGAGGAAGAACTTAGCTCAGTTCAAGGAATACTGACGCTTCCTTTCTGTGAAACTAATGGGTCCATGCAGTATTCGTAGAATATCAAGCTGAATTAATATAAATACGTGAATAAACATGTGAAAGAAATGAAACAAAAGAAGCTATCTTGATATATTTTTTGTGAGTGAAACCTTCCTCAAGCCGACCTATGTATTGCAAATAGAAATGACGTAACATAGGAAAGCGACAAAAGAAATGGAAGACGAGGAGGCACAGCTGTCCTTGTCAAGCAAGAAATGAAACAATATAGACTACCAGCAGTAGTAAATACATGAATCGGAAACAGCGCTGAGTATCAAAAGACTACAGACTTGAATAACTCGATAAGAAAGAAGATTCCTGAATCTATCCAAAAAAGTAGAACTGTCTTCTTTGATATAGAAGTAGGCTTCGACTAAATTTAGCACCAGGAATTGATCTAAATTATTAAAATTTGAACATTCCTATTTAAAAACTAGAAAGGTCCAAGTGAACATCGATGGCATAAAATAATCTACAAAGAAATATCAACGTTTCTCCAGGGTCGATCTGTTACTATTAGATATATACATGTCGGATATACCAGAAACGAAGAGAAAAACTGCTAAATATACAGACTATAACGCCATATATGTACTACTTCTATCATATAAAGAAAGCCATGAAAAGCACACTGCGGAAAGATACAGTCTTTATATCAAAATATTTCAAGAAATGGAGAATCGAGGTGAACGCAAATAAATTCATTGCTGTAATATTCAGATCGTCAAGGCATATCGAAGAGAGAAGAGAGGAGAGAACAAGAAGGACGGCCAAAGGATGGCATGGAGTAAGCATGCAAAATATCTGGGGGTCTTACTAGATCAAGAGCTGATATTTAACGAACAATTGACGGAAAATATGAAAAAACAAGACAAATTCACAGATGTTCATACCCACTCTTCAAAGAAGGAAGCAAACTGTCATTGGAAAATAAGATTCGAATAATGAAAACAGTGCTTGTACCCAGCTTAACTTATGAAGTACTTATCTGGCAGAACGTAGAAAGCTTATTTGAAAGTAGTCTAAAAAGAGTATTCATAACATGTACATCGTACATTAGCAATGAACAGATCAGAGAAGAAATGAAAATTGAAAATATAGAGTAAATAGTGCAGAAAATGGTTCAAAGAATGAAAGAACATAGCACCGACCAGATGAAAAGGGTACATAAAATTCCTGTCAGAAAGAAAGACAAGAGAGCTCAATCTACATCCCAAGAATTGGAATGAAGAAAAACTGAGCAGGGGAAAGGTACTAGTGTACATACAAGTAGAAAATAAAGAAAAGGGATGCGAGACTTTAGTGAAAAATTCCCTTTTCTCATATAAAGACCAACGATCATCGTAGAAGTGGACTCAACTAGAAGAGTTGCCGCTGTTCGACTAGTACAAATTGAGCTTCATACCGCTCAATCATAATCCTAAAGCTTAAACTAATCAAATCCATCCTATAAAATTCCCATAATGGAACATGTTTGAAGATCTGGGTTTCCTTGATTATGGGATAGCTTGTGTCATGAAAAATAACCCTACTTTCAAATGCAGGGTGATCTTTCGACTTCCGATTCTTTTCTCGATATGAAAAATATTCCTGTTCGGCATGGGATCTATAAAATGCCAGTAATAATAAATGAGTTGCATCTTTTCCGCCGCCCGAGCTGAGAAATTATTCAACCCTTTTCATGGTTATTTACGATCTCCGGATTCTACACTTTGAACATTCCATGTAGCGATAAGGGAATATCAGAGGAGATATGTGAGTTTCTCGGAAGTAGGCCCTATTCCGTCTGCATGAGATTCGGGATTATGAATCTCAGAAGTGATGGGTATACATATAATGGTTCAGACGTGAAAATTGTTGTATGAATCATCTGCTTAAGGAGAAGAAAGGCCTGCTAGTGTAGTGACATGACCTCTTGAAATTGTTCTACTGTAAAAATCCTGATAGGTATCTTTTGAAATATTTTATGGGATGTATGAAACTTGTGCACTTATTTGTCAGGGGTCAATACCTTTGAATTGTTGCCTGACATTGAAAAAAAAAACAATATTTCGGACTTTGAAACTTCTTAACATTTCGTAGTCTAGGTATATCAGACTCTTTCTTCTGACAAATTCTTGAATTCATGAATCTCTTCAGAATCATGAGAATTTTTGATTTATCACTTGATAGTTTAAAATGTTCTAATTTCTAATGATTCTGAAGAGTTACATGAATTTGTCTGATGAAGGAATCGGATATGGACTACGAAACGTAACGGATTATAAAAGTTCGAAGTGTTGATTCTTTTTTCATTGTTAGAAAACAACTTGTTGAAAGAAACTGGCCACTGACAATTAGTGCACAAATTCCACGAAAGAGCTTTTCTTCTTTCATCTAGGAATTTCGACGATTGATTTTCGTTTCAGAGACTGGGGGAGAAAATCCCCAAAAAAGCTATTAGAAATCTTCATAATATGATTTGTTTATTGTGATCGATTGCGGGAATGTGGAACAAATTACCTTTGTTTGTATCTAAATTTTTATTATTAACTTTGCCGACGTTTCGGAGACACTTTCTCCTTTCTCAAGGCTACAAAGACAACCTTACATTAGAATATTTTCGTTTGTTAACAATGAATATTTGCTCACCTTGTTTGTTTTGATTTGTTTATGTTATTTTATCACATTATATTGTTTTTTTTTAAATAATCGGTTTGACAACTATCATTTATCAGCACATTCTCTCATGTAATATTTGAAAATTCATGTATGGAAAACACAAACGCTCTTGACCGCGTGGAATTCGACCGTGAGCAACCTCCGTTAGCAAAGCCATCTCCGAGGCCATCTCTCAATCCGCCAAGCGACGGAGACCCTCTCATGTAATATATACATTCTTATGAAACAAATTTATATATCTATGGAGAATGTTTAAAAGCTAAATGAGAAAAAATTTCTCGTTTACTGTGAATGTTCATTCTTTCAAAAGCATTGAAAATTATTACAAATTATTGTTTTCTGCATTTCTGAGAATTTTTTACATTGACTTCACTAATACTCACATTGAGACCTTTAAACCAATTGGTGCTTTCGCATTCTAGATGATACATAATTGAAAAACTGAACTCGTCTGAACTTTAAGAAATTTTTTTTTCGATAACAGAGATTTCTGAAAATTTTACTTGGCCGATAATTATTCTCCAGAAAAATATTCATTCGGAATGAGATTGAAAATTGAAGACAAAATCGTTTTTACTGAATATCTAGAAGAATATTCATTAAGTAATTATAGTCTTGGAAGCTCACATTATTTTTTGACGAATATTTCGGAAATGCTTCGAAAAAATGCGGTTCCAATTTGAAAAAACGATTTTTTGATGTTTCGTCATTTCTAACTTTGACAAAGAATTTGTGACCTCCTTCATCATAGTCTGAAAATGTCACTTTTGGAATCGAAGCACGAGCCTTTCTTCTTGGAGATTCACAAAAATGAGAATTTCTAATGAAAAAACCTCGAAGTTGTCTCTATTTCAACAGAGTTCAATTTTGAGTTCGCCGTTGACTTACTTTAGTAAATAATTCGCAAACTGGCGCATATTTTTGTCAGTTCAAACGTCTTAAAAATGGTCCATTTTCAAATGAATTTGTGGGTCAAAATGACACAAATGATTGATTTCCTTCACGACTTCTATAGGATATAGCTCTTCTTACATCGAATTTGACCACAGAATGTCAGTATTCCATCACTTGATAAATAATATTCAGACTACAACACCTAGATTAAGAGATAAGAGTATTCGGTATTATGTTCGTTATTCCTAACCTACATATCGTGAGCACAAATCGTTTTCACATTTTTGAAGGCGAAGACTGTGGAAATATGATGGTTCAAGATTTGGGATCAAGATTGGCCCATAACTTTCGTTTTTCAAATTAGACCCCAATTTTTATATGATTGCGTTGGATTGTGCTAAGAAAAATGATGATAATATCCCAACATGATATGCTCCTAAATTTAATAATTCTTGAGTTATTCAGGATTTCATGTCGTACGTACCATCTAATTCATAAAATCTGTTTTATATCAACAATAACCTTATTCATAGAAGATAAATTCTTCGAATAACTCACTAGTGACTACCTTTTTTCTGAATTCATTTATCATTTTTGATATGGAATAGATTTAATGAATTTGACGCTACGTACGTCATAAAATCAGAAAATCCTAAATTACTCAAGAATTATTAATTTAAGGAGCATCAACATGTTAAAACATTATCCTCATCCAACGCAATAATAAAAAATAGGGTGCTTATTTGAAAGACGAAAGTTATGAGAAAATCTTGATCCCTATTTTTGAACCAACATTTGGAACACCCTGTGACGGGTTATTCGAAATTCTGAAAATGCACAATATTTCCACAATCTTCGCCTTCGAAAATGTGAAAATGGTTTGTGCTCACGATATCTTGGTAGGGCTATAATACCGAATACTCTTATATTCCTTTTTTCTTCAGTATTTTCTCGATATTTTGAAAAGTATTCTGAGGAATGCAACGATTCGAGTAGGAATGTATTCAGAATTGCATACTCCTTCAAATTCAAACACAAAAAAAAAGAAAAAAATTTTTGATTTTTTTTCTCTCCCCTTATCCTTGTCAGTGGTCAGGCTCCAAGAATATTTTAGATTGGTATATAATGTCAAACAATAACATAATCTCAACTGCGCAGGTAGATAAAGTCAATGTGACCTCTTCCACAAAAAGTATAATTAATATATAACTTAAATTGTATTAGAATTCCCTGCTTCAGTAGACTAGTGGTTAGGGTGAGTGGAATTTCGGAAACTGCACCTCGGATAACTCGCATTCGAATCTCCGCACTGTAAAACGTATGGGGCGCACAAGTGCAGACAGAAAAATTTTGGCAAAAACCGGTTCTTCTTAGGACCAACAACACCCTGGAGACGGCAGGCGAATGCTTGCCGAAACGTCGTTGACAACCAACCACATAGATAATAGAAATAGCCGAAATAATGTTTCAACAGTTTATTTTTACATTTTTGAAAGCCTATAGGTGGGTTTCACAAAACATTGATGCGCTTACAAAAATCCTTACGTGAATTCAAACCAATCAAATCACTTGATTTGATCAATGGCTTTAATCAACTTGACGGTGCAATCAAAGTTTTGTGAAACACACCATATAGCTGCTACCCCCACTGATTAAAATGTATACGTTATATAACATTTTTTCCTTTTATCATCTAAGCTTTGCAACCCGATATGTTTCTAGGACGCTCGAGTGAATCCAAATTCATCATCGGGGACTCCCCTATTATATTTGTTCATATCACCTTCTTTATAGACCGGCTTGACAACTGCTATCTTCAGTTTATCTGGAAAAATGCCATACTTGAAAGAGTTGTTTATGATGGTATCGCAAGTGTGAGATTATTTTTTCTGCTGTTTGTTTAATAATATTGTTGGACATTTCATCAAAACAAAAAAAAATATTCTTCATCGATATAATTTAATCTCGTACTTCGTCTTCTGTTACTTTTTTCAAGCTATATAGATCTTGTTCTTTGATATTGTTAGTAGCATTCATTGCTAGAATGTCTTTTGATAATGTTTGTGTAGCAATAATGAAGAACTTGTTCATCATCGTGATATTTAAAGGCTAGTCATTGAATTCAATTTGTGTTTTTGGTATAGTTTTTGGGAACTCGCGTCAACGTCACTTTCATCTGTCGTCATCTCGACTCATAAGTGGCTTGCTAATGATAGAAGTTGATGGAAGGTTCAAAAGATGAGAATATAGAATTAGAAGATTCTGAATATTTTGAAATTTCCGCTTCCCTTATTCTTTGACTCAGTTGTAATTCTAATGAAGATGTTTTTCTCTAATTAAGTGTCAAATCCGTTCGTTCAGGGACGGACCGAAGCCAAATTGGGGGGGGGGTTAATCAATCGAAAATTTTCCAATTGGACATTGAATAAGAGGAAGCCAGTTTACATATTATGGTATAATATTTGTTTTGGTAAAAAAAAATTCAAAATGATGAATTTCAACAGAGTGAAGAGTAATTAACTTTTTTTCCATCTACCGAACATTCAATTAAGTAGCTTTTATGGAGTTTGTTTTTTCATGAAGAGTATCTTGATGTTGTTTGAAACTTTGAGAAACATTACCTGTTTGTTTCGTCAATTTTGTAGCTTTTCTTTATTTCATGAAATCTGGAAGCGAATGCATGGTTCATTTTCATCAGAGAAAATATTTTTTCTGAAAAATCAATTCTTTTTATTCCGTGAAAGGAGTAAATATTGGGAATCAAAGTTATGAGAAATAAATCTTAATTTTCCCATTACCCAATATTCAATTATGTTAGTTTTTTCATTTCATAAAATTTTTTTTTTTGTGAGGAATACCTTGAAGTATGTTTGAAACATTGAGACACACTTTTTGTTTTATTCATTGATTCAGTTCAGATTCATTCTTTGGTGTATCTTAAAATTTCAAGCATCATAAAACAAGATATTTTCCGCGAAAAAAGCGGATTCCATAAAATAATGAAATATACATGATTGAATGTTGGGTAGATGAAAAAGCAAACTTCATTACTGACCACTTCGATGAGATTCATGATATTGAAACTGCTCATGCCTAACATGGGTCTCTTTCACAGAATAAAAGGACAAAATTTTCAGAAAATATATTTTGTTTTATAAAAGATGAGCTTTACGTTTGCTTACAGATTCCATGAAATAAAAAAAGCAACATAACTAGGGAATAAAACAGAAAATGTATGTCAAAGTGTGTGTCATAGATGAAGATACTTAATAAAAAACATGTTCCGAATTTAGTAGGGAAACAATTTTGAACCAAATTTCCTAATATGAGTTGGCGATTTCGATCTCTTTGCAGCGTTTATTGCCATTAGTGTTTGGAATTGAGGATGTATTTAGTGTTTTGAACGATTTTTGTTGTGACTTCCGATATTCTGTGGTCTTTTTCTTCTTCTTCATATGAGGTGCCTTTTCTGGCAGAACCGAGGCCTGGTGACCCATTGTTCATCCGCCTGTAGAATACGAGTAGAATACGAATATTGGGTGTAGGGTTTCCTAGGTGTGTTGACCTTGACTGATTAAGGTTGCTGCAGTTGAACAGAATTCTGTGGTCACTATACCCATAATTTTCTCTCACACTTGTTGTCCTTTTTTTTTTAATTTTCATAAGGCACCACATTACTCAAATTTCACTTTGAATCTTTTTTGGTTCATTATTCAAATTTATTTACGCATATTGTTCATTCGCAAAACTATAACGCAATGTACGAAGAGACGGCCTATTAGGCGTTTCTGGAGAACTGGACCTATTTGAAATCTGAAAGTTGGGATTATGTTATTTGTTTGGCATTATCTACCGAGCCAAAATATTATTTTCATTATTATATTTCAGTTATACAGAGTGTTTTCTTGTTTTCGAGTTGGATAGAGTATGTAATCCTGAATACATTCGTAGTCGTATAGTTGCATTCGTCAAAATAGTTTCCAAAATATCGAGAAAAAAAAAGAGATAAGAGTATTCGGTATCATATTTATTATTTCTATTGTAAATATCTTGAGCACAAACCGTTTTCACATTGTTGAAGTCGAACATGGTAGAAATATTGTACATTTGCTGAATTATGAAAAATTCGTCACAGGGTGTTCCAAATGTTGGATCAACAATTGGGATCAAGTTTGACCTATAACTTTCTTTTTTTATATTTTTTTATGATTGCGTTGGAGTGTGCGAAGAAAAATTATGATAATGTTTTATCATATTGATGATCCTGAATTTAATAATTCTTGACTTATTTAGCAATTCGGATTTTATGTCGTACGTAGGCTTCAAATTCATTGAATCTGTTCCACATCAACAATGATGAACGAATTCAGAAAAGAGGTGTGGCACTAGTGAGTTATTGGAATAATTTATTTTCTATGATCATGATCATTGTTGATTTGAAACAGATTCTATGAATTTGACGCTACGTATGACATAAAATCAGGAAATCCTGAATACCTCAAGAATGATTCATTTTGGGAGCATTAACATGTTGGAACATTATCAAGATCATTGTTGATATGAAACAGATTCTATGAATTTGACGCTACGTATGACATGAAATCAGTAAATCCTGAATACTTCAAGAATGATTGATTTTGGGAGCATTAACATGTTGGAACCTTATCTTAATTTTTCTTCGCACAATCCAACACAATCATAAGAAATAGGGTTCTTATTTGAAAAAAATCTTGATCCCAATTTTTGACCAAACATTTGGAACACCCTGTGATGAGTTTTTCAAAATTCTAAAAATGTACAATATTTCAACAGTCTTCCACTTCAAATATGTGAAAACGGTTTGTGCTGCTTTGGAATTTTTTCCAACTGCTTTGAAATTTTGCCAACTGCTTTGAAATTTTGCCAACTGCTTTGAAATTTTGCCAACTGCTTTGAAGTTTTTCCAACTGCTTTGAAATTTTTACAACCGCTTTGAATTTTTTCCAACTGCTCTGAAAATTTGCCAACTTCGTTCAACATTGGGGGGGGATCATACCCCCCTCATCCCCCCCCTTGGGTCCGTCTCTGATCGGATTCAAACGACAAGGAAGCTGCCGATTGATGTGATTCCGGAATATTTCGAACAAAGTGCGAATATTTGTTTCAGTTTTAGAACTAAAGTTGAATTACGTATTTTTCGGAAAATATCACGAATAAAAGACTGAATGAATAATTAAGTGGAGGGTGAAAACAAATTCCTATGATCCACTTCCCGACCCCTCAAACCTGTACTTATACTAAAGAACGCACATAAAACCAATATTTGATCGATAATATAGACTGAACCAATCATCGAACAACAATAGAAAGAACATTAATATAATGAAGCCACTCATTCATATGATATACTGCTTCCAGTGATTAAAAAGAAATTGCCAAGGCTCACAGAGGAACAGCATAATGTTTGGAACTTACCAAAGCGACCACTATTCATATATTTGTTGAGCAAACTCTATTAACATAACCACAACACATCATTCTTGTTGTATACATCTATTAGATTCCCTTACAGGTTCAATCAATTATTATAATCAAACGTAAAAATAATTATCTCATGGATATCATGGACGGGAAGACCTAGCTCGTTAGTCTTTTGAAGCAATGAAGTAATACTGCTTATGAAAAAAAAATGAACACGGACATATATAAATAATACTTTATCGCAATGCCTTGAAATAAAGAGCATTTCATTTGGTATTCCTTTCTGGTGAATGAACAAATATAACAGATACTAGACCTCTCAACGTTAAACTACCCATGTAAGAAGGCAATGTAAGATATATTTTATGATTGACACTGAGTTACAGCAACGTCCATTAATATTTAATGCTGCCTTCATTCTCCCTTAAACGGAATATCCATAGACGGTAGCCATGGATACTCCGTTTAAACGACGACTAAGGGAGCTTTGAACGTTTTTGAACGTTGCTGCAACTCAGGGTGAGCTAGTTAAATATGAAACATTTCATATTATACAATAAGCTCAGAAGCCAAAAGCTAGGAATGTTAATCATTAAAGAGTAGCACAACTGGATTTAAACTACAAACCCGAAATTTTGTGGCTTCGGAAAGAATTTTTTTTTTAATCTGGTTACTTTGGGTTATGTCATCAAAAATGACAAACTGAGACTTACTTTGATTAGGTTTCAATCTCGATTTATGCCACCATATTTGTGACAGTACATATTCACTTGTTTTTGTATGCAACATTTAGTCTAAGTTCCCAGGGCCCCCAGACGTTACTTATTTTTGAAGTAACGAATTTCACAGTACAGATAGTCTTATATGTGTTTAATAGTGTGTGCATACTCGCTATCTTGGCTAGGCGGCCCGTTCACAGGTAGAAGGTAGAAAAGATAGACAAAAACATACTGAACTTTTCTTAAATTCGAAGAACTGTTTTTTATATATGTCACGCAGAATATTATGAAAATAAATATTTCATTATGCCAGACCGTTTCCGAGGACCGTAATTCCTCTCGGCGCTTCAAATTTCAATAAAAAAATCACAGGTTAGCAACATTGTTGCGAAATGGCCAGATTCGGCACTTTTGTTAAATTCGAAGCACTGATATTCATATATGTAACGCAAAATATTATGAATAAATAAATATTTCATATTGCCAGACCGTTTTCGTGGGTCGTTATTATTCCCAGAAGCTTTAAATTTCAATGAAAAAAATCACAGTTAGAAACATTGTTGCGAAATGGTGAGATTCAGCACTTTTGTTAAATTCGAAGCACTGATTCTTATATATGTAACTCAAAATTTTATAAACAAATAAATATTTCATATTGCCAGACCGTTTTCGTGAGCCGTAATTCCTTCCAGACGCTCTAAATTTCATTGAAAAAAAACCTTTTTTACAGTCGAAGTCTTCAATTTTGAATATATAATATAATATTGAATATAATTCTTCTTCTTTGATACTTTTTGTGGAAAGCCAAACCAATCCCACATGCCAAAAATCTGCCAGACACAATCAAAATTTTGTTAGTTTCCTAGAATCTATTAATTTTCTTGCCTACAAAGTGTATGTTTTCATTATCGAATTATGGGAATGACAATTTATTATTATAATTATCATAGAAATCAAAAAATCATTTCAATCTTAATCTTCATTGTCAGTTTGACTTGATGATTAACTCGTACCTGGCTTTTGACAATATTTTCATTGATAAAGGTTTCGTAACTATGGGTTCTTCGAGTTTTCTCAAGTTGGTAGAACCTGCCTTGTGGGCAGTAATTCCTCGCATACACTTTATAGGCAAAAAATTCATAGTTTCTAGGAAACTGATAAAAATTCTGATTGGTCTAGCTTTCCACAAAAGGTGTTAAAATAATTCCCCAAGGATTATATTCAAAATTGAAGACTTTAAATGTAAGAAAAGTTCATTTGTTTAATGAAATTTAAAGCGTCTGGGAGGAATTACGGCCCTCAGAAATAGTCAGGCAATATGAAATATTTAATTTTTATAATATTCTGCCTGTTATATATGAAAATCAGTGCTTCCAATTTAACAAAAGTGCTGAATCTGGCCATTTCGCAACAATGTTTCTAACTGTGATTTTTTTTCAATTTAAAGCGTCTGCAAGGAATAACGGCCCACGGAAACGATCTGGCAATATGAAATTTTTTGTTTTCTATAATATTCTGCTTGACATATATGAGAATTAGTGCTTCGCGTAACAATGTTTCTAACTGTGATTTTTTTCATTGAAATTTAAAGCGTCTGGGAAAAATTACGGCCCACTGAAACGGTCTGTAAATATGAAATATTCATTTTTCATAATATTCTGCGCGACATATAAAAAAATCAATTCTTCGAATTCAAGAAAAGTTCGGTATGTTTTTGTCTACTTTCTCTACCTGCTACCTGCGAACGGGCCGCCTAGCCAAGCTAGCGAGTATGCACACACTATTTAACACATATAAGACTGTCTATACTGTAAAATTCGTTACTTCAAAAATAAGTAAGGTCTGGGAGCTCTGGGATCTTACTCTAATTGCAATGATTTTTCATGTACCTACATTGTAGTAACCGCACTACTGATATCTGTTTACCATTTCGCTCCTCGTCTCTAAACAAACACCATTTTTGATGAGGACAAAATATTCAATTCCCAGATAAAAGCGATGCACTATCTTGTTGTGGAATAACTTTGAAAAAATCTATATGAAGTTATGAAGATTCCAGCTGGCTTCGCTACCTGGGTAACATGTTAACATAATGGAGAAACTCCATTCAACTTCATGAATAGCCCTTTTAATTCAGGCATATACAACCCCCCCAGTTTTCCATGAAATCTGCGAGGAACAAGTTTCCCTACCTAATTTGCTACTTTTTCTGATGTGTTCGCGAACAATGGCCTTCTTGGAACTTTGAGAGAAAACGATAATTTACTGTGAGGCTCGGACTGAATTTTTACACACTTGAGGGATAGCTCAACTGCGCAAATTGTGCGGGATACGTATCTGAAATATTTCTTGATATGATGGAAACAGAATCTCCTTTGTCTTCTCTCAATCTTCATATGAAAATGCTTAATGATTGGTAAACATACTATCACATGATTTCAATCGGCTATTGAAAATTTTATGTCATTAATCAAGAAGTTAATATTTAGGCTAGATAGTTGAATCCGTTTACTTCATTGAATTGGGAGTGGTACTTGAAATTAAAAACAAAACAGAAAATCAATGTGTCGTGAGTATGAAAGTTTGTTCCTATTAGCGACTTTTGTATCGTAATTTGACTGTCAGTCTTTGTTCCACACCAATGATCGAATTGACTATTATATAACAGAATTTCTTCTCAGGGACAGAAAAATCAAAATTTTTGAAAAAGGATGAGGAGCAGGCGACATTAGTATTCCGTTCAAAAAAAATGAGGGGATCAAAATCTCAAGGGGGCAATGGTCTCCCCTGCCCTCCCCCTTCAAGCGCCCCTGATTGTACAATTATTTCTTGCATTGGGACAAACCTGATGTAAATTTTCTGCGATATATTATGTTCGAACCATTTTTTATGTAAAAGTATTCCTTAATTAGTTCATCAAAATAATCTCATCAACCTGAAGTTGTCTTTATGTACATGTGGAGAGTAATCTTGAAGGTTTTGCTATGAACAGAAATGGGGTGTTCATATGTAGAGATTTCATTGTTAAATTCAGTATCAATTTGTGACGAAAATTTGGTTTTAGATAAAAGATTTCTGAACCAACCAGATCTAACTCTTGCCTTCATAATGTTTTCGGAATTTTTGAAGCTGTTAAGCAGTACGAAGGAATTTTGGTGAGTTTTCAGATCATGACGCACTGGTTTTACAGGTAAGCACTTCAGGTATAGAAGGTAGCTATATACACAAACTTGGTAGACTTCTCACACCGAAAGGATTCAGTACATTGCATAATGAACTCGCAGAAATTAGTTGGGATTTCATTAATTCGTTATCGTGTATTGGTCCGTGTGTATATCGCTCAGCTTACTCGTATAGCAGTTTAGGTTGTGAATTGATTGATTGATTGAAGTACAACTAATAGTATAAGACTATAATAAATTGACATTAAGCTGTAGTTGTATTCATGATGATGAAAATGCCTGAAGTTTTGTCTACGTTGAAAATATTTGGCGTTTCGAAACACTGAACGTTTATAACGTCGCATGGTATTCTCGTGAGATCGGACACCTGTTAATTGCGATAAGAATTGAAAACGTTATAATGAATAGAAACTGCAACTAATATCAAGTCAGAGTGATTTTGTTTTTTTCGTAGGTAAATTCAAATCAAGATATCCCCTGGGATATGCTGAGTTTTCTCTGAAGGATATAAATGTCATCCTAAATGGTAAAGAATTCTTTTGGTTATTTGACTCATCCACTGAATTTTGTCGATAAATGAGGAAATAGATAGATGAAAACACTATATCGAAAAATAATTGAATCAAATGCTAAACAATATGATCAATATTGAGAAAAGAATTCAAGGAAAAATTAAGCATAAGCTGCGCTATGCTTCTAGTGCGTCTACATTGAGACTTTCATCAACTGCTTTTCTTACTTGTTTCCAATTCAAATAGTTGAAACCACATAATTTAAAGCAGAAATCATGGCTCACTCAAGGCATCAAGACTGAATCCAATATGCTGAGGCATATTTATATGCTGCAGTATTACTTTCAGCAACACAATTGCATAATATAAAAAAATCCCCAATTGTGAGAATAAATCTAAGGTTGCATGGGATATGATAGACGATAATGCTCAAAAGATTATTGAACGAAAAAATTCAAACATATTGAGAGATGATGACTTGGTAAAGGAACCAAAAGTTCTATCTGATTACTTCAACAGGTATCTTATTCGTATTCCTGGTGAAATTTACAAGACATTAACCATCGTGTCTTGTTGGGGTGATTTCATGTGCAGACCTATTGCAGATCGGGTATGTTCCATTTCCCAATTTCTGATATGTTCCACAATGGTATCACGGGTAGACTGTTATGGAGTGTTGCATCATATATAGGTTGAGAAAATCGTTATGGAAACATCATAGTTTCTATAGTAAAGTCGATCAGGCAAAGTGATATCGACTGGTCTAACAGATTCGCTTGGGTGGGGATGTAGGGCACAACGCTTGTAGGGTCGCGAAGTGTTGAATTAAGTCCAAATTTTGCGAGTTACCGTGTTACGAACGGTCATAAATGGTTACGATTTTCTGATACCGTTCGTATTTTTGCGAGAGCGGTAATAGAGGGGAATGTGTTATGAGGTAACCGCATATACGTCATCATTGTGACCGTTGTTGAAAATCTGTAACCTTGTTGCAAAGCAGGGTCACTGGCGGCGGTTATAATCAAAAAATTATTGATTTATTCACTTGATTCATTTCTGAAACCAGCTCAGCAAGATGTGAAATAAAACTCAAAATTATGCAAAATATTGTTAGTTTTGTTTCCACATGATCTCCTTCCAAACTGGTTCTTGCTTCACTTTTTGAGCTATCTTTACGCTTAATGTTTAGACGTTATTCTGTTTTTAGATTATTATTTTTGAATATAATTATACAGGAAACTCATTAACATTTCTAGAAATATGCATATTCAAATTAGTACACCCTAGCTGCAACATATGATTCCCTAGTAAATAAGGATGTTTTAGCGAGGATGTATAACCGTGTTATGAAATTGACAGTGAAGATAAGTGGAGGTAACCACACTATTACCAAAAGTATAACCGATACCTCGCAGAAATTTGATTTCAGTCGAATCGAATCAGTAACACTCCAAACGCGGTATGGGTAATTTCATATATGTTGTAAATGAATACGACAATTTTATTCCACTCTGACACGAGAAATTTATTTGCCTCAATGAATGACACAAATAATGTGTGGAAATTAGTATTCAGGTTCTTTTCCGCAAAAACTGGTTTCAAAATAAAATAAACTCTGAAAAAAGAAATAATTGATAGCCGAACGTGAAGGCATCGGCCTATCTCCAAAGATAACAATAAAAGAATACATGTCTCCGCAATAAATTGACCACCGAAGTACCATTTCATGATTTTCTCTTCAACCGTGAACATTTATTTTCAAAACATCTAGCTTTCGCATCTCTCGTTCGGATGCGACTTGTATGTATAAAAGAGAAGTGATTATTACCCATCATCTGAGAAATAATTCTACGTGTCATATTCATATCAACACTCTCAAACTATCATATATCCATTGATGAGTTTAAAATTTTCAGCGACAGACAGTTTGGATTCAGTATGCGATCAGCTATTTTGCATTAGGAAATTTTTTGAATGACAGTATAAATCGAAAAAATGCATGTCTTTTAATGGACCTCAGTAGAGCGTTTGATCTTATTTCACATGAATGGTTACTAGTTAAATTGGAAGTGGTTGGCTTGAGGGGAAGGATCGAAGATCTGGTGAAATTATATTCATCTGATAGGACCCAATTTTGGGATGTAAAGGTTGGGTCATTTGAAAGTTTCGATTTGAAAATGCAATAAAACGGTTCGAGATTTTGCCAAATTCATATTTTTGTTCTGGAGTATAATGTTTTCGCTTAGAAATGGAATATCATTTTATTCGAATAGCTGCCGTGGCTGGCCTCACAGTATCCCATTCAGTCGGGCCAATTTTCGAGCACTTTTTCGAGTGTTAGGGGCCGTATCTCGTCAATAGCATCACTCATGTTGGCCTTCAAATGGTCAATTGTCTCTAGATGGTCAACAAAACATTTGTCTTCAAGGAAGCCTCACAGAAAATAGTCCAAAGGTGTCCAAAGGCTCCATCCTGCTGAAACCAATCATTGTCCACGTCAATACCATCAGGAGCGGGCACAAAAAAAACTGTTATCATGCTGTGATAGGGGCCTCCATTGACCGTTACGGTTGCTCCGCCCTCGTCTTCAAAGCAATAGTCCCCGCTCCACAATCCACACCGAACAGTCACTCGCAATGGATGCATTTTGGGTTCTCTAAGACCTCCTGTGGTTTTTCCGAGCCCCAGATTTGGTAGTTTTGCTTATTAACGTAGCCACCAAGATGAAAAGAAGCTTCATCCGAGAAGATGATTTCTCGTGGGATATCTGACCAATTGTCTATGTTTTGAAAATGAATTTCCAATATTATCGAACTGTTAAAAATTGAGTATTGCCCCCTCAGACCTTCTCATATTTCTTATGCTCCTTACATTTATCAGAACTCTACACTTCCTCATACTCCTCAAACTTCTCATAGATCTCAAATTTCTCATACATCTCGATTTTCTTATACCTCCCAAACTTCTCATGCATCTCAAATCTCTCATACCTTTCTACTTTCTACTCCTCAAATTTCTCATCCTCTCAAATCTCTTTTACCTCTCAGGTTCCTCATATCTCTCAACTTTCTATAGGTACTCCTTAAATTTCTCATACCTCTCAAATCTCTTTTCCCTCCCAGGTTTCTCATATCTTTCAAATTTCCGATACTCCTCATATCTCTCAAATTTCCCACTCTCCTCAGATTTCCCATACCTCTTAAATTCCTCTTACCTCTAAAATTTTTCATATGTCTCAAATTTCTCATACCTCTCAAATTTCTTATACCCCTCAAGTTTCTCATACCTCTGAAATTTCTCATATTTCTCGAATTTCTTATTCTCCTCAGATTTCTTATACTTCTCAAGTTTCTCATACCTTTCAAGTTTCTCATACCTCTCAAGTTTCTCATACTTCTCAAATTTCTCATACATTTCAAATTTCTCATATTTCTCAAGTAATAGCATCTTATATCAAAATTGCCCATATCAAAGAAAAAAAACCTCAGAGAACAGCTCAAATCAGCTCTCATCTGAAAAGCTCAGCTATGATCAGGTACTCTCGCTCCTCCTTTTAGTACGAGAGCTAGTGAACCTTTTGAGTAACGGTTTGTCTGTAAGGCTAGAAATTTTTATAGCGATAGTTCCTAGCATGCTGAGGACGGAAATCATCGCCTGGCACCCCTCACCCCTGCACGTCATCAAGATCTATATCTTTGAAAGTGTTAAAAAAATTAAAAAAATAAACTTGTTCCTGTAAGCTTGAAACTTTCATACGATTTTGTTCGTTCATTGTTGAGTTAAAAAAAAAATTGACAGGCGATTTCGATGAGCACAACTACCTGCCAGGCGACTCGAAAAGGGTGTAAAATACGAACAAAAATGAACTTTTTTATGTAAGGCTGAAATTTATATATGTGTTCGTCTGAGGGAATGAAAAAATTAGTTTTATTATTAATCTTCATCATCATCTGATATGTTATCATTAATTTTTCATCATATAGTACAGTCGTTTCAAGCGTAGTACACTGTGTCTTAAATTGGTTGAGACTGCATTATATCTCAGCTATTATTGAAAATAGAGTCATGCGGTTTTCGAGACCCTGTGTCACTTTTTTGTAAAACTTTTGAATCCACAAACAGAAATATTCCATCTTCTTTTGTTTCTGGAATAGAGTGCGAAAATGATAAAGTTCACTTTTTGAAGATGTTATTATTTCTCGGGCTCTGCATAAGAAAGAAAAAAAATTAAAACTTCTTATAATGATATTTTTACGTAGAAGTCAGTGGCGTAGCTAAACATTTTTTCAAAGCATTATTTTTGAGATTGAATTGAAACGGAATGAAATTTTTTATATGGAACACCATGTTCATTTCAACGTCAAACTGTAACACGACCTATGCTTTAATAAATTTCAGTTGAAAAAAATATCCCACGCATTCAATCAATATTCACAAGCATTTAATCATTACTTTTTCAGAAAGCCATGTGATCTAAACCCATTTATTTTATCCTGTTTTGAACATAATTTCAAAATATCAACTGAAAAATGGTTTTTTGATGCATGTGTGGAAGAATTCATGTCTTACTTTAAAAAAAAACAAACACAAATACAGTAGGCGCTTGATGCTGGATTATCGGAAATGCCGGATTATCGAATTTGTACAGAAAAAAAAAGCTAACTTCATATGATTTTCACTACTATCCAACTTTCGCAAAATAAGACCGCTATTTTGTCAGGGGACGCTATGAAACAAGGGAAAACAAATACACCACGGTCGAGGTTAGGTCCGGACTGACGAGCGGGAAAAACTACTCTCGGTGATCCGTCGTTCAGCTGTATAAAATGCCGGATTATAGAGCGGGTTACCTGGGTCCCGAAGTGCCGGACTACCGAGTGTACCGGATTGGCAAGCGCTGGATTATCGAGCGACGACTGTTTGCATTTTTCGGATGGTTGACGCTCAAATTTATTAAAGGTAAGGTTGTGATACATCGATGTATTCAGAAAAAAAAATGAGAAGATTTGACGTTAAAACATACGAGGTGTTCCATTTGAAATATTTCAAGTTTGAGCTATATCTTAAAAACATTTATTAGATAAAAATTTTAAGCTACGCCACTGACTTCTACATAAAAACATTATTATACACATTTTCATACTTTTTTTTAATAACATCTTCAAAAAGTGAACATTATCATTTTCGCACTGTATTCCAGTAACAAAAGAAGATGGAATATTTCTGTTTGTGGATTTAAAAGTTTTACAAAAAAGTGACACAGGGTCTCGAAAACCGCATGACTCTATTTTCAATAATAGCTGAGATATAATGCAGTCTCAACCAATTTAAGACACAGTGTACTACGCTTGAAACGACTGTACTATATGATGAAAAATTAATGATAACATATCAGATGATGATGAAGATTAATAATAAAACTAATTTTTTCATTCCCTCAGACGAACACATATATATATTTCAGCCTTACATAAAAAAGTTCATTTTTGTTCGTATTTTACACCCTTTTCGAGTCGCCTGGCAGGTAGTTGTGCTCGTCGAAATCGCCTGTCAATTTTTTTTTGAACTTCACAATGAACGAACAAAATCGTATGAAAGTTTCAAGCTTACAGGAACAAGTTTATTTTTTTAGTTTTTTTAACACTTTCAAAGATATAGATCTTGATGACGTGCAGGGGTGAGGGGTGCCAGGCGATGATTTCCGTCCTCAGCATGCTAGGAACTATCGCTATAAAAATTTCTAGCCTTACAGACAAACCGTTAGTCAAAAGGTTCACTAGCTCTTGGACTATTTGTTGATGTAGTCTCTTCTGATCTCTAATGATTTCCAAATGTCGTCCTCTTCGTTCTCCGACCAAAATGGCGTCAAGATCTACTGAAGTTTCCCCATCCAAGCCTCTCCATGACCACCTCTACATGAAAATCTCTCTAGGGCCACCTCAACAAGTTCAGCCATCTCTTCTAAGACTCCTCAAGAAGTCAGTGACGCGAAGCAGCCACCTCCAAGAAGGCCTGAAGCCTTCAGGCAGTCGTCAAGACCCCTCCAAGAGTCAACGCCTCAGAAGACAACTCACTCTTATCGCAAACGCTCCAGCCATCATCATCACTCCAGTGACATCTCACACAGTAAGACTTCTCATCGACTCTGGATCAGAACTCTCATTTATCTGTGAAGACCTCGTTCGTCAGCTCAGTCTACCTCGAAGCCAGTCCAAACTGACCATCGTTGGAATTGGTGGAGTCACCTCAAGATCAAGGGGATCAATAATTTCAATCACGTTGAATATATATTTTGTCATCTTTTGACTGCTCTACAAGACCTTCTCTGCCTCATCTCTACAATTTGAAGCTCACTGATTCAGACTTTCTCACTTCACGGCCAATCGACATACTACTGGGTGCTGATGTTTATGGTGTCATCATTCTTTCTCAACTCCTAGGTCCTAGGTCCAATATACCCTCCTCAAAAAGCCTCCTCAAGTAAGCCACATCTATATCATGCCAGTCAAGACCTTCACCGACTACTCGCAAAGTTCTGGGAACAAGAAGAAGTCAAGTCCACTTCCATCGCTCACCTCACTCCTGATGAACAGCTTCACGGCTTCTCTGATGCTTCTGAACTTGCCATGGCTGCAGTATTCTACCTCGTTGTCCGCTCTCCGACCATAAGATCCAAAGTCACCCTGTTCTCCTCCAAAACTAAAGTAACGCCTCTCAATCCCGAGATTGGATTTCCAAGTGACTAGATTCCTGGCCAAATCCTCAGCCGGCACCGACTATTGACCCCGAATCTGAAGAAAGACCCCACAAAGATCATCCTCGCAGCTGCAAAACAAGACTAATCGTGGGATCTTATATACAGGTATTCTTCTCTATATGTAAACTCTTAAGAATCACCTCTCTTAGTTCAAGAGTCCTCGCCCGACTCAGATGCTCCTCATGTCCGAACATGGCATCTCCGCTCACCTCAGCTGACTTGGAAAAATCAGGGATCTATTGGATCAAGGCTACTCAAGAAGAATATTTTCCTCAAGAACTCAAGGCTCTTCAAATTGGTGCAACTCTATCATCTTCTCATGTGTTCAGTAGACTCACAGCATTCCTCGACCAAGAAGGTTCGTGTAGGCGAACGAATCCACCACTCTCTCAGACCCAGGAAGCAAACATCCTGCAATTATTCCTCGAATTTCTCAACTAACTTCTCTAATAATTGAGTCAGCTCACAGGCGAACGATGCACGGAAGCACGCAACTCACACTCTCTACCATCCGACAGCAGTACTGGATCATCGGAGGAAGATCCCCAGTGAAATCCCACATCTTGAAGTGTGTTATCTTGGCACGGCGAAGAGGTATTCGAGCTCAACTCATGGGACAACTACCCGAACCACGAGTAGGACCATCTCGTCCCTTCTCATATACTGTTGTAGACTACGCAGGCCCACTCACGATCAAAACTTGGAAGGGAATAGGAGCAAAGACACACAAAGGTTGGGTTTGTGTTTTTGTCTGCTTCGCCACCTCAGCAGTACACCTGGAAGCTGTGAGTGACTATTCCTCTTAATCTTTTATTGCTGCGTTTCGAAGATTTACAGCCCGATGAGGCATCTGTCACTCTTTGTACTCAACTTCATTGGGGCAGATGCAACCCTCAAGGAAATGTTCTCGAAAGCATCCTCAAAAACTCAGGTCATCGCCAGACTCCTCATGAATGAAGGTATGAACTGGTGTTTCAACCCTCCAGCGGCTCCTCCTTCCATGGGAGGAAAATGGGAAGTTGCAGTCAAGTCCTTCGAGTACCACCTCTCCCGAATCATGAAAGATCAGCCCTTCACCATGGAAGAACTGATGACACTTCTAGCTTAAGTTGAAGCCATCCTCAACTCAAGACCTCTAGAACCACTCAGCGATGATCCTGAAGACTGCTATGTACTGACTTTTTTTCATTTTCTAACAGGTACTGCTCAACATCTCGGCTATCAAGATGGCAGTTCATCCAGCAGTGAACTCAACAGTTTTTGTCAAAATGGTCTACTCAGTATCTACAGCGTCACCTCTCAATATACAAGTGGCATCATCCATCCCACGACAAAAAGGTTGGATCTCTAGTTCCCCTCACCGATGAGCAACTACCTCCTTGCAAATGCCCATAAGGGCGAGTACTGGCAGTGCACCTAGGGATAGATGGACTTGTTCGAGTCGTTACCCTCAAGACCTCCAAGACCGATCTCAAAGCTACCCATTCTACCAGTCATCTCTAAAAATGAAGCAACCAATCTCAAAGCTAGCCATCCTACCAGTCATCTCTACAAATGAAGCACCTAATCAGTTGACAGCTTAACTCATGCTCATTAATTGCATCAATTAATCTTTTTTTTTCTGTATCCAGCTTCAACTGTGAATAGACCCCTCGACTGCTACTCTTGTAAATTAGAATTTTTTTGGTATGCTGACTGCCTCTTCCATAATGCTTTTTTTAGTACTTTTCTACATTTGATCCGAGCCTCCTTCCAGTTGTCCACTGTTTCTGATGGCTTCTTGAAAGATTATATTCGTTCAGGAGCACTACTTCTTTTAGTCGTTGCTTTAGATATTGGTTTGCTCATTTCATTTTTAAATTTCCCCAGAGTAACTATGGTCGGATCTGCACTCACATCTTGGTTTTGTTCTGATGTTGGCGGAGGAGGTTCTCCATCTCTTGTCGGCGAGGATATAGTCGATTTGGTTTTTATATTGTCCATTGGGAGATGTGCACGTGTGCAAACGTCTTGGGTGGTGTTTGAAGATGGTGTTCATTATAAGTAGATCATTATCAGTGGAGAATTGTATTAATCGGGAACTCGTTCGTTTCGTTCTACCATGCCATAGCGCCACACTTTGTATCGTAGATGGTCGTCCGATGTGGTTCTTCCTACTTTTGAGCTGAAATCTCTAAGTACTATCATGATACCTTCAGGCTTGAAAGTGTTCATAGTATTTTCTACGATGTTATATAAATCTTCTACCTCTTGTTCGTTTCCGTCAGTGATAGGCATGTATACTTGGATCAGGTATAACCTGTATGGTTTGGTTTTTAAAATGAGGGTCATTAATATTTCGTTGATTGATCTGAAGGCTTCAATGTATTGGACAAGTTTTCTGTTTACCAGAAAGGCAACACAATTTCGGCCCGTGTTCTCCGCACTAGCAGTGTATACCATATGGTTTTCAGTGGCAAAATGTCCACAGCTCTTCCAGTGTGTCTCTGAGAGACCGCAGATGTTTATATCAAGGCACATCACTTCTCTTTCTACTAGGTGTAGTTTCCCGGGCCGAAGTAGTCACCTCACATTCCACGTTCCGATGGCTCTACCATTCCGTATTGGCTTGATCAGTAGCCCATTTTTCGTGTAGTGCCTGGTCGTTAACCACTACACGCCCGGTCACCCATTTCACACCACCAGTAGCGGTTCAATTCTAGAGTCGATCGCTACTTGGATCGCTCTGCATACAACTTTCGATTCTTCTCCTCGCTGCATGATGTGCTCTTATGATTATAATCAGGTAGTTTCCGCTTGCCTTCCTCATACTTTGTCGTTGGTTCTGAGACTCATCCGCCTTTGGAGTTTGCATTTCCTGGGCAAAAGGGTGCCCGGTTGACCTAATACCATCCTAATGCCACTTCCTCCAGCGCTGCCGTACCGCAGTTATTCTGCTTCACCTCTGTTCTCGTTGTGGTTTTTGTCAGTGACCCTAGAAAGGGAGCCCCATTCAGGTGATAGCTTCCTGGGCCAAAAAGCTCCTGGAATATACGGAGGGCAGGGGTTGATTTGTAAATCAACCCCTGCCCTGGAGCTATCATGGGATGTACCATAATAGCTCCAGGGTCGGTTTCACAAAACTTTAATTGTGCGATTAAAATACCTCACGTAAATTCGAACCAATCAAATCATTTGTTTAGAAATGTCAACGAATCGTAGTGGTTCCAATTAATTTAACGGTACAAACAAAGTTTTGAGAAACCGACCCCTATTCTTATAAAATTCCTATAAAGTTCCTACCCGCTCTCACTAAGTAAAACACTTCGAGGATAATGCATTTTTTCAAGTTGTCAGGTTGGATAAATGAAAGAAACTTGGAAGCCATTTTAGGTTTGTTTGACTACTAACACGATTGGTCATTTCATTGTCGTAGTGTGCGAGCTTGAGTAGTAGTGATGAATCCTGAGAACCATGTTCTTAGGATGAACAGCGAAACCAAGTATGGCCAAATTTTTTTTTTTCAATATCCCCCTAAGAGTTGATATCTACGTTCTGCTCCTGTTATGCTCTCTTCAAATCTGCAATTAATTTTCTCTACGACTTTTCGTTACCGAGATATCGATAATTCAAAGTGCTATGCTGATGTGATACTACACTGGGAGGGTATCTTACACTAAAAATTGATAAAAAATTTGTCATTCCTAATAACACATGTGGATGTGGTGGGAAGCTAAAGCAGATTCGTTTGTTTCTCGAATCGTCGATACCTGGAAAGAATGGACATATCCGTTCAGCTAATATCAAAACTAGTCGGGGAATTTTAAGAAGACCAGCGATTTAAATTGCTGTCATCGTGGGAGAGGATGTTGAGGAAAATTGCACATATAATTTAAATCCAGACACCCTTACAGCAATTCGAAATTTATTTCAAGTTAGTTTATGTCATTATTGTTTGAGAGTCGAATTTATTTTTGTCAATTAAAAAGTTAATATATTTAAGACCCAGGGACCTTTTTTTTCAGCTTCAACTTACCCGTTCTGGACGCGGAACATTAGCATTGTGCAAATATTTTGTGCAGCAAGTTGTGATTCTACTGCATATATGGAATATATGATGAATTGATACTCGATATGATAACTACAGGCGTGACCTTTAACACTTACAGACGAAGAGCGCAAGAGCGGAACTGCTGGATGAATTATTTGAAGCGAAGAACTCTGTCAGGATTTATTCCTGATTGATACAGTAACTACAATTTATGATTTAGTTGGAAAAATGTTCGAAAATTATGAAAATACTCATATATTTGAACTGTTCAGTCCAATTTTTGGCAAAGAACAAATACAAAATTGTTTTAATGACATAAATTCTCAAAAAAAAAACAACTCATCACTGAAGTGCTTTCGTTTCAACCAACAATGCTCTGTGACATACCCAAGTCGTTAAGAGCAGAATCAAACCGAATCTTCCATCTTCGATGTGTTGTTGCTTATCGAATGACGCACCTTTAATGAACTTATTAACTAACTAACTTTTCATTTTTTTGATTTTCTGTTTTTGAGAATCTTGTTGAGTTATTTGGTGAATAAACTTCTAAATGCGTTCGACGTGATTGATTTTTTTTTTAAGTAAAACTTGGAAATTTGTTAATAAAAATAAATATCAGAAAGTTTATATATATATATATATATATATATATATATATATATATATATATATATGAAAGATATGAATATTGAGCGATCGGTAAAATACATGGATAAGATTTATTGGACATAACCATCTGAAACTGAAATGAACCGTAGACAGCTGTTTCGGGCTTTCGGCCCTCATCAGTACGGTGAGAAGTTGGTATTCGTTGGATGTTGCCCTGGAATGCAGGGTCTTCCAACCGAAATCGCAAATGTGCGGCTGGCTCCCTTGTGTTGACTCCGTTATGCGTTTTCGAATACCAACTTCTCACCGTACTGATGAGGGCCGAAAGCCCGAAACAGCTGTCTACGGTTCATTTCAGTTTCAGAGGGTTATGTACAATAAATCTTATCCATATATATATATATATATATATATATATATATATATATATATATACGGATATTTATCGATATATATATTCGATATTTTGATATTTATATAAATATCATGATATTTTCGAACCCTGTACACCACTCGCCAGGGCGAGACAAAAAAATAGTTTCTTTCAAAAATCTCTCAAAGTATGATTGAGCAAAACGAACGAACTGGTGAGAAAAACGGCGCAAGAAACGAGCTTTCGAGTGACACCAACATCGAAAAGATCCGTGTAAGGTGCCCTTCTGGTGTAATATCACACCAGCATAGCACTTTGAATTATCTATATCTGGATAACGAAAATTCGCAGAGAAAAACTAAATGCAGATTTGAAGAGAGCAAAACAAAGATTTCATACTCGTCGGGATGAGACAAGAAAGATTTGGTTTTTTTCGAAAATCTCTTAAAGTATACGTCGTCGGTTGAATGCAGAACTATACTAACTTCAAAAATCGAACTTTTCAGGAGACACATTTTTTTGAATAAGTCAAGAGCTATTGAATATTTTTCAAAAATTCTTTCATTTCGTACTTCCATTTAAACATCACAATTGATTTTTGAGTATTAAAATTCGCTAAGGAAAAAATTTGTTAAAAATTTGGACATAGTATAAATTTGATTGGACATATAATAGTTCTACATTGCGGAACTATTCTAAGTCCTCAGTAATGAGCTGAAAATACGTTTCGGCAATAGTTTTCTTCCTGTATATTTGGTATCATTCGATCGAAAACGCAATAGCCTATACTCTTATTCGTTGGGTACCATTGTTAAATACAATTTTAGCAATTCAATGGGCATTGTGGAGATGAAGTGAAGGATTTTAAATTCATGAAAAATAATTTATTGAGGTAATAATTCTCCTGAATCGGTACTACAAACTAAAAGGAACATTTTCTGAGATGAAGAGCTTGATTCACAATGGACGTAATGTAACTCATAATTTAATCGACAGAAATCATAGCGAATAAGAATAGAAGTGTTCTTAATAGGTTGCGTTCTAATTTCTACGTTTCGACTCATTGAATTCAAAGGCAAAGTTGAACCTATTCTGAACATTTCCAAATGATTTTTATGATCTTAACTTTGTGTTATGTCCATTGTGAATGAAGCAACACAAATCAAATTTCGTCCAAGATCTGACAGAATTGAAACTGAATCCTTCGAATGAATAATGAAATGCAAAAAAAGGAGAGATCATTGGAAATAATGACTAACTAAATTATTCATAAAAACCACAGTCCTCTACTCAATATCTTCTTCATCTATATCTTGCTGAGTAGTAAATGTTAGTTTTTTTGTAATAATCGTGGTAAGTTGAATTTATGACACCTTTGTTACAAAGAAACTGTAAATGGTCATATTTTTTTTTTGTCAGCGGTAAATTTGTCGTATAGAGAGGTACGAGAACAATATTGTTAATACTATCTATTGATAAAGATTTTCGACCTCGTTTCGTTAGATTCAGCTTCTTGAACTGTTCATCCTCGTATTCTGTCTTGAAAAACAGAAACCATGGACATTCGGGGTCGAATTCAATAATTTTGAATTTACTAACGAGCACTCTGTTGTTATCTTCGTCTTTGTCGAAGTTTATGGCAATTTTGGATTGAAGATTCTTCAAATCAAACACATCTTCTTGAGATATTTCGTGTACTGCATAAAAAGGACGTTTTTTCTTAGCAGTTCGTACTATGGAGTACCACTGCTCTGGTGTGAAAATGGGAATATTTCGTGCCGCTCTTTCGATCACACTGTGGACACTATCTTATTCACTTTGTGTGTGACCTGATTCCAAATAGGTATGTTGTATTTTAATTTTGAATTTCATAGATGCAAGGCTATATAATGCAAACAAACATTTGTTCCGCTTCTGACCAGAGCAATTGTCAGAGAATTCGTCCGTTTTCAAAACATCGAAATTTGAATTACTGAAGCTTAGTGTTTCATAAGGCTGTAAATGATGAGGAACTTGTAGGTCAGAAAATTTATTCATCAGATTCTTCAACTTATCAAAATTCAGTAACATTATTTGATTTATTTTTATTTATTACTTGATTTTTATATTGTACAGCTAAACAAGAACCTAATCTAAACCTGTCATCCGTTTTTTCGAGCATTTCGGCCGTCGTCGTAAATTCATTCTCGACCTTTCGCCAGTTCGAGTGTCTGGCACTTTCAGGAGTTATTCTTTCAGGAGATATTCTAGATGAATCGAGTTGCCTGATGACGAAATGTCGAGAATGAATGTACTACGACAGCCGAAATGCTCGAAAAAACAAATGACAGACATCGAACGATGGCCGCGAAAGTCCCAACCAATCAATCTGAACTAAACCTCTTCAGAAACGATCCCCTTCACTTTTTTTATATGGGATTCACCCGCAAAAGTCATATTTTGTTTTTGAAGCTGAATCATCTGAATTTTGTCTGATGTATTATTTGTTGCATCTGCAAAAATGTAATAATTTTTACCTACGATTTCAAAATTTTTCCTCAATTACAAACCATGTGCCGGCAAGAGATTTAGAATTTTCTGAGCCCTGCTGCACGCCATACCGTTGAAACAGAATAATGCAGAAGTATACCAAGTCCGCTATCTACAAAATTATGTCCTGATTATATAGGTTAGAACTATGCTATGTCCGCTAATTCGCTTGAGAGAATCCTGCACCTGTACTCGTCATAGCTCTGCACTCAACTGAAGCGCGACGGAACTAGCACATGAGTTTAAATGAAATGGAAAAAGTGGGGTAAGGGAATCATTTGGACTTGTGATCTTTCTGCATAAGGTAGAGGGGAGTATCATGTACCTTTAGCGCGGTTTCACACGGTCCGGGTGTATGTCCGTCCGGGTTTTCGCCCGTCAACCGGACAAGTAGAAATACGCAGTTTAGCATAGGTTCTTTCACACTTTCCGGACACGGGTGAATCGCCGTCCGGGCATACAAAACGCCCGGATGTTCCCGCTAGAACTCACGGAGCCCGGACGGGCAATCGCCCGGACCATGCCCTAGCGGACTACAGTGTGCCATGAGTGCGTTCACACGATCCGGATGTTTAGTCGTCTGATTGTTCTAGACTAGAAGAAATAGATTCCGAAATCCTGATAACTCTAGTTCGGGAGAAACCCAAAATCTGGGACAAAGGAGAGGAGGATTACAAAAATCGAATTAAAAAAACTGAAGCGTGGAGAAATATTTGTGCCCAGTTGAGGGAAAATTTTGTAAATTTGAGTGCAATGAGTGGACCCAAATTAGCCTATTTCGTTGTTTTTTTCGCCGATGTTTTAATGAAGCGATCAAAATATGTTTGCGTCTACTATCCATCGAAATCAGAGGCAAACTGAAGTACCTACTCGTACCTAGCACCTAGTAATCCGGATTTTCGCAGTTCCCGTGTGAAGAGAGCTTCCGGGTGCCGACCGGACGGGCGATTACCCGGACGGACAAATACCCGGACCGTGTGAAACCGCGCTTATGTGTGATAAACCGATTTTCACGAAAAATGAACATAGACTAGTTCTGCATCCCGACGACGTGAGCAAAACGAACAGACTGATGAGCTAAAAGACGCAAAGCGAGAGCTTTCGAATGACACCAATATCGGAATATCCGTTCAGGTGTTCTCTTAGTGTAGGTGATATTACAGCAGAGGGCCCTTTGAATGATTTATATCTCGGTAACGAAGAGTCGCAGAGAAAAACTAATTACATATTTCAGAAGAACAAAACAGGAGCAAAACGTAGATACGCCACTTGCTATTTTGAGTTCTATGAAAACCAAAACTGACGTTGTCGCATATGTTGACTTGAGTTTTTGTGTTGATTTTGATATGAACAATCATTTCTGATCGATGAAAATCATTGTCGGGCCGTAGGAGGACTACAGGTGGAATCTGAAAAACTACTTACTCTTATTTATCAAAGTTTTATGAAAACCAAAAAAAAGTTGTCGCATATGTTGATTTGAGTTTTTGTGTTGATTTCGATTCCTACAATCATTCCTAATCGATAAAAGTCATTGTCGAGCCGTAGAAAGAGTACAGGGGTAGTTTGAAAAATACTGTACTTTCATTATTCAAAGTTCTATGAAAACCAAAAAAGACGTTGTCGCATATGTTGACTTGATATTTTGTGTTGATTTTGATATGAACAATAATTCCTAATCGATGAAAGTTATTGTCGGGCCGTAGGAGGAGTACAGGGGGAGTCTGAAAGATACTGTACTCTTATTACTCAAAGTTCTATGAAAATCAAAAAAGACGTTGTCGCGTATGTTGACTTGAGTTTTTGTATTGATTTTGATATGAACAATCATTCCTAATCGATGGAAGTCATTGTCGGGCCGTACAGGGGGAGTCTGAAGAATACTGTACTCTTATTAATTTAGTTTTAATTAAAAAAAAACGTTGTCGCATACGTTGACTTGAGTTTTGTGTTGATTTTGATAAGTTCAATCATTCCTAATCTATGAAAGTCATTGTCAGGCCGTAAGAGCTGACATTGTCTTGATGAGCAAGACTCCCCCTTGTCCTACGGTCCGACAATGACTTTCATCGATTAGGAATCAAAATCAACACAAAAACTCAAGTCAACATATGCGACAAGGTCCTTTTGGTTTCCACAGAACTTCGAATAATAGGGGTACAGTATTTTTCAGACTCTCCCTGTACTCCTCCTACGGCCCGACAATGACTTCAATCGATTAGGATTGATTGCTCATATCATAATCAACACAAAATCTCAAGTCAACATATGCGATAACGTCTTTTTTGATTTTCATAGAACTTTGACTAATATGAGTACATTTTTTTTCAGACTTCCCCTGTTTTCCTCCTACGGCCCTACAATGACTTTCATCGATGAGGAATGATTGTTTTTATCAAAATCAACAGAAAAACTCAAGTCAACATATGCGACAACGTCTTTTTTGGTTTTCATAGAAGTTTGAATAGTAAGAGTACAGTATTTTTCAGATTTCCGCAGTACTCCTCCTACGGCCCGACAATGACTTTCATCGATTAGGAATGATTGCTCATATCATAATCAATACAAAAACTCAAGTCAGCATATGCGACAATGTCTTTCTTGGTTTGCATAGAACTTTGAATGATAGGAGTACAGTATTTTTCAGACCCCCCTGCACTCCTCCTACGGCCCGACAATGACTTTCATCGATTAGGAATGATCGTTCATATCAATATCAATACAAAAACTTAAGACAACATATGCGGCAAAGTCTTTTTTGGTTTTCATAGAACTTTGAATAATAGGAGTACAGTATTTTTCAGACGCCTCCTGTACTTCTCCTACGGCCCGACAATGAATTTCATCGATTAGGAATGATTTTTCATATCAAAAAATCTCAAGTCAGCATGTGCGACAACGTCTTTCTTGGATTTCATAGAACTTGATATAATTGGAATGAATGTATTTTTAAAGTCCTTTTTTTATTTCTCCACACACCCTTATGCGAAAATGGAGTGAGTCTCCTATCAACCCTAGTTAATACATATGCAACATATCACTACAAAATATGATACCATTCCAGCATGTTTCAATATTTCTCAAGACGCTAACTAACTCGTCTGCCGGCCGGCCGTACGGCATGATCACTTGTTACGGTGCAACGGTTGAACGCTGAATACGTTGCTGTAAAAACTGTTGCTAGTTTCACACCCATGCAAAACAAGAGCAAACCGTAGATACCCCACTCGCCGGGGTGGGACCAAAAAATTAGGTTTTTTTCGAAAATTACCCAAAGTATGAGTGGGCAAAACGAATGGTTTGGTGAGCAAAACGGCGCAAAACGAGAGCTTTCGAATGACACCACTATCGGCAAGATCCGTGTGAGGTGCCCTGCTGGTGTAAAGTACTTATCGATTATAATCATATCTAGGTGCGTCAAGTTGGTGACTCACTAGTGGAATTTCGATATGAAAATATTTTGGGAATTTTGTGCTCATTTTGTGCCGTATGTTACGAATTTTGTGCCCATTCAGTTTTCGAGATATTTCGAGTTTTCATTGTGACGTCTCCAACTTGACGCTGTGACTCATATATGGAATTTTGGAAATTTTCTTTTTTCGATAAATTCTGCTCATTTTGTGCCAATTTGTGCCGTGAGTTACAAATTTTGTGCCCATTCAGTTTTCGAAATATTTCGAGATTTCTTTGAGTCTAGCGTCATGTTGGTGACTCACATATGGAATTTTAGAAATTTTCTCTTTTCGATCAATTGTGCTCATTTTGTGCCGTAAGTTACGAATTTTGTGCCCATTCAGTTTTCGAAATATTTCGAGTTTTCACTGAGTCAAGAGTCAAGTTGGTGACTCACATATAGAATTTTGGAATTTTTTTTTCGATAAATTGTGTCTTTTTGGTGCCAATTTGTGCCGTGAATTACGAATTTTGTGCCCATTCAGTTTTCGAGATATTTCGAGTTTCCACTATGAGTTAAGCGTCAAGTTGGTGACTCACATATGGAATTTCGAAAATTTTCTTTTTTTGATAATTTGTATCTATTTTTTGCCAATTTGAAACGTCGAATATTCGAAACTTGGTTTTTTGTACCTCAACCGAATATTATGATATCAGACTTATATTTTTTATATAAATCATTGATAAATAAAAATAACGTTCGTAAATGATTTCCTAAACGAGTATTCATCTATCTTTCACAAGAAAAACTAGAAATATTCCGAGAAGTGAAGGAGCACACAATTCGTAACATAAAAAAAATTATCAAATTTCCAAATTAGTGACACACAGTGATAATTCGAAATATCTCGAAAACTGAATGGGCTCAAAATTCGTGACTTACTGCACAGAATAGACACAACTTATCGAAAAACATTTTTTTTCCAAAATTCCATATGTGAGTCACCAACTTGACGCTTGATTCAAAGGAAACTCGATATATCTCGAAAACTGATTGGGCACAAAATTCGTAACCTACCGAGGGGTAAATATCTGCCCAAAATGTTGTACACCATAATTCCTTTTTTGCAAATAAATCCCAATAATTCCTGATAATTTCAAATAATTCCCAAATAATTCCAATAATTCCCAAATAATTCCAATAATTCCCAAATAATTCCAATAATTCCAAAATAATTCCAAATAATTCCAAATAATTCCGAATAATTCCCAATAATTCCTATTTAAATCCCATAAATCCCAATAATCTCGAATAAATCCTCAAATAATTCCCAATAATTCCGAATAAATTCCCTTGAATGAGAAAAAAATTTCGTAAATCCTATATAGATTCACTTATGGGTTTTTGCTTTTGATGAACACTTTGCAAATGATTTGACGGCACAGATGCGAGTGAAGGGGCAGTAATAAGATGCATTAAAAGGTTTTTAAACTTTTTTATTAGCATATAAAGTACTATTTTTCGTAAAAAGGGCAAGTAAATAATGAAACATCTCGTGAAACATTTACTATTGACTAATACCATGTCAATAGTTCTGTTTTTTATTTCTGTAGACAATGTTGATCTGACCTAAGACATCTTCTGTAATATTGAAAATATTTGACCTATTCTCCTTCATAGATAAAGGTCCGAAAAATATGTATCCAGTTTCAACTTTGGATAAATCTTCTTTGGCAGGCCATTTGAATTCATTTTTTTTTTTTTTTTTTCTCAAAAACTTAATCTCAACCATCGAATTATCGGCAGTACCTTCAACATGTTTTAAGAGTTTTCCAACAAACCATCCTTCATCATAAAACACACTGCATAGTAGTTATTAAGATCTAATGCAATGGTCAACGCTGATGATGAACTAGAATGTTCTAGAGTTTCTCCCTGATATTCGCTTTTATTAATATTGACTCGCATATCAGAGAGAGTTTCGGTCTCTGGAATATCGTCATATTTTATGATGTCATCATCTTCTGAACTGTCTGAGCTCTCTCTCTCGATACCTCTCTTACCTCTCTTTGACCTCCCCTTTCTATTAGTCACTTTGGGGTCTGATGAATTTTTGTTGTCCACTTATATTAGTGCCGAGTCTAGTGCCTTAGTATTCTGAGGTCTTCCCTCGGGTCTTCCTATACTTTTCACGACGAAACGTTGTAGTCTATCTGTACTAACCCTATTTTTAGTTTCCTCTAGCAACCAACAAAGCGAAGACTTTCTAACAATTTTCGACTTATTTCCAAGAGTGACTCGAACATATGGACCATCTTCAATTGTCTCATCCAACAATTTGTGATCATAACTTCGTAAAATCAAGTTATCTATTACTCCGACATTCGACATATTACATAAATCTTCAAACAGATGACTATTTGGATTGTTCAAGTCATCGTCGTTTATTCCTTCATCTTCTATCGGTAGTAAATTGTTGAAGCCTCTGTTGAAAATCATTTGTTGAAACACTTGCGGAACCGAGGGATGAACTTTCACTACTGTCGATAATATTGTCGTCTATCCGCATATCCTCTTCATCTTCTAGACTTTTATCCTCTCTTACGAGGTCCTTCAATGGTGGAATTGCAGCATAATTCAAGCTGTTTTCTTCTACAGACATGCCAAGTTCTCGCGTATGCCCTAACGCATCAAATCGTGTACGCTCTACAGCATCGGCTATCATACTATCCGTATATTGTTTCAAATCTACCTGAGAATTCGTATCAACATTCATTTTTTCCTGCCTTTTTTGTTCTCTTGGAAATATAATGACATTGTTCAGATCGTTTAGAATATTATTAACCGTCTTAATTCTATCTAGACGCCTCAGAATATCTCTAACGTTAAAGTTGACAACAGTCGAATATGTGGAGGTCATGGATCTCATGGTTCTAAACGTCGATTCACATTTCTGACTTCCAAAAAGAACAGGCAAGAACATGTCGCTCGACAAGGATGGATTATCACGGATGTTCATTACTCCGATTTTATGTTTGTTTGATATAAGCCACTGGCGCCAAATTCTCAGAAAGAAGACGCAGTACCAAATCGAATAAATTCGACGAGTAACATCTATTTTCGAATTGAGAAATGAATCAATAATCAACCGAATCAATTTCAAAAAAGCAACAACGCTTTGATTTTGTTGGGCCTTCTCTAACAAATTGATAACATTATTCGAACATAATTTCTCTGCGACTTTGAAATTCATCTTGTCCACCAATTTCAAATCAGATTTTGTAAATAAATGTTTGTCTTTGGAGTGGTCTGCAATCATTTGTTCGAGTTGTTTGGCAGTTGCATAAAAATCACCAATCCTCAACTTGATTTTATCATTAAGCAGTCTAGTACGTAGCTTGGTAGCTATATGTACTGTATCTTGAATATACGAAGCGCAGTCTTCTGAAGAGTAGTTTGCTCGAAACCATCCCCATTCAGGTCGGGCCAATCTGTAGAGGAAGATAATTGAGCACCTTGCCTCATCGCCATCAGATCCAAAACCCAATACAATAACACCTCGCTCCTTCAAATTCAATTTTATATATTGCCACCTTTTCGTAACATCGGCGGCTGTGAATCTGTTATCTGTGCCGAAGATGGCAAGACAATAATCTGGCGCGGCTGGTGATATAGGTTGGGCCATAATTACATAGGCATAATTCGATCTTACTCCGTTCTTGAAATGGTCCTGTATTGCTTTTGCAGATGTTGCTAAAAATGAGCAAAATACTTGGCAAAATATAACTTACGTGAGGTTTCACTTCCGAAGAAACTTTCGGTATCAGTTTCAAACACACTAATAGTTCACTGTGAATCTCTAAAGCGAAAACGGAATAATCAGTACCGAAGACATGCGTAGTCAAATCATGCGTAGTGAAATCATGGATAGTCAAATCATGCGTAGTCGAGTGCGTAGTCGAAACTAAAAGGTTGCCAACTTTCTTCTTCTTCCTTCTTTGAATAAATATGGCCCTCGATATGGCCTAATTACCCATGTGTTTAATACTTCTATCTTGCTAGTTGGGGTCTAGAAAAGACCTCGCAAAAGGAAGACAACACCACGGTGCATACATAAATACTTCTTTCTGTCTCCCTCGTTTAGACCGAGGATAAGACTTATAATTTCATGCGCATAGCCGGAAGTAGAGCATTTCACAGGTGTTGAGTCATATACTATGGACAATTTATAAAAGAAAAGATGAAGGAGAAGAAATCATATTTTCTTTGTGACAATATTGTTTATTATTTCGGATTCTAAACTAGTAAAAGGATTGTTTTAACCACAGTTTTAACCATAGAATATACCATTACGTATATGTCTTTGTATGTGTTCTGTTGTCCAAGTTCGGACAGGTTATTCCGATTTCTTTCATATATTGACTTGAACATTTAATAAATGAAGAATCAATTAAACAAACATTTTCGTTTGGTCCATTTAAACCGGTCGGTGCTCTCGAAAATCGTGTTTATTTGCGAAGTGAACGAAGCTAATTGGTCGAGATCCCCGCACGTGGTATCTAGCCCGTGGTAGCGGTTGTTTCTGCACAGAACATGATAGTTCAAATGCTTGGTAAATCCTCGATAAATCCTTGGTAATTCCCAATAATTCCTGATAATTACCTTATAATTCCCAATAATTCCCAATTATTCCTAATAATTCCTAATAATTCCTGATAATTCCTAATAATTCCTAATAATTCCTAATAATTCCTAATGATTTCTAATAATTCCTATTAATTCCTAATAATTCCCAATAAATCCTCCAGACTGTACACCATAAATCCTCAGATATTTACCCCTCGTAACCTACAGTACAAATTGGCACAAAATACAGACAATTTATCGAAAAAATAAAATTTCCAAAATTCCATATGTGAGTCACCAACTTGATGCTTGATTCATAGCGAAAACTCGAAATATCTCGAAAACTGAATGGGCACAAAATTCGTAACTAACGGCACAAATTGGCACACAATAGACTCTAACTACCTCGAAAACTGAATGGGCACAAAATTCATAACTTACGGCACAAATTGCCACAGAATAGACACAATGTATCAAAAAAAGAAAATTTCCAAAATTCCATATGTGAGTCACCAATATGACGCTTGACTCATAGTGAAAACTCGAAATATCTCGAAAACTTAATGGGTACAAAATTCGTAATTTACGGCACAAATTGGCACAAAATGAGCACAATTTATCGAAAAAAGAAAATTTCCAAAATTCCATATGTCAGTCACCAACTTGACGCTTAACTCAAAGAAAACTCGAAATATCTCGAAAACTGAATGGGCACAAAATTCATAATATACGGCACAAATTGGCACAAAACAAACACATTTCATCGAAAAAAGAAAAGTCAAGTTGGTGACTCATAGTGAAATCTCGAAATATCTCGAAAACTGAATGGGCACAAAATTCGTAACGTACGGCACAAATTGGCACAAAAAGAGCACGAAATTCCTCAAATATTTCGATATCAAAATTCCACATATGAGTCACAGCGTCAAGTTGGTGACTCATATTGAAATTTCGAAATATCTCAAAAACTGAATGGGCACAAAATTGGCACAAAATGAGCACAAAATTCCCAAAATATTTTCATATCGAAATTCCACTTGTGAGTCACCAACTTGACGCACCTATCATATCTAACCTTTATCAAAACAACAAAACGGTGAAAAAATTCTGCAATTCATAGACGTCTTTGATTATCGCATCGAAACAATGTCCAGTTTGGTAGATGTCTAATTAAATATAGTTCGTTTCAAAATAACTCTCATCAGAGCAAGCCATGGAATTCCAGCCGAGGCTTCATTTCTAGTAACAGCAAGTTACTGTGTGTCCATCATAAATTGAAATATATCAATATAACCTATAAAATGATCTAATGTATTTTCCAAGGCAAATAGATTTGAAGAATTTTTTGTGAATTTAAATTATTTTCATCATTGTTGTATTGGCAAATTTTCAAACTTAGCTTCGATTGCAAAAGAAAAACAAGCTAAGATGATGACTAAAATATACACACTCACACTATTCCAGCAATAGTTGCATTCTTGATGACTATCGACTATCGAAAATTAAGCCAAGTTCTCGCCCGGTGTTTTTTTTCTGAGTATTGAGGAACAAAAAGCAGTATTTATAAAATAATAACTTTACAATTTGTAGCAAAGTGGTTGAAACAAATAGAAAATATTTGTTGACAAATTGGGAATAATTAGCAGTGTGGAATGCTATAAAATAGATAACTTTTTATTTTTATTTGTTAATACTGTCAATTTCATGATTCATCAAATAATATACCAAATTTTGATTAAAACTCAGTTACTTCACAGGCTGTTCAGAAAATGATGTACAAACTGATTTATTCATTGTTTTTAATTCCAGAAAAAATGTCTCTTTGAAGGTTTAATCATGTGAAATAGGTTTCCATCCACTGTTCACTCCTGACTGTAATGACTTGTCTTGCCTTCTATCATCTCCAAATTCATCTGACAGATCTAGGTGAAAACTGAAATTTTGAGACTCATTTATTCATCAGAAAACACCTCAAAAGGTTGATGATTGTTACCTAAATAGCTAGTAAAACGCGATTATTACTGGCAGAAATACCTGCTGAATTGTTGAAAAACTCGCAGTACCGACGATAAACTGCTTCACGTTTCTTTTGTAGTTAATCGAGGCGAGAGGTATCTTGATGAATTCAAGTCATTTTCAATAAGAGAAGTATTCAAATCACAAACTAATTTGTCGATTTAGAACATGAGCATACAGAACAATATTCGAAATATATTTAGGCGCTTAATTCAATCTCCCAAATTGTGAAATGTCAAGACTTAGTGTTTTCAATCAACACCACTCTAAATCCTAGAACTCAAATGTTACTGATGGGATATAACCAACATATTTCAGAGATCCCATAGCAGCCTGAGATGCCATTCATTTAGAAACGGATTATAATAGGTTTTCTTCATACCTAGTACGTCCTCATTTTGTCATCGTTTCATTGCATCATTTCACTATAGTTTTTTTTATGTTTTGCATTAATGTGTAAATTTTTTGCTTTGTTTCGTACTTTTCCGATTTTGTCCATACCTTTTATCTACAACTGTCAGATAATGACTGGGATTTGACACTCATGACAATGTCATAACAACCTTCATTATCACACTAGTGCTGTAATGAATTCATCACAACACTTGTGCTGTAATGATAACCTCAGAAATATCAATCCTATCAGAGAATTTCAGAATTGCAAATCGAAAACTATTCAGGTTACGATTATTGGAATTATTCATCATCATCATTATTATACACGTTAATAACAAAATCTTTGAAATAGAAATGGGGAACGATGACTGGCCTAACACTCCACATTTTGATTATGAAGGACTTATGTCCTCAGAATTAGAGGCAATATTCTTTGGTAACGGTAAGTGATTCACTTACCGTTCTGTTTACTTTAGCAACCAGTAAAAATGATCTACCGATCTAGCAACAAACGCGGTAACTAACAAAATTCGTTCTATCGTGCAAAAATAACTATTATGCATTTTGTGCATTTTATGCATCATAGAGAGGAACGTAAATCTATAACGTTTACAAAACAAACAAAGTCGAATGAAAATAGTCAAATTTTATTTGCAAATGAATCGTTCATATAGTATCAAATTTACATGTATTGCACAAGAATCAACGTTTGCCTGGCGAATTGACTTTCAACCAGTCCTCATCAGAACCAGATCCGTGAATGCCTATGTTGGAGCAGCCCTCATCGAACATATTTGCGCACCGTCTTTTGACCGGTGACGACAACCTTTTGTAGAGCTCGTTGAAGAATTGAATATCCTCCGGACTGAGAATGAGATGGTTGTTTCTGGATTGATTTTCACCCAAAAACACCGAAGGATAGTATCTGCTGTCTACCATAAGCGACAGATAAATAGTTACCAGAGCACAAAGGATTCTCATATTTTGTTTTGATTACCAAGAACTCCGTAGGAAAAATTCAAAAAAGTTTAATGAAAATAGGGAAACTTCTTTAGAAAGAGGAGAATACACCGATAACTGAAAGTTTCCGAACACTTGTCACGGCGGTATCACAGAAACAGATCGATGTGTATTCACTAAACTTTGCTTATATTCTGTTTGGAAGCAGACCCTACAAATGTTCTCTTATATACGATCGAAAACCCATCAAATCAAAAAATATCGAGTTCTGAGTTAATATTGGTATTTTCATCATTGCATTCCCTTATTTGATTTATTTGTTGTCACTTAACCATATGGAGTTGAAATAATAATGAAATTAAGTCAATGATATCATGAAGTATGAACTAAAATGATAATTAACCACTTGATGAAGAATATTTGCGTTATGATATGAGGAGTTGATTTTTAACCAACACAATTTCAGTTGGAAGGCAAAATGGAGACTCTTGGTAAGTTGATGTTAATAACAAATTTCCAACGTATATTTATTTTTCAAGTACTACTTAATTTTCATTTTCGACCAATACTAATACCGTAAAATGATCATTCGGAGCTTATCTTAGAAATCATAATCATTCTTTGCATGACACGCAATGAGCATAGAAACGCAGTCACTAGCTCAAGATCAATTTGATGAGCGATCTATTTGAATAATGATTCGAGAAACTAATTTCAAAATTCGTGAGGTCACTCGTTGTCGATGGTAGCTTACAATTTAACAGCAACCGGACCTACAAACATATTCAAAATTTGGATTCCTCGTTGAAAACTTTCTAACAATGTGAAATATTTTCTCTATTTCAGTAATGAGTTCATTACAGCACTTAAAAGTTATGCTGTAATGAAACTCACTATACCATTGTTTTCAGTTATATTTTTCGTTTTGTAGTTGTCACCAGAACTGACCATCGATCCTCTCAATTTTCAAATCAAATCAATTCAAATTACGTAATCTGTTAAATTTCGTAAGTCACACAAGCTGCCAAGGTACAGTACAAAAGTCACTAATCTGAATTTTTATTTGAATTTCGAGAGTATTTCAAAAAACTTGAATGAAATAGAGAAAATATCGTCTAATACTCGTTGCAGAAGCTCATTCTGCAACTGGTTTTAGAATAGAGAGATATGGGACGAACTTTAACCCTTGATTGAAGTATTTTTGGGAAGATACCCAACCAATGTGTTTTCAGTCCTCCTTCCCCTCCCATCTCTCGTCTATCATTTCACTGCCGTAATGTGGCGCCCTCGCAAAATAACGAATCCGAAAAACAGATTTCTAGATTTCTCAACTCTCGGTAAATTTCAAACAGAAACCCGATTTGGATGAGTCATGATACCAGATGTGGAATTTTTTTATGATGAACAGATGTTTCTCATTGTTGTACCTAGTTACTCAAATGAGTAACCTCAGTTTGTCTATTTTCTTGAGACTCGAGATTCTGTTGAAATATTAAATTCGTTTCCACGAGAAATTTTTGCTTGAATATTTGTTGATGATAATTAAGGATAGCCCCCGATTTCATCAACATAATATTTAAATTTTATGGTGATTGGGAAAAAGAGTATGACTCAAAATTATTGCAATTTTTTAATTCAAGTTTATTTGCTTATTTTCTTGTGGGACTACTATAATTTGAAAAGTTATACAATTTTTCAAATTAATAATATTGCACATGACATATTCTTTTTTCAACAGAAGGCGAAGCTCATTATTACGATGAAGTATATATACAGGGTCTTTCACGAGGAACTTCACCCATATTTATACGGGAAACTACTGAACGTATTTTCATGAAATTCAGCACTTATAAGTATTTCACGATGCTGATGAAATCTAAAATATTTTCAAGGCATAAGCACCTCCGGTTTTTCCGGAAATGACGTCAACTTCCGTTTTTCAAATTAGAACACCATTTTTTTATTGCAGAAATAGATTCCTTAGAAAATTTCAAGTTATTTTGATGTAACATTTTTCAGTTTTGGTTGGAAAATTCTCTCTGAGCGGGAAAATTCGAAAAAAAAATCGAAAATAGAGCTCCGCTAAAACAAGAATAACTTCGAGGTTTTTGGATGGAAAATTTTCATTTTTGGGATTTTTCAAGATGTAAGATTGATGTATCCACTTTAAAAATCGAAATCGCGATTCATGATACAGGGGGTGAAAAAATCGCTTTCAAAGTTAGGGATGACAAAATCGTGAAAAATCAATTTTTTCAAATTAGAACCCCATTTTTTTATGGCAGATATTGAATCTACGTTAAAAAATAATGTGAGTGTATGCATCACACCCTTGCCCTAAAGTGGATATTTTCTGAGTTATTCACAAAAAACTGTTTTTCGTCTTGAATTTTCAGCTATTTCTTTTCCCTTCACGCCAAAAAGATGAAATTTTCAGGAACTGTTATTTGAACCATGCTGTAGATTTTTCACCCCTTCTTGAAACCGACTTCAAGTTACTATTAGGAGAACCATGGCAAACTCTCGCAGTTATAACTAGAGAAGATGCTCAAAGTTTTGACCGTTAATTTCTAGACATTCATTTATACGTCTCAGGAATGCTTCGTGCGTTGCTCTTCTTATTTCATCGGGAGGAAGAGATCTGCAAAAGTGTTTAAAAACCAAATTGAGTTTCAAAACTATGAATCTAAAAATCTAAACAAACCTGAACGCATTTCTGACTCGTTCTATGCAGTCCTCTTTATCAGTCAGGGGAGTTGAGTAGAAAATATTTTTTATCCTACCCCAAACATAATAGTCTAAAGGAGTTAAATCGGGAGAACGTGGTGGCAAAAGATGTGGACCATTGTTCGCCAACCATCGATCTTCAAATAGCCTGTAGAGGATATTTGACACATTGAGTGAATTGTGTGGAGGCGCGCCATCTTGTTGATACCATGAGGCATTATGGTTCTGTACTAGCGGCTCAATTATTTGAGTCAATATGTCAGAATATCTATCTCCTAAGGGAGAACATTCTTTAAATAATGCAAACATGTGTAGTGTTCTATCTTACTAGTTAAAGTCCCATCATAAATGTGAACATCGAGAATTGCCTTATTTTTGATGGCGCAAAAAACATTGAAACTCCAGGTCTCTTGAAAGTTCCATTGTCTGAAGTGGTGGTTGTTCTCTTCATCCCAATAATGACTGTTATGCCTATTGAAAGAACCATTCTTTGTGAATTTAGATTCATCTGTCCAAATTATACAGTCCAAAAAGTTTTCATTCTCTTGAAATCGAATCATCATAGCTTCGCAAAACTCTGTTCTCCTGACGAAATCAGTTTCCTTCAAATGCTGTACCCTATTGAATTTATATGGGTGCATTTTATGTTTTTTTAATATTCTCCAAACACTCGATTGAGATAATCCCAGATCAATCTCGGCATCTTTGAGAGAATTTTGAGGATTCACACTAAAATATGCAAGAACTGTAATATCGTTTTTCTCATTTTCTACTACACTTTTTTCTCTGTGTATAGTTTTCTTAACGAAAGATCCGACATTTCTCAAGTTTGTCATGGTTCTGTTAATGGTTTCTCTCGTTGGTCTGGGTCGGTCAGGAAACCTCTCAATGAACAGTCGAATCGTTCTATCTACAATTTTATTACATTCTCCATGAAGTAGAATGAGATTTAAATAATCTTCATTGGTAAAATTAGGCATAGTGATCGATTTTATAACTTAATACGAATTATCACCAAATTAATAGTAAACACAAAATGCTACTGAATAAAGAGGAATTTGGCAGATGTAATTAATGATATCTATCATTAAAAAAAAGAATGTAAAACATGGTAAGTTTTTGCATATGGTTTATAAGGAATTATTTATTTATCACTGGAGAGAAAACCGATGGCCGATTAGTTGAAATAAAGAGGTTTCCGATACAAATTCGAATCAAAATTCGCCATCTATTTAGGAACAACCTGTAACTTTTTTCTCTTGCATATTAGGGTAGTAAAATCTAAAACATGGTTTAAGTAACAGTTCCTGAAAATTTCATCTTTTTGGCGTGAAGGGAAAAGAAATAGCTGAAAATTCAAGACGAAAAACAGTTTTTTGTGAATAACTCAGAAAATATCCACTTTAGGGCAAGGGTGTGATGCATACACTCACATTATTTTTTAACGTAGATTCAATATCTGCCATAAAAAAATGGGGTTCTAATTTGAAAAAATTGATTTTTCACGATTTTGTCATCCCTAACTTTGAAAGCGATTTTTTCACCCCCTGTATCATGAATCGCGATTTCGATTTTTAAAGTGGATACATCAATCTTACATCTTGAAAAATCCCAAAAATGAAAATTTTCCATCCAAAAACCTCGAAGTTATTCTTGTTTTAGCGGAGCTCTATTTTCGATTTTTTTTTCGAATTTTCCCGCTCAGAGAGAATTTTCCAACCAAAACTGAAAAATGTTACATCAAAATAACTTGAAATTTTCTAAGGAATCTATTTCTGCAATAAAAAAATGGTGTTCTAATTTGAAAAACGGAAGTTGACGTCATTTCCGGAAAAACCGGAGGTGCTCATGCCTTGAAAATATTTTAGATTTCATCAGCATCGTGAAATACTTATAAGTGCTGAATTTCATGAAAATACGTTCAGTAGTTACCCGTATAAATATGGGTGAGGTTCCTCGTGAAAGACCCTGTATAGACTTCTATAATTTTGTCCATTCAATGATTTAAACTTCTTTTCCCGAGCACCCAAGAATTCCAAACTGCAATAGTTCAGTTTAAAATTTAATTTTTAAAAGACGGCGGTAATATAAAACTTTGATTGCACCGTAGAGATTCGCTGAAATTAATTCCAAATTGAAAAATACACTTCGAGCAACGAGTAAAGCAAGAGAAAAATTTTCAGAATTTTTGTTGATTTGCAAGAAGCTGTATCTCAGTGAAAAATGGTTGTCTGGGAAATGAAAAAAATTACTATTGAAGCTTGAAGACTCTAGATTCCCAACTTATGGGTTAACAATTTTCCAGAGTATCAGTTATGAAATCCTTGGATGAATCAGGAAGAAAAAATTTTCGAGATTTTTAAAATTTTTTTTTTACCTACGAGCATGAAAAAATTTTTCGAGCCAGACCGTGCAAGGTCACATAGCCTGTTTATTCAGCTCTAATTTGATTCTTACGACTCTCCGATATGACCATTCGTGTTCGAGATATCCAATTTTTCACTCAATCTTTTATGTTTGATCGAAATAATTTTTTTCGCCAGTGCCGTTAACGTGACAAAAGAGCAAAAAACTGCCATTTTCTGGTTAATAGACTGTGTATTCGTCAATATTGGGAAAATTTTAAGTTATGAGGAAATTTAACAGCATGATGTTCCCCAAAATTTCAATCAATCGGTCCAACAAAACCGCTGAACCGATCGATCTACCAATTTAGGGGAACATCAGTCTGTAAAATTTTTTCATAACCTAAGCCCCTTCAATATTCACGAAGATATACTCCTTCAACCGGGAAATGGCATAACGGTATTTTTACGGAGGTTTAACGGAGCACGTTATCGTAATTCACTGCCTTGCGCTGTGGAACTTTCAACATCAAAATAGGAGCGCAAAACCCAAATCAGATAGTTTTTCGTACTAATGACAGATGTACCTACATTCAAATGAAAAATTTACAGTTTTTGTGAAACATTTCTTCGAAGCTAAATGAAATAACATAAAATATTACATAGTAATTGCAAGTACAAAAGTGCTATCAAATACCGATTTTGCAGTTTTTGAAAATAGGTGCACTCTGTTGGAATGTGTAGTAGATAAATTCAATTCGCTACTGAAAGTCAATAAATAGGTTCCTACCCATAAATTTTGCAGATACTCAGCAAATTGGTCTCAATCGAATGAAACATTTTTCAAGAAAAAACATTCATTAACAATTTTTTCATAACCATTTCTGAAAAAACATATATTGAAATTTTTTCCACCCTGAAATATTTCATCAAAGGGTTAAAATAGTAAAACTCAAGTTATTTTTCTCGCAACTTAAATTTGGATGAAAATTTTCCTTGAAGTGAAACATGGCTGAAAAGCTCAATTCATATACTGACTTTTTCATCTCTACATAAATGTGTTGCTAGCTCATGTTGAATAGCATTTTATTGGACTACTAGGCTGAGACTTTTAATATTTAAACAATAGGGAACAAACATTGAACAAAATGCTATCGAATATCGATAATACAATAAGAATAAATGTTGGAAGTGGAAGTGACAGCTTTCAGTTTCAAAACAAGCATTTACTTTTTTCCTCATAAAAATATGTATACGATGAAACTTGACTCAGTGCATCTTCTTATGTTTTATTGGTTTATTCTACGTCTGCAGAAGGCTCGAGCAGTTTCTTTAATAAAACCCTAGTAATTGGGAATTACTGCTCCTTCTTCTCGAATAGCCTGAATCAAAGAGGTTTTCATATGCATCTAGAATAACAAAATAGCAGTTCAGAAAAATTTATCACGCTTAAGATGGTAAACATTTTGAAAATCTTTGAAAATCCTATTTTCACATTTCATAGGAGACTAGTACCTGTCTACCATATCGACAATTCTCGGAATATGTCGCAGTTTTTGGTCCTGAAAAATATTCTGTTTTCTTGTGTTATAACATGTTTGGTATATCTATGAGAGATGATTGCCTTTCATTGGGGTCCCGTAGCGGTCTTCAAACATCTGAAGTGCCGAAAAATCATCACCTGGAAGGTCGTATCCGGTTTGAAAAACCCTCACGACCAGAGGGCAAGAATTTGTAGAGTTTGAATTTGAATATCGGAGGTGTGCTGTTAACAAAATGACAACTCCTCAGTAACCATAACAACTAACATTCATTATTTTTCCTGCCGAGATTATTCAGTGCGTCGCCACAGGAGGAATTTCGAAGGACAAGTGTGATTACGTCTCAAAATTAGCTGATGAACATAGTATCGAAGTGATTCTTCTGCAAGAAACTCACACTCCAACAGCAAAAAAAACCTCGTGACCGAGGACAGTTGAAAGTTATGTATTAATTGATTTTCTACAAGTTTAGCTTGTTATGATAAAACATTATCAATTCGTAATTTACAAAATATTCGGAAAGGGGAAATTGATGGAGTTTTTTTTTTATTTCTTTCAAATTTTGAGACATTTCTGTCATAAATATTTATAAACCTCCGAACATTATTTGGCCAAGAAATCTGAATGTTGATGTTTTTTAAAGTAGCAAATGCATTTCTAAAATGAGATTTATTCTGAATAATCAGTTTGTTTTCTGCCTTTGTCTTTTTTCATTTCAGATTAAGAACTGCGAGTAGTTTTGGAAAGAATCTGTTTATCAGAGCCCTTCGACGAATAACAGGAAGATGATCACACTGATGTCTTTCAAGATTTTCCTGATATTTTATATTTTATTTTATTTTTTTTACGGGGAGACAGGTTTTTTCGGCTGAGGTTTTCTCCCCTGGCTGTATATTATCGTTTGATCCTAGTGATGATAGTATCGTATGATTCTAGAGTATTATACGAAAAATGATACCCCGTTCTTTTTCTATCTCAGCTCAGGTACTTTTTGTTTCAACATTTTTTGTATTATTTTAGCTCTCTTTTTCATAATATATACATATATATATATATATATATATATATATATATAATTTAATCATAAATTGAAAGAACGGCGAAATCATTTCTATTTTCATTCTATATATATATATATATATATATAGTATTTGTATTGAAGTAATAGTCGTAAAGGTATAAATGAATTGCAAGGCTATTCGCCCTACCAATAAATCTAGTCGAATAGCCTTGAAATTAATTTATATTTTTATTTTATTTTATTATTTATATTTTTTTTTTCACCGACTTTTTGCGGGTCTGTGCTTAATCATCTGTCGGACTCAACGTCAGGACAGAATGCTGCAGCTATGGGGTCTCCAGGAATTTTCGAACAATCCTAACCGTTGCCAGAATTACCTGTTTTTGAGCGCTAGAGATGACATCGCGCTTCAAGCCCAATCTTTCAGTGTTCTCCAACAGGTGCTTCTCAACCAGTCCATTGACAGAGATTATCAACGGAAGGATACCTATGGATCTCAGCTGGTAAATCTCACGCAGTTGTTAGGCCAGGTCACCATATTTTGAAATTTTTTCGGTGTATGCCCTGGTCAAATTCTCGTCGGCTGGTATTGTGAAATCCAGCAGTAGGCACGTTTTCCCTCCATATCGAATAGCGCGATATCCGGCCGGTTATGGGCCACTCCTCTGTCTGTTATTAGTGTTGTGTCCCAATAGAGGTTATATCTGCGGTTCTGCAGCAGGTTTTTCGGTTGATACAGATGTTGGTCGCTTCCGTTCTGAATCAATCCAAGTTTTAGTGCTAGTTGTTGGTGATAAATTCTCCCCATGGCATTGTGCCTATCGAGGTAGTCTCTCGGGGCCATGATGGAGCAAGCCGAAGTCATGTGTTGGATTGATTCAGGAGCCAGAGAACACTTTCGACAGAGAGAAGAGGGGATGTCCTGTTTCGTAATATGCTTCAAGTATATCCTCGTCGGCATCACCTGATCCTGGATCGCCATTAGACATCCCTCCGTCTCATGAAATAAGTATCCTGCCCGAAGGTAAGTAAGCGATTCCGTCTCATTGACCTCTTTACTTTTTAGGTGACCAGGATATCTGTAATGCAGAGCTTTGCTGCTCCATTCCTCCAAGTATTCACTCAATGATGGTGTAGGTAACTTGTAGTTTGGATTGCTAACTTCAATATGGAGATGCCTTCATCAGCTTCCCGAATGGCCACAGCAACAGGTGAGTCTAGCTGCATGAAATGTGCTTTTAAGGCGGTAACGTTCTCTGCATGGGTTGTCTCAAGATTCAGAAGTCCTCTTTCCCCATTTTTCCTAGGGAGATAAAGTCTTATGGTGGATGAATGGGGGTGGTGAATGCCACTCTTTGTTAGCATAGTTCTAATATTTCTATCAACTTCCTGCAGGTCAGTTCTCGACCACGTGAGAACACCAAATGAGTATGTGATGCTTGGTATAGCCCATATATTTATTGCGGTGAAGAGTGATTTGGAGTTGAGGCCGGACTTTAGTAGTAGGTTCACTCTTTTATAAAGTTTCTCCCTGAAAATTTCTTTCATCTTTGATGTTTGGATGTCGAGTACCTGATTTATCCCAAGGTACTTGAATGACTCACCTTCTTTCAAGGCCGAAATCGTGTCGAAATTCATCAGAGTCGTGTCTGGCGCCTTCTGAATCTTACCTCTTCCCACTTCAAGCGTCGAACACTTATCGATTCACATTTCCATCTTGATTGAATCACTGAAAGCGGCGACAATCTTAAGTTGTCGATGCAACTGTTCCAAACTCGAAGCATATAACTTCAAGTCATCTATGTAGAGGTGATGATTGATTCTAACTCCTCTCTGCTTGCTGATCACATAACCGTAGTTGGTGTTATTGAGGAGTTTGCTCAAAGGATTCAGGGCCAAGCAAAATCATGTACAGCTTAGAGTATCGCCCTGGAAGATTCCGCGCTTAATCTCAACACAATCCGACTTCACCATGCCTTCCATAGTTCTCAACAGAAGAGTGGTTCTCCAAGTGTTCATCAGGTGTCTCAGTAGATTTATCACCTGTGGAGTGATGCCATGCATTTCAAGCACCTTGATTAGCCAGGTATGGGGGACAGAGCCAAAGGCTTTTCTGTAGTCGATCCATGCTACGGATATATTTCTCAATTTCTGTTTTGCTTGTTTTGTTATGATATGATCAACTACAAGAAGTTCTTCACATCCTTTAGTTTTGGTGCGACATCCATTCTGTTCATCAGCCATCAAGTTGTTCTTTTTCAGGTGTTTGTTAACATATCCAGTCAGCACTCCGGTCAGGATCTTATAGACAGAGGGGAGACATGTGATAGGCCGGTAGTTTTTCGGGTCTTTTGGGTCTCCCTTCTTGGGAAGAAGATGTGTGACGCCCAAGGTGAAGAACTCGGGCACACTTGAGGGGTTGGACAATGCCTTTTGGAATAGGGTTGCAAGTTTTCGATGCACACTCGTAAAATTTTTCCACCAGTAATTTTGTAAGCCATCCGCTCCCGGCGATGCCCAGTTGTTTGAACGTCTCAGAGCCGCCGTTACGTCTGATTCCGTTATGTTCACATCTTCCATATGCGTACTCGGGATTTGTGAGTGAGCTTCATCTATCCAGTGAGCTTTATTGTCATGGACAACCTCCTTGGACCATATGCCGCTCCAAAATTTTTGGGCCTCTTGAGGGTCAAGTTGGTGGTTTTCTTCTTCGTTGTTACGTTCAAGGTTACGAAAGAACTGTTTCTGATCGTGATAGAATAGTCTGTTATTTCTGTATCTCTTAGTCCTAGTGTTGTAACGACTTATACGATTTCCTAATGCCTTGATTTTTTGTTTCAGGTTGTCACATATAACGTTAACTTTATCTCTGAAGGCAGGGTCTTTTCGCTCAACATGATATTCTGATGCAAGTTTTCTGGTGTTCTTAACTGTTTTTTTTTAAGGCTGAGGAGCATGGAGGTAAGTATGCATGACACCTATTTTTTTTCTCAAAGTATTTATTTTCTTTTCCAGGCGAATCCTCCAAGGAAGTGCTAACGGTAGACCACACTCACGGTTTTCAAAGTTCTCTCCATGAATCTCACATATAATTGCAGCTCCGGCATATACCGTGTCGATCAACTCCTCAAAACTGTTGATATTCTCCATCTGTTTGTTCAGTACTCTGTTCATTACTGTAACTGTATCTACAACCTGCTTTGAGTGCCGTAATCTAGCCATTTTTGGCCTTCCCTCCGCAGCAATGCTCGAATACTTCATGAGGTTTGTCACGAAGAGTTCCTCTACGTCATTGGTTTCATCAGTAGGTGGTGATAAAACGCTCCTGCGTATCCTCATGGATAATCTTCTTGATGTACTCTCTCGTCGAATTGGCTCTTCTTGATCCAGCGTGAATTGTGGAAAGCAGCTGGCTTTAATGTTTGCGAGCTCTACGTTTCATAGTTTTTGATTTTTAAGTATCCATTTTACACGGTTGGAGAGAAGTTGGGCGTATGCTGGTCTGCTAGGGCATAAGTCTTCCCATACTGCCATAAGATGTTGTCTGTATGTCCTATGTATCTGTATGTATAGGTGGTAGGGTGATCAAGTGGTTGGAAAATTACTTGAGTGGTAGATCTCAGAAAACGAGAATTGAAGGGGAACTCTCCGAGAGTATTGAGGTTTTTCATGGTGTGCCCCAGGGGAGTGTCCTTGGACCTCTCCTTTTTATATTATATATAAACGATATAAGCTCCTACTTGAAATTTTCTCTCATCAAATTGTTCGCGGATGATGCACTTATTTCGGTATCAAGTCAAAGTCACGAGGAAGCTGTCGGTAAAATGAATCAGGATTTGCAAACTCTATCCAATTGGTTGAAATGCAATAAACTTAAGTTGAATAGCGGCAAGACTAAATGTATGGTAATGGGGTCCAGAGGAATGATCGCAAGATTTCATTGTGGTGATTTCAGAATTTTTATAAATGGTGAACTGATTGAGTACGTACGTGAATTTAAATATCTGGGAGTGATTTTTGATGATGAACTTAAATTTGATAAACACGTTGATTATTTATGTGGAAAAATTGGTAGAAAAATAGGATGTTTCGGCAGAGTTGGTGGGAAAATGTCCTTTTGGGCAAAAAAAATACTATATAACACAATTATCTTTCCACATTTTAATTACTGTTTGTCTTTACTGATTTCATGTAACAAAGGGGATATTGAGAGATTACAGAAACTGCAGAATAGGGCCATGCGAATACTTCTCAAATGTAACAGATATACACCTATCAATTATATGTTGAAAACTTTAAATTTCTTGAATGTACCCAAGTTGATTGAGATGTCAAATTTATTGTTGATTTATAAAATAACAAATGATAGAACAGCACCATATCTAAAGAAGTTCCTTGTTAAACGAAGCGAGTTGATGAAATATGACCTACGGTCCAAAAATGATTTCAACATAGAGGGATTCAACTTAACATCTACTTGTAGAACCACCTTTGTTAATGGTTTAGATCGATATAATGCTCTGCCGTGTTGTGTAAGATCTAGTGCTAATGAGAAAGTTTTTAAAAAGCGAGTAAAACGTTTGTTAGCTGGATGAGTCTCAGAGGTCTTTTTATTTTGTGTTATGTAAGGAGATAATTTTAAGGGAAAATATTGTATTTGCACTTGTTTATTTTCAGTACAAAAACTGATCTGTAGTGTTTGTACTAGCTGCAGGGCTAATAAAGAGATTATTATTATTATATTATTCGATTCCAAAGCGAGTTCCAAAGCAATATAATGCGCACGCATAACTTTGCAGTTATTTTCTTTGGTCTAGCGTGTGCGCCTATCCCGTCGTGTTGTCCTTGTAGCGGAGTGAAGCGGTGGTCCACTCAAGCTAATGCGGATTACTCTCTGGGGAGTAACGGGAATTGGCCTTGCGGTGCCATCTCGGGGGGGTGTGCCGCTCGCTCCACAAGCCCCTACAAGCCGATCATCCAGACGGTTCCGAGAGGAGCTGGCTTGATACTCCTCGCCGCCCTGTTGTCTAGTTATAACTGGGTGAGCATATTTATATCAAACTCGCAGAGGCTGCTAACCTAGTGCGAGCTGTGGTGACTCGGGTACGCGGGATCGTCATTTCCCGATGGTGGTATTCCACCACCACCACATATCTATATATATATTAGACTGTTTCAAAAAAATCGACATTTTTTGTTTTCACGAAACCCCCCCCTAAATATCTTCCGGGTATCGAAAAGAGACCTCTATGAAAATATCAGCTCCAAATAATAATATTTAGAGGTCGCTCATCAATTATTTCCATTTTCCCTACTAATAGCAGGGAAAAAATTTCTTTTTTCAATAAAAAATTCCTAGAGCAGAAACCAATAGACGGATTTCATTGTGTAATACATTTTCGTGTAGACAATCAGATACTCTACAAAAATGACTCTTACGATATTTTAGTAAAACGGCCTCATCAAAAGTTATTCGATTCGATGCTTATATTGAGGTATTTTTGAAGAAAAAAATTATTCAAAAAAATCGATTCTGTTTGTTTTCACGAAACTTTATTTCTAATCATCTTCAGGGTATCGAAAAAAGGCGACTGTGAAGATATTAGCTTTGAATATTAATATTTAGAGGTCGCTCAGCGATGACTTCTATTTCCGCTGTTGATAGCAGGAAAAAATTTGCTTTGTTCAATAAAAAATTTTTTCTTCACGAACCAATTGACGGATTCCATTGTGTGATACATTTTCGTGTAGGGAACTAGATGCTCTACGAAAATGTCTCATACGATATTTCGATAAAACCGCTCGTTCAAAGGTTATTCGAACTTTTTCTTCAAAAATACCTCTATATTGATACTTTATATTGAGGTATTTTGAAAAAAAAATCAAATAAGTGGTTTTATCGAGATATCGTATTGAACATTTTCGTAGAGTATCTAGTTCCCTACACCAAAATGTATCATACAGCGGAATCCGTCTATGTGTCCGTGAACAAAAAATTTTTTATTGAAAAAAGAATTTTTTTCCTGCCATCAGTAGCGAAAATAGAAGCTATCGATGAGCGACCTCTAAATATTAATATTCAAAGCTAATATTTTCACAGATGGCTTCTGCCTATGCCCTGAAGATGATTAGAAGGCGGGTTGCGTGAAAACAAGTAAAGTCGATTTTTTTGAATGATTTTTTTCTTCAAAAATACCTCAATATTAGCATCGAATCGAATAACTTTTGAAGCGGCCGTTTTATCGAAATACCGTAGGGGACATATTTGTAGAGTATCTTATTGCCTACACGAAAATGTATCACACAAATAAATCCGCCTCTTGGTTTGTGTTCTAGAAATTTTTTATTGAAAAAAGAAATTTTTCCCCTGCTATTAGTAGGCAAAATAGAAATTATTGATGAGCGACCTCTAAATGTTATTATTTTGAGCTGATATTTTCGCAAAGGTCTTTTTTCGATACCCTGAAGATAATTAGGGGGGGGGTTTCGTGAAAACAAAAAAGTCGATTTTTTTGAATCAGTCTAATATATATATATATATATATATATATATATATATATATATATATATATATATACAGGGTGACCATTTGAAAACGAAACAGACGAGATTACAGACGAAATAAATTTTTTCGATGGAAATGCTCGGACAGGTCGATTTCTGTTTCGAGGGGGACAACTTAAGATGTAGGTTACGGACGCATAGCGCTTCAACCCTTGCTACTACAACCTCACCCCCAATTTTTGAATAGGGAAGATGGGGTGAGTGATACTTTATTTTAAAGGTATTTTTATACTGATTTCAGCACAGTAATTGTTTTTTCATTTTATGCATTAGTTCTCGAAATATTCATGCGTTAGTAAATTTAATCACTTAAATTAATTTTTTGCGAATAATTGACATTTCGTGCATCCGAAACACCAAAATTTCCGTACTTGTATTCGAAATTGCAAAACATCTACCACTGGGCAAATGAAGTCATACCGTACGTGTTAATGCTATACTAGGGTCTGATGTTCGACTAGCTGTTTTATTCACTGAAATAATTCTCCAACTGTACGGTATCAGAACGATTGAAGTATTGATCTAAGAAATAAGACTTTTCAAAGTAAAGTAAATAATTTATCAAAAACTCACATCAATTAATTAAATATTCAAATTGTTCACCATTAGCTTCCATACAATGAAATAAGTTTTGTTCGAAACGATGGCGCACATTTTGCAGCATTTCTGGAGTGATTTGACGACATTCGTTCACTATACGTCTTCTTAAATCTTCTATGGAATCGGGCTGTGTAGAGTAAAATTTACTCTTCAAGTGGCCCCAAAGAAAGAAATCTAGTGGTGACAGATCTGGCGATCTGGCTGGCCATTCAGTGGGACCCCTTCTTCCAATCCACCCATTTGGAAATCTTTGATCCAGATATTCTCGAACTGATAAGGCGTAGTGTGGAGGAGCTACATCCTGCTGAAACACAATCTGATCTTCCACATAATTTCCAGCATTGTTTTCAATAATTTCCGTCAAAATTTGATCAATGTGATTTTCCAATAAGTCCAAATACATATTTCCAGTAAGATTACTAGGTAAAAAGAACGGGCCGACAATGTTGTCACCAAATATTCCAGCCCAAACATTGAGTTTTTGTGGTTGTTGAGTATAAACTTCGTGGAAAAATCTCGGATTAGCATCGGCCCAATAACGACAATTATGTCGATATACTGTGCCGTTTAGAAAGAACGAACACTCATCGGAGAAACAAACATTGTACTAATTGTGATTAGCAGTTACTCGTTCACTCATTGTATCACAAAATTCAATACGACGGTCAAAATCATCTTCGTTTAGTGCGTGTGAAAGATGGATTTTGTAAGGATGGAATTTATGATGCTTCAAAATATTTGCAATTCAAGTAGGTGTAAAACCAGATTCATGTGCTAGCTGCCTCGTACTCGTTATTGGATTCAGAGCAATCTGTCCAAGAACAGCTACTTCAGCTGCTTAATTTCTTTCCATGTTTCCGGTTTCTTGAAACTTTGACACTAATTTCAAAACATACTTCCTATTAACATGTTTATCTAAATGTCGTTGATTGAAGAATTCTGCGGTTCTATTCGCACATTGATTGTTTGCAGAAAAAAGTGAAATTATTTCCACCGGCTCTGCAATTGAATAAACCATGTCGAACAATGAATTAGAACACATACAAGTCCCGAATCAAAACTAAGAATAATTCACATGTCAAAGAACCAGTAAGCCAACTTAATGATCTGTTCGTAATAAATGAAAAATTATCGATTCTCATTTTTTTTTTGAAAAAGATATGAATTCAATAATCAACAAAATGAAAACATTATTGAAACCAACTGAGAAAACACTTCATAATTAAGTCGGAAATCGTTTCACGAATTGGGACTGGAATATTTCTGTGGCATCATTAATGATTTGATTTTCTTACCTGATAATCTGATTAGAGATATGTACGTATTTGGACTTTTTGGAGATTTCTATCGATCAAGTGTTACCGCATGTTATTGGAAATACTGCAAATTATATCGTCACCGTCATGGTTGTTTTGAAGCTCAAAATGTCGATTTTTCCCAAAAAAAAACACTACAAGTGCCATGAAAACACTACTTCATTTTCTAATGCTTCTCACAGCTTAATTGCTTCAAATTTGAATGAAAAACAAAACACAAAAATAACCTCAATAGGTGCCCACAGAACAGGATTCTGTCATTTTGTGTGTTTTCGAATAACGTCGATAAATCCGTTGGAGCAACTCTTGCCACAAATAGCGCAAGACATTATTCGTTTAACGCATTCCGTTATTAGCGTACGCCGGCGTTATCTGCTTCTTCCATATCTCTCTAATATACTAGCTTTCACCGCTAATGTTTATAACAGAGTATATCACTCATACATGTTACGCTCATACTGGCGCTTTTATTCAAGTAGAATAAGTCGTTTCATCTCTTAATCTCTGAGTCCGTTATCGATATGAACACTTATAATAGAGGGCTTTCAATGTTGTTCTTTTGAAATTTTACCGACTCTATTGTTTCGAGCGTGTGACCTAGTGGTTAGGGCCCCCGGCTCCTACCAGGAAGGTCAGGTTTCGGGTCTCCACCGAGTAGGGAATTTTTTGGTTTCCAGAACTCGTCGAACCATTTACTGTTGGGTAAACAATTAACAGTTGGCTTTGGGCCACAGTAACAAAACCTACGCAGACTCGCACAAGCTTGAAGTAGCTTCTAAGAGATTTCACAGAATCCCAGAAAGCATGACGAATACAAATACGAGAATACAAATATCATAAAACAACATTTCCTTCGCCGTCTCCTGAAAATATGTATAAATTGAAATCTAGCAGTGTAAGAAGAGGCAGAAAATCGAACATTTTAGTTATAACTTCAATAACCACACCTGATTTTCTTTCAATTAAAACCTCTCGGCGAGTACACACTGGAGATCTAGCTGGCCAATAAATTTCAGAGACTCTGCCTATCTTCGAGTAAGGAATAAGGAAAGGTGTTGTTCCGGTGTCTTCAAATCTTTTAAAATGTACCGGACAACCATCGTACTGGTAGACAATCGGGAGGTGTTCATTATATTCTGTGATTTCAACTAATAATAATAGAAGGCTCTATGAGGCGCTATGGCAGAGCTTTGTTACCTGGAATTTCTAGATACGAAGGCGGGTAGTTAAAATCCTACTATCAAATGAAACCTCCCGACCAAATGAGACCTCGTGGACAACTCCTTTCCTAGCTCTTGGCTCGTGGATAGGCAAAGTCGGCCCGATTCCTTGGCATTCACGATCTCCAGACCTTTGATTTACACCCTGGGTTAAGTTTCCAGAGGGGTGTTGATCGAAAGAATAGACGCTGCTTTTGCAGCAATGAGAGATGAAATGCGTTTATATTCCATAAAGGCTGAAGTACAAAAAAGGTGTAAGGTGTGCATTAAGGTGTGAAATTGATTATTTCTTTCAAACAGAGTCATATTTTGCAAACTAAAAAACATCGTATGTATCTTTAGGAGCGCCGATTGACATTGAGGTTAGGTGTAAGAATAGCTGAAAGCTAAACCTCGCCTCATCAAATGTACTTACCACGTACAAATAAAGACCTTTTATTATTATTATTATTATTATAAATACTATTAATTATTAGAATGGCAGAAATAAGGAAATAGTATTCGACAAAAATCACAATCTTTCTCCTTCTTTTTTTTTGTTGATCGGCCAACATGCGATGGAACAACTATGGAGCTTTTGCAGATATTACAGCAGTTCGAGGATTCTTTAAAGGCAACAAAACTGGTACAAGAGCACTCGAATTTGATAGAACAATCGGCAGAAAATGGAAAATTGAAATCAATGAAGAAAAATGCAAGCAAATCGACTTCACCTGGAAAAAGAAACATCAATCCATATAAATAACTAGGTATGCAATACATCCTGCTCTTGCAAATGTTGAGCGGAGAGGCGTTTCGATCTGCGACACGCCATTAATTACTAGATTTTTCTTTGTACCCTGATGGGAATAACATAATATGGCATTACGTTCCAAAAAGAAATGACATTTCTCAAAGTCATAGAGAGCTTGTGAAATGAATACCAGAGAGGAAACAAAAACGTTTAGTTAATCTATGTTGAACACTTATTTGTGTCAAATAGTGCAAAACGTGTCAAAACATAGATTGGAAAATGGGTCTTCCAAAGATTATAGAGTATAAAGATGGGAAACGAAGCGACTACAGTGATGTCAGCAACATCTGTTTTTCAAAAGTAATCGATCTATGGTTAAAATATTTAATTAGGGTCCATTTGGCATAGATTATATAGAGATTATTAGTAGGCTGTTGTCAATTTTGAAAGAAATACTTGAATAAATATTTTTGCTGAATGATGATTGTATTTTCTCTCGTATTTTCTACTGAAATAATTCGAAATCTACAAGTGTACCAACTAGCTCACTTCACAATCTTGGTTCGTGTGTTTTTCTGTTATAAATTTTGTGTTAAAGACTGGCCGACATTCGAAATGCATGGTGATTAATTGCAGAAATAATAATCTTGAATGTGCATTCTTTTCATTACCAAAGAGAATAGAAATGTAAGTTTTGAAACTCTTATCATGTAATTGCTTTTTATTTTCAGTGTTGTCGAATGGATAGAGGTTTCGGGGTAAAAATATATTGTTCTGGATAATTTGTTTGCGAACCGACTTTTCTTCGGTCTCATTCATTAGATCCAAAAGTTCCACTCATAGAGGCAATGGTGGTCAGAAGAACGACTTATAGAAGTGGTGGTTCTCTTGACGACCCTTCCAGCAGTTCGACTCATCTACTAGACCCTCTAGACTCATTGAGGTTAAAATACACTGGGTAAGATATGTATGAATCGGGTCCAGAACAACTGTTTGACTTATCGATGTTCGATTTATCGAGAGTTCACTCACAATATGTTCTTGAAATTGTTATGATAATTCTCTAATATGTGAACAAATTTTTGAAATGTACTCAATTTCATAATTATTGTATTGCAGTTGATTTTACACAATCATTTCAAATAAAAATATAAAGAATCCAGAAGCGTATTTCATTTGATTCAAAGCAATATGCAGAAGAAAAGATTATCCTGATCAAAAAGCAGAGCCCTGCTTTTTTTGTCGATCAGTATATTTTTTTAAAAGCTCGACAAAGTATTCAATTAAATGAAAATTTATGAGAAATGTGTTTCGAATTTCGCGCCTATTGAAATAGTTTTCTGTACTGAATAATGTTTTCAGCGTCATCTATGTGTCACAAGTAAGAAACTAGCCAAAAATCGTAGTCGGATTTTAGTACCACAGATACAAGGGCGTTTCCTATCTTTCTAATTCTATAATCTTTGGGGCCTTCAAGATAGATTTGGAAATATTCCGCCTGACGGCTCGTTATTTTGAGGCCAATGTCATTCGCGAAATTGCCTAGCAACAAACTTTCATATTACAACCGACAAATTTTGCCGGCAAAATCTCATCTCTGATGGATTATATATAATTATTCCTTGATGGTATGTCCGGTTTTCGATTTTATTGAATCTAAACCATCCTCTAATGGAATTATGTAAGCATGAAAAATTTCATGGTGATCGGTCTAGTAGTCTAGGAGGTTACAAACGAAATACATTCTGTAGGCTAAAAAAGAGCTTCGCTCAAAAAAAAAACTTCGCTCCCTTTGCTCATCAAAATAATACCAAGAGGAAAAACAGTCAAATATCTAGGATTTCATTCGGATACCAACTTGGAGAGAACATATTAAAAAGAAAAGGAAACCGAAACCAATGGATCTTAAAATTAGAGAACTACATTAGATATTAGGAAAAAATCGAGGAAAAAATAAAAATTTTCATTTAAAACCAAAGTATTTAAAATTAAATTGGAATCAAAAAATATGTTCTTCTAACCCCTCCAGCCCAAATTAACTGCTGCTCAACATTCACGTTTGAGTCGTTTTTTAGTGAACACCGTTTTACTTCCTCATATGCTAAGCGCATACTCTTTCATTCGCTTCAATTTTCACTTACAATATTTCACTAAAGTATATATATATATATATATCGGTTTATAGCGTTCTACGTCGCTTTCCGATTCCTAACCGCCAGTCTTTTCTGTTCATCCAAAGATCTTCCGGAATCTCTCTCTCCTCTATTTCCTTATCTATCCCCTCTCTCCAGCTTTTTCTTGGTCGTCCTCTTCTCCTTCTGCCCTGTGGTGTCCATGTCAGAACCTGTTTGGGTAGTCTATCATTAGGCATTCTCTGTACGTGGCCATACCATATAAGTTGTTTAGTTTTTATGTCGTCGATTATTGTATGTTCAGCTCCCATTATTTCCCGAATCCTCTCATTACGAATATGATCCCTCCTGGATATGCCCGCAGACCTTCTCCAGAAATCCATTTCTGTCGCAAGCAGCATATTTTCAGATCTCTGTTTTATCTGCCAGACCTCACTGCCATATGTTAATATACTCTTGAGTATAGTGTTATATATGCGCTGTTTGTTTGTTTTTGATATCGATTGATCCCACAAGATGCCGTTCATCATGGATATCGCTCTTCTTCCTTGTATGTTTCTATCCTTTATAGCTGTGTCGAGAGTTCCATCATGGGTCAGTTTCATACCAAGGTATTTATATTCCTGACAAGGGTTGATCTGCCTCCCATCTTCTAAATTTATTTTCTGTGGTATACCTCCAATGCACATAGATTCCGTTTTTTCGATGTTCACTTCGAGGCCCCAGTTCTTGTATTCCTCTATTAATTTTCTGGTCATATAAGTTAGGTCTTCTTGGTCTTGTGCTACTATGACTTGATCGTCAGCAAAGCACAAGGTATACAGAGTTGTGTCATCGTTTAGAGGGATTCCCATACCATTACATTTCCTCTTCCATACTTTAAGCGCTTCACTAAAGTATAAAATATTGATTACAAACATAGTTATAGGGTCGGTTTCACAAAACTTTGTTTGTACTGGTAAATTAATTGGAACCACGGAGATTCGTTGAAATTTCAAAACGAGTGATTCGATTGGTTCGAATTTACGTAAGGTTATTTAATCGCACAATTAAAGTTTTGTGAAACCGACCCATATAGGATTATTCTGCTTCTGTATTATCAAATTTTTACTATTAATCCTATATTTTTATGAAGAATAGGGTGTCGGTAATAGGTACATCTGAAACCGACTGTGTTCCAAATATCGACATGAGTCTCGTATGAATTTTTTTGACTTAGTGATAGTTAACGAAGTGAAGTAATTTCCTAAAAAAATAATTTGTGGGGTTATTTACGAAACTCATCCTTCTTTCTGTACCAATTATCGACATATTGTTTTCCGTGTGTGAATCATGGTGTCGATACAACGTACAACTTGGTGTCGATATTTGGTGCAATACAAGTCGATGTCTAGGACTGAAAAGATCAACTTGAAATACGCTTTTAAAAAAAAAAACAGTCATCATTATTTTACTCCTGTTAACATAATTCGCTTCGAAATGATTAAATATTTCACCTAATATCATGGGTTCCCAACCAGTGGTCCGCAGAAGCCAAAATATGGTCCGCGAATTGTCCACATTTTTTCATTTAATATCCGCCACGCCATCTACTTTCCTTCTACACCACTAACGAATACCGCTTGTTATCTGACTGAACTGCTCAGAATATTATGAGAAGCATAATTTTATGTGGGATAAATGGCCATAAAAGTTGTCATTGTTATAAAAAGCAGTGCCTTACAAACACGCCTTTTCAAAAAATGATGAACTGAAATGGCATTTCGTACTTCTTTCTCACACAGACGTTCGATGGCTATCGAGAGGTAATATGTTGGAAAGATTATATGAACTGAGAGCAGAGGTTGAGTTTTTTTTGGCTGACACAAAAATTAATATTAATGATATTGAAACTTTTCACTGATCACTGATGCGGCATGTCAGATGAATTCGACGTACCTTGTGGATATTTTCACTCATTTGAATAAATTGGATATGCATTAACTGCAAGGTTCCGGAAATGAAAACTTAGAAATCGTCGCCAATATATTCATGTTGAAGATGAACTTCGAGCTTTTTTTCGCAAACTTCAGATGTAGATGCGTGAAATTGAAGAAAATAATTAATTTCCGACATTGAAAGCACCTATGGAAGACCCGAAATATGATGAAAGCAAGGCAAGTTTGGAGAAAAACATGAAGACACATTTACAAATGCTGAACAAGGATTTTTTGCTTTGTTGGAAATTGAAAACAAGGCAAGGAATCGTTTGAAAGTGCGTTATCCCGCACCTTTTTCTAAAGAATAAACTGAACTTTGATTATGTCTCTATGCACCGGACGCCACCGACGAGGTTACTATGGAAACGACGTGTGAATTAACATTCATTATGATATTATTTGAATATATCATATCGAATTGATATGGGTGTTGAATTCAAATCGATCTCATATAAGCGCTCATAGAAAAAATATTGTTTCTAACTCGTGCGAAAAGTGTCTTTCCCTCTCTAAACTGCTTACCCGAACTCCGTTTAGCGTCATTCGGGTAACGTCAGTTTCTTGCGGCAAAATATCTCTTTCCGCACTTGTTAGGAAAACAACTATTACATACATTCATACTATTAGTAAAATAGTAGGATACTCACAATTGAGAATATGATGGAAAATTTTCCTATTCCGGTGACTTACGGAAAAACAGTTCACCGCTGATATTGAAAAAGTTTTCCTTAATTTGTAGTGAAATGAAATTCCCGTTCATCCTGTCAGACAAATATTTTCGTTGTTATTGAACGTGTAAAAACTATTGGTTTTTGTATTATTTAGAGACATAATCATTGTCAGTATGAACAAGAATCGATACGCATTATACCTGCCCCAGAACGAGGTACCGCATTAATTCATTAACTGATGAAATATTAGTTGTGTGCGGCGAGTATCCTCGTGGCATGTGCCGTAATAATTATTCAAAGAGGTAGAAATCTGAAATAGAAATCAGTTGCTACTTGTTTCGTGTAAATCGGTTAAAAAACAGCTTATTTCGGGAAATCGCTCTGGATTAATCCAATTATATTTCTGGTGCCGCAATAATTTTAAGACATAACACAATGCCGTCGGGTATACGTGGCGCAGTGAACTCGCTACAGCCAAAACTCGAAACTAGGTAATATGATATTCTAGTCATGAGAAATAAGGATGTGAAGAAGGTTGTGGAATAGTAATTTATGATACAAGTGCAGAAGGCATTGATATTCTTACAGGAGTTCAAAATTCAAAAACGAGCCACGAAGTGGCGAGTTTTGGAATGAACGAGTTTTAGAATGAGCCTTCTGTACGAGTATTATACATTATTTTCTCTAATTCGCTGAATTCTTATGGAAATTATCGAAGTGTTGCCGTAAATATCGTTTGGTAAGTTCTGCATTAAAAAATATTGATTGGTAGAACTGTTTTCTATCTCATGAAATTTGAGAAATGTCGAATAAATCCGTGGCAGGAGGCCAACATATCATCAATAAATATTACTGAAAACAGTGTTGGAATGAAATTAGAATGAAATATTCTCACATTGTTTTGTTCTACGAGATGTGGCGGAATGAACGGATTCAACAGATAATTGGAGAAAATATATAATGGTAAAGTTTGAACATGAACTTCCACGGAACCAGCTATTTGTAACGTTCATTATTTTCGACTTTTTTATTTATTATTTGAATCGAAATATACTGTTAGAATGACGCTCCGATGGATTTGTCAGGCATAGTCTTTGATTTTCGTTCGGTCTAGATATTATTTTGTCTTTAAGTTTATTTTCAAATATAGCGTTTTCCCACCCCTTAAGTATAGGCAAACAATGAAACACCTTTCTTGTCCGAGTACAATACATTAAGAAAAAAATTGTTTCAGATGGGACTTGCGTAAATCTGAAGATATGCAGTTCATTTTCGTCACATTTTTCGTATTTCTCGAGTATTAAAGATATTAACTGTTTCCGAAGAAAATTTTTTTTCTTCGACTGATTCGTTGGATAATTTGGATAATTGTTGATGATATTTGATTTTGCTGATTATTTTGCTGATTTTGGATTGTTGGAATCAAGTAAAATCTCTATCTTGTACGGGATAAAGTTCCATACTCTGGTAGAAAATTCTAGAGAAAGCCGCCCTCCATCTTAGGTAATATTAACATGATGGTTTCATTTTCGTTTGCCTTCATGAATTTCCATTGCAGGCTTCTTTTCTTAAGTGTTGAATTTGGAATTGGCGTGTTGGTTTATGCAAACTATTTTCTGAGACAAAGGCACACCTATCGCCTTATTCTGGTTATTGGAACAAACTATTCTGGTGGGAGCGAAACAGGAGTCATTCCAACCCTTGCTGAACTTCTTCTTTTGGATGAGTACAATGTTTTCATTTATTTATATGAGTTTACATTTATTATCACTGAATTGGTTTGAAATAATCATATTGAACCGTATATTAATCCTGAGATCTGAATAGAATTTCACACTTTGTGATTTTCTTGTCAAATAAATTTGTGATACCTACCGTTCAGAAAAGTAGAACACAATTTAATACTATTTTTTTCATTGTGAAATTCTCTGTAAATGGAAGCCGGCATTCATCTCTCCACACATTAATTATAAGAACTTCAGTGCACTCAATTGAAAATCTATCAGTGTATTTTTTTTAATTCTAGATCATAGACTTTCCTATTAGAACACTTAAATAAATTTGATAGTTTTGGAAATACTGAACATTGGAAAGTAGAAATCGATACATTTATCTATGTAAATTTGATATTATTAAAACTACCTGTCGCCCTCTCTATTTATTTTGAGTTCAATCAATTTTGAAATACAACCTTTGAGAAATCCACCCCTTCTTCATTAGAGTTAAGCCGCGACCTTCCTACCCTTAATTTATGTCATCCAGTTTTTGGATACAACTTTTGAGGCAGGCAGCTACAAAGGTTTTTAATTTCTTCTTTAACTTTATCTAAAACAAATTGACTTGGAGAACTGCTGGCATCAGCTGTGGATTCTAATTCTAAATCTATCCTATTTAATAGCGCAATTAGGTTTTCAAATTTAGACCACCTGTCACCAATATACCTGTCACCTAATAACCACTTGAAATTAGAAATGGGTACGTTCACTTCTTCTCTAAATACGACTTCGATTCTGAAATTACTCAAGATCTCTCAAAATTTATATTGTAGATGAAAAAGGCCTTTTCTTTAACGTTGGAAAAGAAGTTGAAAATTGCCTCGTTTGGAATGACAACAAAAGTCGGGAAATGAATCGATTTGATCTTGTTTGTCCCAATCGGTGTAAATATTGTCCATAATGGACAACTACTTTTTGTCTCCGCTCTTCAGGATCTGTTCTTTTCGGAGTAACTGAAGACGTCATGTAACTCGGTTGATTTGGAAAAATTGAAGGAAATGCATCATCAGTTAATTTAGGAATTTTTCGGAGTATATTAATAACTGAACCTTTCGCGGTTGGATGAGAGTTATTTTTCAAAATATGAAAATATGCAAAATGTTTTATACAAACTGCACTGTAATCAGGCCCGCCACTAGATGTTCGAGCGCCCGTGTGCAATTGCTGTTATGCCGCCCTAAAAATACTTACCAGTTTTGTCAAAGAAGTGCTACCTAATGGTTCCTCATTATGGTGGAAAAAAAAAACAGAAACGTATTTAATGATAAAACATTTATTTAGGTACGCTCTCATTTTTGTTTACTAAAGTGTAAAATTATATACATAGTTAAATATTTATTCACAAAAATTTTACTCTTTTGGTCTTTACAATTGCAAAATTATCTATTAACTTTCTAGTATCCAAGCTTTCCAAAATTTGATACTCGATTGAAACTATAGCTATATCACTTAGTCTATGCTGTAGCATTGTTGATCTTAAATAATTTTTTATAATTTTCAATTTCGGAAAAGGACTTTCACCAGATGCAACTTAAACTGGCAGTGTTAATAATATTCTCAGTGCTATTGCTGTATTCGGAAATGTAGAAACTAAGTCATTGCCAAAAAGATATTGCAACAAGGTTTGTGGATCATAAGACTGAACTCCTGCAAAATGTGATTTTAATGCAATAATTTCATTACACAAATCAATACAGTCAATGTCTGATTCATTAGTTGCAACATCTTTGAGATTCAGATGCAAATCTTTACAAAACTTTATTAAATCATCATTAGAGTAGTTGAATAGGTTGACGCTAAAAAAACCAAAGACGTCGTTGAATGTTTTCAACTCCTCGAACACAGGTTCATTGAAGAACAGTCTTTAATGAATCCATTGTTTGATCAAGGATCCTAAAATAACATTCCACTCGGTATTTGGTTTTTGGGTCAATCAAAACTTCATCACTGTGTTCATATTGAAAATGTGTTGGTTTTCTTCTTGGTAGGATTGTATTAATAGGTGGAAAATCTTTTTTGACATTAGATCGTGAGTTACTTTGGAAGCTTCTGCTAACACAATTTCAAAATGTTCAGCAGTGCGATATTGTATAAACTTGTCAATAACCTTAGTCAACAAATTTATGCAGAGTTGGGTATTCATGGTGGGGCTCTGTATCATATTACTCAGGGCATTAATTTCATTTAAAATATGCTACCCTTTCCCACATGGCCGCCCGCAGAGGGGACCACTATCGTTTTTGTGCAAAACGGAATATTAATGTCATCTGGGTCTCGAAAATTTTTATTTGGCCACACACGGGAAGATTTCGTCAACATCGCTTGATGCTGCCTGCCTGTCCTCCTGATCTTCCCGAGAATGCTCCTCTTTATTGGGCTGCATAAAGTCAACTTTCATTGGAGATCAATGAAAAGTGTGCGCATATCCTCTTACAAACACAATGTTTGTATCCATCCTCTCTCCGAGGTGGAGAGAGCCAAATTTCGTTGTTAGGTTGACATGAAGCCGCTCTCATTTGTCAATCCCCCTTAACATCTCGACAACCTCGTATGAACAAAGTCACTTTTTATACAAAACGGACAAAGCTCATATAGGGATATTTATTACAACTGGTGACAGCAGTGAGATATATTTATTTTTCTCTAAGGAAGAGTTTTAGTTCGGGAATTTTCGAGAAAAAAAATGCGTGTTTTTGGGTGATCGAAGATTTTCAAGAAGATTTATTATATTCAATTGTATGAATAGGAAAAAGAATAGAGATTTGAGGAAAAAGAATTTTTGAGGTGATAGGCGGTATAGAGTGCCAAGTTTTGATTTTGATGGTATTGAGATTTCTGGACGAAGGGCAATTGCCTTGTAGAAGTATCTCTTTTGAAAAAAACTATAAGATATATTAGTTGAAATTTTCATAGGTTGAAGAAATTTTTTTCAGAATAATTATAGAAGTGAATAGAAAAAAAGGAATTTATTTTATTTCAAATTTTGTGATTGAACTAACAGGGTGTGGTTCGGATTTGAGGTCAGATTTATCCTGTTTTTGCACTGCAGTGGTTATCGATCTTTTTTGTCCCGACGTATCTGAAAAAGTCCAGTAGTATATTTCCCCTTTTTACTATTTAAAGTTTTGAATTCGGAATCAGATATTATAAAGTTAGTTTGAATTCATGCGATTTGCAAGGGATCAGTTATTTAGCCGTCGAAATTATCAAGTTTTCCTATTGTTGACTCAATTAGCGGATTATTAGATAATAATTTTTTTGTTTTGCAAGTTTTCAGTTGAAGTTTTATAAAAAAAAAAACATTCTCTAGAAAATATCGCAACCGCTGTAGCTGGGACCTCCCAGGTCTCACCTTTCATGTATTCATTGGGTATGATATCGACGACGTTTAGATAATTTTTCGGGAAAAGACGCTAGTAGATATTTTGAAAATTTGAACTGAGGGCAAAATTAGATGGGTGGAGCGAGGAAGATACGCCCACCTTGCTTGAATTAAAATTAGTAGGAGATGCTTAAAATTTCTTCAAATCTGATCCTGCGTTTAGTGACTCATTTTACAAAGACTTGGAGGCTAAATTTACTCAAAAGTTCTCAACTATAAGGTTACCCGGGGAGTTTCAATGGTCCCTAAGTCGTTGTGTCTAAAGGCAGGATGAAGATGTCTCCTCATATTGCACATAGCTACGCACTTTGGGAGTCAAATTGCTGAGTGAGGACCTGGCAGGCGCGAAAACTGAAGAGCCAAGAATCCGGAAGAAAAATAGAGACTTGATTTCGAATCAATTTCAAACCGGACTTAGAAATGACGTCATGAGGGAAACAGGAATATAACTACTAAGAGAGGATAATTTAGATCTGGAAAAAGCAGAAAAATTGGTAAAACTGCAAGAGATGCATCAAAGGAGAAATTCGGAATATAAGTATGAAAGAAACTAGTCTGGGGCTACCGGTTTCAGTAAGCTGATCGGTACTATTGGAAAGCAGTCGAGGACGACGGATATTTTAACAATCCAGCGTCAAAGTCCTGCTACTGGAGAAGGAAATTCTAAGTTTGTGAGGAGGCAGAAGGAGGAGAGAGCTCCGAAAGAAACGTCAGTCGTGGCTATTCTGGAAACAAATTAGGTACAGTTGAACGACGTGCCGAATATGTTTAAATTGAGAGTAAACAGAAAACCGACTATCTGTCTGGTCGATTCAGGGGCGGCGGAGACACTTGTACAAAGTGAGCTGGTCGAAAAACGTTAAGTATACAGGGATAATATCGGCGTACCGCTAACGAGCGCGACAGGACACCGGTCACATACTTCAGGCACGGCCGATATATTCGTGGTGTAAGGTTAAAGAGATAGATAATTTACTTTTATTTACAGCCCCACTCTAGGGGTGCCAATTGTGTAAGGTTAAGATAGAGATATAAATTACGTCATGTAAAATTTCAACTATAGATGCTCCAGCTAGTCAGGGCATGAGACCACCTTACATTTATATGAGGTGAAAGGAGATAATATGCTTCTACTCAGGCTAATGATAATTAAAACTTGAACAGTCGAGATTTATTCCTCTGTGATGACAATAGCTATTTACAATATCTTCTATCACAAATTGAAACAATTAAATATGAGGATAATAATATGTACAATTATGAACAATTCGTCAGAAACACCATTCACAAGCGTTTTCGTTCTTTGTTAACTTATATGGTTGTAACAAGGCTGGGCAAGGGAAGTGAGTATCTCTCGATTTTCTCCCAACGTTCGAACTCCTGGATCTCCTGGAAGACGTTGCAGTAAGAGGTGAAGGTTGTATTCTTCCAAACAGAAGCGTTGATGCTTCAAGTTCCTCCAAGATGCATGTACTGAAGGATTTGAATACTGGGTTCCCTCTAGAGAGGTTTCAGATGTCTAGATCCCTCCAAAACGGTGTCGGAGGCCTAGCTCTCTTCAAACAGGTGCCGGAGGCTTAGCTCTCTCCAAAAGATACCGGAGACTTAGCTCTCTTCAAAAAATACCGGAGACTTAGCTCTCTCCAAAAAATAAAAGGCAATCTTAACTATTGCCTAAGTCAAACTGTTTCAATCCAGAATTGGAGAATAAATTATTGCGTTTTCCGGTGCAGCGTCAGAATAGCGGAATACCAGAGTCTCGCGTCTGAGGTGGCACGATCTCGACTGACTCGCGATCGTGTACCACTTGACGTCGCGTTCTTGATCCGAGACGATCCGGAAACTCCCGAGATTTGAACCCGGTAAATTGAAACGTTACAGTGGGACCGATCGATGAAAGATTGGGCATCAATTTTACCGCTGTCCTCTGCGATGACGCGACTATAGAAAACGTCCAGGTAATTTGGGGTAGAGATTTCTTTCACGCGAATGAGGCACTCATTCATTATGGAGAGGAACCATGTGTCATGATGAGCGGACGGAAGTTTCTTCTCTCTGTCAAGCAGATCCCATATTGGTTTAAGATGTCCCTTTGATACCAAGCTTGAAGTGATGCAGCAATCAGTAATTAGGGACATTCGTCCCTAATTACTGATTGCTATTCAGTTTAAGGCTTTCACGACCGGATATACTGGTATGAAAAGAGTCTTCCGGGCTTATTGGCCGTGGTCTATTAGGAATAATTTCACCTAACGTTTCGCCTACAACTTCGGTAGGCATCTTCAGAGGATTCTCGGTCTAAGGTTGTACCTCGAACGCTGAATTTCTGACACTGGCGCGTTCGAACCGGAAACGTCATCTGGGCGCCGGTTTATAGCGGGAAAAAGTGGCGCGTCTACGTGCGGGATGCTGATTGGCCATCGCTCCCGCTTCATGTCGGCTTGATCTTTGTTTTTTCTAAGGTCGGTAACCAGGCGCTACTTTCAGTGGAAAGGCGAGTTCTATGAACAAATAGACGGTGTCGCCATGGGAAATCCTCTAAGTCCTGCAATTGCGAATTTCTTCATGGAAAAATTCGAACAAAGTGCCATCGAATCGACATCGAAGAAACCATCTACGTGGCTACGTTATGTAGACGATACTTTCGTCATTTGGGGTCACGAAGATGAAGAATTGCAAGCTTTCTCAACTCATCTCAACAGTAGGCACCCAAATATTCAATTCACAATGGAAGTTGAAAAGGATGGTGCACTACCATTTCTAGACGTCTTGGTAACTAGAAAGCCTAATGGGAAACTAGGACACAGGGTTTATAGAAAACCAACCCACACTGACAGATATCTACATAAGGAGCCTAATCATCACCCAAACAGAAACGAGGAGTTATCAAAACACTCGTAGAAAGAGCCCGACGATTATGCGAGCCGGAATTTCTGGAGGATGAACTTGAGCATTTACAGAATGCATTCATCGTCAATGGCTATAATACCAAAGAAATTAAGAGAGCAAAAAGAACAAAAACTTCCACCCGTGATGATAACACATCACAAATCACACCTAACGGGAGAGCCATCTTACCATACATCCCCAAGGTCACAGATAAAATTGGAAAAATACTGAAAAGGCACAACATTGAGACCATTTATAAGCCGACACAAAAACTTGGGCGAATGATCAAAACAACCAAAGACAAAGTTGACCCACTTTCACAAGCTGGTATTTACAGAATACCTTGTGACTGCGGCAAAGTCTATGTTGGCACAACAAAGCGAAGTATTAACACTAGAATTAAGGAACACGAACGGTGCTGTCGACTGAATCAGACAGAAAAATCCGCACTAGCAGAACATGCGCTAATAGATGGACACAACATAGATTTCTCAAAAGCGGAGATTATTTCCAATATTAGAAGTTACTATCCCAGGCTGAACATGGAAGCCATTGAAATTTATTAACACAAAAATAACATGAATAGAAAAGAGGAGACCCCTTTCTTGCATAGCGCCTGGTTACCGACCTTAGAAAAAAAAAAGATCAAGCCGACACGAAGCGGGAGCGATGGGCCAATCAGTATCGCGCACGTAGACGCGCCACTTTTTCCCGCCATAAACCGGCGCCCACATGACGTTTCCGGTTCGAACGCGCCAGTGTCAGAAATTCAGCGTTCGAGGTACAACCTTAGACCGAGAATCCTCTGAAGATGCCTACCGATGTTGTAGGCGAAACGTTAGGTGAAATTCTTCCTAATAGACCACGGCCAATAAGCCCGGAAGACTTTTTTCATACCAATTAGGGACGAGTTCAAACTACTGATTGAATTTTGAGAGGTCATTGCAAATGGTTCACTATCATTTGTCAGCCATACAGGACCCGGCCACCAAAGCTGATAGTAAAGCAAGTCATTGGGTTTCAGATTTTGGATATACAATCTGCGGGGTTTTCAATTCCTCTGACATGCCTCCAAGAAGCTTCTGGAACCAACGTGTGTATTTGGGAACACCGATTTGTAATGAACATCTGTGGAATCGGACCAAAGATTAAACGTGCAATTTTCTAGACATCGAAAACTTTTAACTAACGAAGTAGCTGCGCATAACTCCAACCTAGGGAAAGTGAGTAGGGGTTTTGTGGGTGACACCTTAGTATTAGGTTGAATTAAATTTACTATAACTTCATTTTCCTTAATAAAACGAAGATATACCACAGCTCCATAAGCAAATTTTGAGGAGTCAGCAAAACCGTGGATCTCTTAGAGATTAGCATCAGGCCTATAACCGAATCAGCGATTGAGTTTTAGATTATCAAGAACCGAAAGATCGTTGTACCAACACAACCATTGTCTGGTCATATCAGAATCTATTTTGTCATCCCAATCGATTCTATTGAGCCAAAGCTGTTGCATGAAAATCTTTGCAGTGACAATTAATTGGTGTGAAAATAGCAACAGTTTTTACACCAACGGATTTAGCATTCAACCGGTGTGCCGTAACTGGTGATCCCGCGGCACGGCCGGCCGGCAGGCGAGTTAGTTAGCGTCTTAAAAAATATTGAAACATGCTGGAATGGTATCATATTTTGTAATAATATGTTGTATATGTATTAACTAGGGTTGATAGTAGACTCAATCCATTTTCGCATAAGGGTGGGCGGAGAAATAAAAAAGGACTAGAAAATACATCATTTCCAATTATATTAAGTTCTATGAAATCCAAGGAAGACGTTGTCGCACATGCTGACTTGAGTATTTGTGTTGATTATGATATGAACAATCATTCCTAATCGATTAGAGTCATTGTCGGGCCGTAGGAAGAGTACGGGGGTAGTCTGAAAAATACTGTACTTTTATTATTCAAACTTGTATGAAAACCAAAAAAGACGTTGTCGCATATGTTAACTTGAGATTATGTGTTGGTTATGATATGAGCAATCATTTCTAATCGATAAGAGTCATTGTCAGGCCGTAGGAGGAGTACAGGGGGGTCTGACAAATACTGTACTCCTATTATTCAAAGTTCTATGAAAACCAAAAAAGATGTTGTCGCATATGTTGACTTGAGTTTTGGTGTTCATTATAATATGAGCAATCACTTCTAATCGATGAAAGTCATTGTCGGGCCGTAGGAGGAGTACAGGGGGAGTCTGAAAGATACTGTACTCCTATTATTCAAAGTTCTATGAAAACCAAGAAAGACGTTGTCGCATATGTTGACTTAAGATTTTGTGTTGATTTTGATATGGACAATCATTCCTTATCGATGAAAGTCATTGTCGAGCCGTAGGAAGAGTACAGGGGGAGTCTGAAAAATACTGTAGTCCTATTATTCAAAGTTCCATGTTCGATAATTTATTCCTTCAAAAGATTGAGAATGGCGCAGAGACTGAGTATTTCTTCCCCTGCTCGAGCGAAATTATTACGTAGTATAACATTTTCGGGTTCTCCATGCCATACGTCATAATAGCCGTAAGTCACATAAAGCAGAATTTCAGCAAAATTGATGGTATTTTTCTTGGATTCAGTTCAAGAAAAGAACGATTTTGCTGTATTAAAAAAATTAAAAATAGCTTCTTTTACAAAAAAAAACTAAAAACAATGAACTTTTTCATTTTATAGAAAAATAATCTGAAATTTCAGTTTGCGTTTGTTTTTTTTTCGACTTCAAATAATAGCTTCTTACACCATTGTACAACTTAGACATGGCTTCAATGGATGTAATTTCGTCCACAAAACACCAAAAATCACTTCAAGGATCTGGATTTTACTAAAAAGCATGTCGACACGCGTATGTCTCGTATCGTATCAAACCTCATCGCTCTAAAAAGGGATCGAGCGGTCACTGTAACCGGAAAAATTTTCGAAAAATCATGTTGTTGTGTCTGGAATCATGTCATTGCAAGCGAAGTCATTAAATCCGGACCCGGAGTTTTGAATGAAACCAAACTTAACACTGCATTTGCGTCATGATATGCGATTGGTCAGTATAGCCGGCGTCATAAAAAACGGATTCTACTGTATTGTTAACAAGCATTCTAGCCATGATTTTTTCTACGGTATCGTCAATGATGACTGGGTCTGCGTTGGCAATGTTGAAGCAGTCGAGGGCTGGACGGATGTCCTTTTTTTCCTCGATTGAAAAGAGATGAGGTTGTATCACATCCAGTAAACGCGTGGCACGTCAGAATGTACGGTGTTAAAGTTTTCTCTTTCAGACTGTCCCTGAAATATACAAGTTTCGAGGACTTTCCCTTTCCGGCTTCATGAAATAGATATTGCGTTTCATTTCTTCCTCGCCAGTTAATACAACGAGCAAATCGACATCTTCTTCTACAATGACGACTTTCTCCTAGACGGAAGATAGATTCAGAGCAGTTGCAACGACTAGTCTATCGGCATCTTCGTTAGTTCTTTAAAGCATTGTATCCAGTATGTTGCAGTTTTGACATTATTAAAGTTATTAATCCATCGATAACATATTGTACATCCCCTGAAGTGACATTGTCGTCAGTTGGATTGAACAGATCATGAAGCACAGATATTTTGCTCTTTCGCATGCCACTTTCATCGAATACGAATAGAGGGTAAGGTGCAAGTTCATGAGAGAAGAAATCTCGAAGTTGCTGCTGAGATTCCTTGGTAAAATAAATCCGTTGGAACAGTAACATTGGATCAACAGGAACGACTGTATCAACGATTTTTAAGGATGTTACAGCTGATAAAAGAAGCACACTCTGGAGGTGCCGCTCGCTGCAACGCTGACGTATTTTTCGTTGGTATACGCTTTCCCACAAACTGTATAAGCTTTCAAACAGTCGAGACCCAGGAACAAAGCATATTTGCCGCATTTTCTTCTTTCACAGCACTTCCTAATTCGACATTTAGAGAATCTTCCGGGCTTATTGGCCGTGGTCTATTAGGAATTATTTCATCTAACGTTTCGCCCATAACTGCGGTAGGCATCTTCAGAGGATTCTTGGTCTGATGTTGTATCTCGACCGCTGAATTTCCGAAAGCTTGTTATGTTAAAAAATTATCAGTTCGTAACGTTCAACAGATTCGGAAAGGGGAAATTGAAGGAGTTTTTTTTTATTTCTTTCAAATTTTGTGACATTTCTTTCATAAATATTTATGAATCTCCGAACCTTCTTTGGCCAAGAAATCTGAATGTTGATGTTTCTCTCCCATCAATTTATTGCGGTGATTTCAATTCTCATTCAAAATATCAAATGCATTTCTCAAATGGGTGGTTAATTTCAAAATGATTTGATTCATTCTGAATAATCGGTTTCTTTTCTGCTTTTGTCTTTTTTCATTTCAGATCGAGAATTGCGAGCCGTTCTGAGAAAATCTGTTCATCCGAGCCCATCGACGGATAAAATGAAGATGATCACACTGATGTCTTTCAATATTTTCCTGATATTGAAGCCTCAGGAGTACTTGCTTCCCTTTCTGGTCCAAGGAACTGATCGACGAGTTGTGTAGCATGACGGCTGGAGAAACGGCTCCTCCCAACAACTCGCCCTTCAGATAGCCTCTCGCTGTCTTCAGATCGATCCTGAAGTCGTGGGAACTCAGTAGGTCCATTCCCAGACCGAGATCTATCGGGAGATTAGGCACCAAATAAAGACGGGTTTTGACCTCCTCCTCTCCGAATCGTATTCTCGGCTCGTACACTTCTTCATCGGCGACCGAGTTGCCGTCAGCCACAGTGGCCAACACGTCTGAAACTGCAGACGGCCAAACGAAAATTCTACGGCAGGCCTCTTTCGCCCTACTACTCAGGAATGACCTGGACGCGCCAGTATCCAACAGGGCTCTCACGGGCTGTTGCCCGATGCGAACGACGACAATTGGCCGATTGTCTTGCGACTGCCTAGGTTGGGGATGCTGTCGAACGGATCTGTCTCCTCCCCGCGAGGCGGTTCCGTTCTGGTTTTCCGAACATCGGCAATCCTTAGACATGACACCTGTTTTTCCACATCGGGAACAGAAAATCTTTGGCATCGCTCGGCACTCTCGCCTAAAGTGTCCCATTTCCCCACAACGCCAACACTGCATCCTATGAGTCCTTGCATCAGCGAAACGAACAGTTCTCCTCACCCGACTTAGTGGGCTGTCAGACCGGGCCCGAGCCGAGTCGGACTTCCTGTCTGGCGGCTCTGTGTCGATTCTAGACGACGCTCTTGGTGCCTCTGGCCTACCAGGCGATGTAGACTCGACAGTAAGCGTCTGTGACGGTCTTCGACAGGGGCCTTTATATACCAGGTGTGAATAATCAATCAGCCCTTTCCGAATCGGGGATGGAATGTACTGGTCGGTATTCCACTGAACCAGCTCGAACACCTTTCCTTTGGCCAGCAGTTGTAAGTTTTCGTCTCCTGGAAGGCCAAAGCCATCTGCAACGCCAGTAACAGACGCCTCCTGATCATGGCCATCTGTTCTTCTTCGGAGGGTCGTTTTACGGTAAGCTTTAGAAAGAGGTTCTGCATCCTCGTGATGAAACGTCACTAGTCGCCTTCTCCTTGGGTACGTTTCCTGATCTCTTCCAGGAGGGTTTCCTCGTAATCGAGGGGGAGAATAGCTTTACGAAGTTGTTCCTTGAAGTCCTCCCAATCGCTGTAACACCCTCTTCTGGGGATGTACCAGTCCCTAGCGTCCTTCCACAGCATCTCGAAGATGGACTCCAGCAGGCATTGTTGTGTAACTCTGCTAGTCACCGCTTACTGCTCGACCTCCTGCAAGAAAGCGTCCACGTCCGCCGACCCGTCGAAGTGCACGTTCCACTTATACACAGGTATGAACGGCTGACAACCACTCCACCTCACTGGGACGGTCTCGCTCTCTCGGTACAACCGTATGAGTTTCGTTTTTTTCGGTCGACCTCACTTCTTCTGGCAACGGAAACGAAATCCGCCGAGTTGATTCAGCTACTGCCCTCCGGTTTCCTGGCACAGGCGATTCAGACCTTTCGTGGTCACCTGTCCCCCAGAAACTTGTGAAGATCAGCCTGTTCGATTCCGCTGCGCATTCTGCGTCAGCGCCTTCCTCAGTTCCATTCGGTTTTCCTGGACAGTCCTTCCGACTCGCTGGCCACGAGCCCTCAGCTCTCATCTCAGCTCCTTGGCTCTCAACCTGTTCACCTCCATGTCAACCCTAAAAACCTCTTGGTTCGGCCTTATTGTGAAGAAATTAGGTCCCCTTTTTATCCGGGTTGCGATTTGCTCCTACCACCCTCTTTCCAAGTTCACTCGGGCGTCAATTGCGATAGGTTTTATAAGGTCGCAATTCCTTACGTCTCTCACAGTTGTCCAGCTTTTATACAGTTGGAGACAAGGTTCGACTCAATCTGGGGTAGTGGCGATTGATATGATTCTGTTTCTTCCTGTAGCTGACGGTGCTACAAGGAAACGAATGAGGTAAAAAGCAGCAGAGTTAACAATATACACAAAATAGCTACGAAGTAAATTCGACAGAAATGACGGACGGAAGAGAATGAAGCGAGGTGAGCATGCGGCGTATGTAAAGTGGTGAAAATGCGTGATTCGAAAGCAGTTCAGTGTGAGAGCGACAGCCAGTATTTTAATTATCTTCATTACCAGTGAAAATCATACAGAGTAACGGTTGAAAAGTGGTACACGCTGTCTACCTGTCTACAAATTATCCTGTCCTGCGCGCGCACTAGATCTATTATCCCCTCCCCTCCTGACCCGAAGAGTCCTGTCTAATATCCCCCAGACAGGCGCAAAAAAAAACCAGGACTGCGCACGTCGGCACGCCTGCGAAAATGGAGTCCGAACAAACGTTGCGAAATTCGCTGGCCAGATGACAGCTACAATGGGGAAATATAGGACAATTCACCCCTTTCCTCAAGAGTCTGTCCAGTGGGCCCGCGAGGGAGAGCTACCAAGCAAGGACCCTGAGACCAAAATGATTTGATTCATTCTGAATAATCGGTTTCTTTTCTGCTTTTGTCTTTTTTCATTTCAGATCGAGAATTGCGAGCCGTTCTGAGAAAATCTGTTCATCCGAGCCCATCGACGGATAAAATGAAGATGATCACACTGATGTCTTTCAATATTTTCCTGATATTTAATATTTTATGTTATTTTCTTTACGGGGAGACAGGTTTTCTCGGCTGAGGTTTTTTCCCCTGGCTCTATAGTATCGCATGATTCTAGTGATGATAGTATCATATGATTCTATAGTATCATTCGAAGAATGTTATGATACCCCGTTCTTTTTCTTACCTCAGCTTAGGTAAGACATTTATTGTATAATTTTGGCATATATATATATATATATATAATTACATAATATGGCCCCATACTAATTAGATACATTGTTTATCTGTTTACCATTGATTCGATATATTACTATGTTGTATTTTGCAGACTAAGCAATGAACACCTGCAGTCAATACGCAGGAAGAATAAGATAAGAGAATGTTATAAATATCTGTTGATGACAATTTCTAGTCAGTTAATTAATCGATCTAGTAGCTCTACCAAGTATTAACGTTGTATTGTATTGAATGAAGTAAAGTAGTTTTTTTTTAAAAACGAAGTCTTCCTCCCGAAAAACATAATTGGCGACGAGGTCTGGGATTGTGCCGGTTTTGTTAAAATCTGTGAGTTCCTGAAAAAGAAGAGGCTATCCAGTCTACAACACCGTCGGTTTCAACCGTTGAGCACAAGAAGAACTAGGTGAAGAAGACAGGGGCCCGATCACTCGAGTAGCGCCCCGCGACGGTTTCAATTCAGCAAGACAACGTGGTGAGCAATCCTTTAATTACTCCCAGTTTACCTAATCTGGCCCAAAATTAGTCAACCTTTTCCCCAAGTTTTGAGCGTAAAACTTGTATAAAGTTTTTTCTAGGTTTCTTTCAAAAACCGATTCATAAAGTTTTCTCTAGGTTTCTTATTTCAAAAACCGATTTATAAAGTTTTCCCTAGGTTTCTTATTTCAAAAACCGATTACAATAGTTTTTCCTAGGTTTCTGAAGAAAAAACCGACAACGCGATTGAAATAATAATTGATATAATTGATAATTACATAATAATTGATATAACTGATATAACTGATTGAATAAGTGAAATATTAAAATAATTCAATATTACGTCTATTAAACACTTTAGAGGTCGTAAGAACAAAACAAACAAAATGGCAGTAGATTTGTCGCTAGCTGAAAAGTTTGGTATGCTGTTACCTAAATTTTCTGGTGTTGAGAACGAGTTGCATTCGTTCATAAAAAGTGTTGATGATTATCCAGCGATGTTCATAAACGAAAATATTATGGTGAGAAATTATTGCTTCGCAGTGGTCAAATCAAAACTTATAGATAGAGCCCTAGCAGAAGTAGCAACGTCTGACATTCCGAATAATTGGGATGTTCTCAAAAATTTCTTGTATACAAAATTTGGTGATCAAATTAACCTTGATGTTTTGATACACCAATTGCAATTCTTGAACAAAAAGCCCAATGAAGATATAATTTCATTTATAGACCGAATAATCTCTTTGAAAATAAGAATAAATTATAGAATTGACGCAGATAGAATGCCAGATCCAGAAAAAGCAATTTATAAGAATAATATTTTGAAAATTTGTAAAACTGTTCTAATATCAAACGCGCCTATGGAACTAAGAACATATTTAATAACAAATAATGAATTTTCTTTTGATGACACAGTTAATGCAACTAAAGACTATATATGCAATCTAGCCCAATATGAATTACTCGATAGAAGTAGAAAAAATTAAAATTTCCCTCAGAATCATTCGAAAAATGTTCCAAGAAATTTTAATTATACACAAAAAAGATCAAATCACACATTTAATAATTATGGCGAAGTACCTAGATTTCCTTCGCAGCCAGTTCAATTTACTCAGAGAAATACTAATTACCAATACCCAAATCATAATAATAATTTTAAACCTAATCATTCAAGTAATGTTTTTAAACCAAATTCCAATCAAAGAATTACTACCCCTCCAGAGAAAATGTCGATACAGACAAGAAATTATATCAAGAAACGTTCAAATTACTCTACGCAATATAATCCAAATCCTCAACGTAACTTCTATCATAATAATGATCATAATAATTACCAGAATGGAAATCAACATAATAATCCTAATTTTTACTTTGAAGAATTAACGCATTTAGATACGAGGAAACAAAGAAATGAAAATCAATTTGATTATTGTAAACCTTCAACGTCAAGAAACCACGACCATAATAGTCGAAATTTTCGCGAAGTTACCCAAGAAGACGAATTGACTTAAATTATAATATTAATCATTCCAATCAATTGCCCTTTATTGAATTTGAATATCCAAAATGTAAACTTTTAATCGATAGTGGCTGTTCAGTATGTTTGATAGATCCAAAATTTGCTTATAATAATTTCTATGATAATATTTTTCAAGAAGAAACAACATTAACGGCATGTATGAAGCAGGAAACTTCAAATGAAAAGGTATTACTTCCTTTATTTTCAGAATTCCGTATGAATGATAGTCACCCTTTTGTACTTTATAAATTTCATAATAATTACGATGGCCTTATAGGAGCCGATTTTCTAAATAAATACGGTTTAGCGTTAGACTTTCAAAACCAAGTATTAATGAATACCTATTGTAGAATTCCTTTTAAATATCAACAAGTATGTCAAAATCCAGTAAAAATCCCTGTTGATCTTAGTCATTTGGAACCCAAGTTAAGCAATCAATTAATGAAAATTCTCCAAATGAACTCAAAAGCTATTCAGTTGCCAGGACAACCATTGAATTTTACAAGTAAAATCAAACATAAAATTCGTACAAGCGATGAAATACCTGTACACAGTAAAATATATCGATATCCTGAAACTCATAAAGAGGAAATTAAAAATCAAATTGAAGATTTATTAGAAAAGAAAATTATTAGACCGAGCATTTCTCCGTGGTCTTTTCCCATTGTAATGGTCCCAAAGAAGCAAGATTTATCCAGAAAAACTAAATGGCGCATGGCTATAGATTATAGAAAATTGAACGATAAAACTATAGATGATCAATATCCTTTACCCCAAATCGAAAATATTTTAGATAAACTTGGAAATAAAAAATATTTCACTACTCTTGATCTAGCATCTGGTTTTCATCAAATTGAATTAGATGAAGAATCTATTGAAAAAACCGCTTTTACAGTTGATAACGGACATTATGAATTTCTTAGAATGCCATTTGGATTAAAAAATGCCCCTAGAACATTTCAGAGATGCATGAACGAAATATTTAAAGATTATATTGGAAAAATTTGCTATATCTACATGGATGATATAATTATATTTTCAGAATCAGTCGAGGAACACTTAGCAAATATTCATACTGTTCTTGAAGTCTTAAAGAAAGAACAATTTCAGATTCAATTAGATAAATGTCATTTCTTCAAGGAAGAAATAGAATTTTTAGGACATATTATTACGCCAGAAGGAATTAAGCCGAATCCAAATAAATTGAAAGTGATTTCACAATTTCCAATTCCGAGAACTCAGAAAGAAATAAAATCATTTCTTGGTCTAGTCGGATATTATAGAAAATTTATTCCTAATTTTGCAAAGATTACTAAACCTTTGACTATATGTTTGAAGAAAAATGCGAAAATTAATATTGATGATCCCAAATACATTAAAGCTTTTGAAATATGTAAGAGAAGTTTAATGAACGAGCCGATATTGCGTTATCCGAATTATAAAGAACCCTTTGTTTTAACTACAGACGCATCAGGATTTGCGATAGGTTCTGTATTATCTCAAGGCATTCCTCCGAATGACCTTCCAATTGCATATGCTAGTAAAACGCTTACTGAAGCAGAATCTCGATATAGCACCATTGAAAAAGAATTACTCGCGATCGTTTGGTCATGCAAGCATTTTCGTCCTTATTTGTACGGGAGAAAATTCACAATTTATACGGATCATAAACCTTTAACATGGCTATTCTCTTTGAAAGAACCTAATTCACGATTAATGAGATGGCGTATTAAACTTGAAGAATTTGATTATGAAATTAAATATAGAAAAGGATCAATGAATCATGCAGATGCATTAAGTAGAATAATATTGGAAAATGGTGAAAATACGATTATTAATAAAGACTTCACATATTTTAATGACATTACGTATGAAAACTTTACGAAACTATATGAAACAAATAATATTCCCGATTGTCAAAATATTGAAGAAAAACAAGGAAATTTATTTAAAGCCCCTAATAAATATTCGTTAGCCCATTGCGTATCAGAAGATTTCCATATGAGTAGAGGCATTGCCCGAGATTTTAAGAGAAAATTTGGAAATATAGATGAATTAAAATCGCAAAATAAAAAAGTAGGAGAAGTAGCTATTATTCGAAATAAAAACCGTGTTATTTATTATTTGATAACCAAGAAATCCTATTATGATAAACCTACATACGAAAATGTATTTAATTCCCTTTTATATTTAAGAAAACTTATGGAGTCAAGAAATGAAACTCATTTAGCTTTACCGCGTATGGCGTGCGGATTAGATGAATTAAAATGGCCTATTATTTTGAATATGATAAAGTATATTTTTGCAAGATGCAAAGTGAAAATAATTATTTATTATTTATCGCCACTGCATACTGAAGTAAATAAAGAATTTATAGATTTTAATGGGATACTGCCGGTCTTCTCAAAAGTGAACGAAAAACATAATTGTCGACGAGGTAATAATATAAATTATAATGAAATTGATGATATTGTTTATGATGAAATTAATGAAGATTTACTAAATGATTTTAAACTTAGATATTCAGACGGATTGAACGGAAAACGTTCCGCAGAAAGAAGAATGTTCCTTCCTTTTAAATACAAACCTTATGTACATAGAAAACCCTGTTGTTAGAAAGTTAGATCTAGTTTACAAGAATATTAATGCTCGCGAAATAGTTACACATTGAATTCAAGATATGAATAATAAACACATTTATCATAAAAATATTACTCCCTTATAAAACAATTTATTATGAACATAATGATTTGAATTAAGTCGAGAATCTTATTTTAAAGTATCAGAAAGAAATTGATAATTTGAAAAATAAAGAATTATTGGGATTTACACAAACGCCGCATTATGAATATTTAAAACATTCAAATACAATTAATATTAGAACTTTAGAAGAACTTGTTAATGGAAAAATAAGAGTTAAAAGAGGACTTATTAATATTGGAGGTAAAATTTCAAAGATTTATTTGGAACGTTAGATTCAGACGACGAAGAACTTTATAAAAATTATTTTGAAAGTATAGCAAGAAACGAGGACACACTTATGAGGAATCAAAGACAGATTGCTACTGCAATTAATGATTTGAAAAATAAGTATATTGATAAATTTCGACAATTTGCAGATAATTATAAATTATTACGAACAATACCTCAATTGAGACACATTGAACATATGCATCTTCTCACATTTGAAATTAAGGATATTAAAAGCATATTAGATGAAATCCAAACAGCAGTGAGCTTTGCTAGATTACATATTCTACATGAATCTATTTAACCATATACGAAATTCGAAGAATTAATTAAAAATGACACTATTATTCCAATGCACCATTTGAAAGATTATTATCAGTTATGTCATACAAAAGTCATATTTAAAGAGAAAGTTTTATTATTTCTTATATCAATTCCGACCGTTTATGAAGAGAATTTTAATCTATACAAGTTTTACTATATCCCTCAGAAGAACTTAACCCTTCCTTATACAAATCTTTATATGCTCACTCAAAAGGAAGAATTGAAATGGTCAACCAGTGAATGTCATGCAGTCGAAGAAGACTACCTTTGCGATCAAGACTCCTTAACAAAACCTCCAGAATGTATGAATACTGTATTGAAGACACATTTAGAAAATTGTCCCAGGAAAAAAGTTATTCCTATATCAAATTTGAAAACTTTGGAAGATGGAAGCATCCTTTCGATAAATAATATGGAGATTCAAGAAAAATGTCCTCAGCAAACAAAATATTACTTCACTTCACCGATGGCGATAATCCAATCGAAATGTACCATAAGTAACTTCCAAAAAGAGATATTCCCAACTTCGATTAAAAATGAAGAAAAATACATTATTCTACCCAAGACGGCGATAGTCCCACGAAACCAATCCCAGGAAGAGGAAAAAGAAGATTTCCAGGAAGAAGATATTCAAGATGTCAAATTAGAAGATATTAAAAGATGGAATCCAAGTACACCATCAACTTTTATTATTATTATTATAGGAATATTTATGTTTTTAATTATTTTATACTTTTTATTGAAATATTTTGAAAAATGTAAAGCTACACCTAATCAAGGTGATACCTTTATCCAAAGGGGGAGGAATTACATAATATGGCCCCATACTAATTAGATACATTGTTTATCTGTTTACCATTGATTCGATATATTACTATGTTGTATTTTGCAGACTAAGCAATGAACACCTGCAGTCAATACGCAGGAAGAATAAGATAAGAGAATGTGAGAATGTTATAAATGTCTGTTGATGACAATTTCTAGTCAGTTAATTAATCGATCTAGTAGCTCTACCAAGTATTAACGTTGTATTGTATTGAATAAAGTAAAGTAGTTTTTTTTTAAAAACGAAGTCTTCCTCCCGAAAAACATAATTATATATATATATATATATTATATATATATATATATATATATATATATATATATATATATATATATATATATATATATATATATATATATATATGTATATATATATATACATATATAAAAAAAATCTAATGGACATAACCCTCAAGGATGAAAAATAACCGTAGACACGTGTTTCGGGCTTTAGGCCCTCATCAGTACGGTGAAAAGATGATAAATCAAAACGCATACGTACTGATGAGGGCCATTTTTGCCATTTTTGTACCTGAGTCTTCATCGCGATCTTTGATTGTGCGCCGAACGCCTCGATAGGCTCCAGGGCAATCTCGTGGCTTCTTTCAGCTTTTCCAGTGGTCGAAAAAGGTGGAAATTTCAGTAACTCAATCATCCCATTATAAACAACTTTATATTAACTTCCCACCTTGTCAGAATTTTTTTATCAGTGTTATTCAGAAAATTGTACCTTTTCATCAATAAAAAATTTTGCATCGGACAAAAAAAGAGCAAAATTTTATACAAGATTGATAATTATTCATTACACCATTCTTCAAAATTTCTATCCACGAACAATTTTTTTCCCAATGTTATGAACAAAAAACCTTTTTCACCCCTTTCAACCCTTAGCGTTCACCCCAGAGGGTAGGAAAATTTTATACCTTCATGTTTTACCGTCCCCAACAACATATCAAAAAATTACGCTGTTGCCAATCACTTGAGATCCAGAGGTTTCATTGACTGGCCTATAAACGATTCCTACGGAAACCATGTTGTCGATTGGAAAGAAAATTATTCTTTTCAAAATAATCCAGGAGTCTCTCCTTAATGCACTTTCCAAAGATCTTGGAGATTGGAGAAGATGGGCAACACTGCAATTGGTCGATAATTTTTGTGATCATTAATACTTGCATCCCTATGTATGGGGATAATTTTCGCCATTTTCATCCCAAGCGGAAATACGCCTTCCGACATGCATCTGTTCAGCACATCCAACAGTGGAATCACCAACTCCTAAACTCCTTACCCATCTTCACTATGTATGTATTCAAACCATAGATTACCCGTTTTCGTTTCGAGTGACTTTATTATACTGAGGAGTTCTTTCTCTGTTATCGGCATCAAGAATAAAGATGAAAAGCAAATTTGTTGATCAACAAATTTGTTGATTCTGGAAAAAATGCTGATAATTGAATGATGCCGATTGTATGGATTCAACTACTGTTTTTCCTATTTGCGAGAAGTAGCTCTTAAAACCTTCCGATGTCAATTGATCACATTCCTCATTCCGCTTCTTACTCTTTACGTCTTGATTAATAACTTTCCAGATAGTTCCCTGCTTATTTGCAGCGGTGATTATTTTTCTCTCCCTCTCTTTCTTCATTTAGTCTTCCATGATACTCTTGTTTCCTCATTTTGTAGCTTTTATAGATGTTGTCGTTTTTGGTTACTTGATATAACGTTGCCAGAGTATCCAGTTGGGATTTCAAGGTCTTCAATGCAAGGGAAAGAATGCCTCCTTGAAGGACAGCATTCATCAAACATTCTGAAGAAAGCAAGATGCATCGCGGTTGCCACTTTCTCAGCACTATCACCCTTTAGGTTATTCTTCCAATCCTAATTTCTGATTCTGTCCCTCAATGAATTTATTGTTTTCGTTGTAAGAAGTCGTCGTGTACAAAATTTCTGTACTGTTCTCGTGTCACGTTTTTTGAATAGTAAAATTTGGCCCTTATGGTCCGAAAGATGATGCTCAACCGAAAGAGCCCCTGAAATTTTCAGATCAGACTCCACAAATATCTGATCAATGCAGGTAGATGTCTGCGCAGTTATTCGTGAGGGCTCAGTGGCAGTCAACTGCAACCCGAACGAACTGAGCAAGTTAATCAACGGATCCAATCTAGGGGACCTCTCGCGGAAGTTCACATTGAAGTCACCCGCCAGAATCAAACCATCCCTCTCGAATATGGACACCTTTTGTAGTGTATCCTCCAACCTTTCAATGAATATGTTATAATCCTCAGATGGAGGGCGATAAACACAAACAATAGTTTGCCTGCTTTCCTCCACCTGTAAGGTTCTCCTGGTAAGTATCACAGCTCCACCGTGAGTTCGTTCTCTTCTACAATATATTGCGGCTGCATTATAATTATTAATTTTCAGATACTTCAGGCAACCCTCAGTAAGCCAATGTTCCGCAGACACACAAAATCGTAATTCTTCCGAGTCACTACAGCATTTATAAGATGTATTCTATTCGATATACCCTGTACCAATTTGGTTCAATAAAGAGAAAGTATACCCCTTCACTCTGTCCAGTTTGTTTGCAGGATCTTGATTAGAGCACTTTTCAGAGATATTGGTCACGAAATTCGGTACTCCATTAAATGGTGGATTCTCTGGTTTAAAGAAAAAATGCAAACCTTCTAATAGTTACTCCATAAGGCCAGTTTTCACTCATGTAAAGTGATTTCTTCAAGTCTATGTCTCCACCAACCTTAAAAGACAAGCTCGCATAATTAAAGTTTTCTGAAAGCGACCCTATATTTTGAGATTTCTCATGAAATTAATTAAAAAGCCAACTTGTCCTGAAGCAATTATTTGTTATCATTCAATTGGATTATAAACGTTCCAATTTCTGAGAGTGTTGAACTCAGTACTCATGAGTTGAACAGATCACGTTCAACATGGGTTTACTTAATGCAGCAGTCTTAGTATGTAAGCGAGTTCAGGTGGCTGAAAAAAAAGTGTGCCATAACAAAAAAATTGCAAAATCTTACAATCAGATTCCTTTCTTCATGAGAATTTGATCATAGTGGGTGGTCGACTACCAAACTCTTTTCTTGAATTCGAAGAAATGCATCCCTTAATTTTGCTATTCGAATCGCCATTTTCATCGCTTCTCGTCAAATTCTACCATTTTAAAACTTTACATGGTGGTGTTAAGTTAACACTTGCTACGCTAAGCACAAGTTTTTGGATAGTTTGCGGGCGATAGCAAGTCAAGAGCAATGTTGTTCTTTCTTGAGATATAAAAAAAAATCTTATGTATCAAAAATTAAGAAATTTTCCCGAGTTCAGAACTCGACCTAGTCGTCTTTAGCTCAAGGTGTAACGAAACGAACTTCGTCACTAAGAAAAGTCTGTATATTTTCCAGCTTTTTCTAAATTCAAACACGAAAGTATTCGCACTTTCGTACTGTGACGAGGTGAACTTCGTTACCATAATCATCCTGTATATTTTCCACCAATTTCGAATTCAAACTTAAAAATATTTCGAGTTTCCTATCGTCAAAATCTAAGAAGCCAATTTCAAATTCCTGCCTATGTAGAAAAACTTATGTTCGCCATAGTCGGCGGCGTTATCTATCCCACATTTTTTTTTGTGCAGAAGGGCAATTGTTTTGCCGATATTCGGGACTCGAATTTTCCCCCCTTCAACCGAACATATAAATTCGGCGGTTTTCAATCGAAGCGTCAGTTGGTAATTCCGAAGAGCTTTGTCGAAATTTGTAAGTTCGTGGGTTCTCCGATTTTTCGAGTTTTTCTAAAGTTTCCGGATTCGTCTCAGAGTTTCGTGCTGTTTTAATTCATCGTATTCTGAACGTGAAATTCTAATCGCCGGCGCGCGCTAGAATTCGCATTCGTCATCGTTCAGTCTACAATTTCGGTGACGAACGAAATAAGACTCAAGTGTTGTGTTCGGACCAGAAATCCACGGGATTGGTAAGACCCATTTCATTTACCTCTCTACGTGGCCGGCAAGTTTTCCTGTACTGTTCGACAAGGGGGCGAGATCCATAATTTATACTCCTCATTATTGTTTTTTTTAATATTTCTTCGCGTAGTCTACGTTTAGGCTCCGGTGGGAGAGGTATCATTGAGTTGATACTCTTCCATCCATCAAGTAGAGTCGGTCTCAGGGTCCTTGCTGGGTAGCTCTCCCTCGCGGGACCACTGGACAGACTCTTCAATCTTGAGGAAAAAGGGGCTAGTGTCTTCATTTCCAGGTTCGGTGACTTTCTTGATAGATATATACATCCTCTGTTCCTCCAACTCATTTTGGTGGGTGCGCCAATACACTCTAAACCTAGGGTACTGTTACTCAGTATTTCTTCGAGTAGTCTATGTTCAGGTCCCGGTGGTAGAAGTATCGTTGAGTTGATACTCTTTCACCCCTCAGGTAGAGTCGGTCTCAGGGTCCTTGCTTGGTAGCTCTCCCTCGCGGGCCCACTGGACAGACTCTTCAACCTTGAGGAAAGGGGTGAATTGTCCTATATTTCCCCACTGTAGCTGTCATCTGGCCAGCGAATTTCGCAACGTTTGTTCGGACTCCATTTTCGCAGGCGTGCTGGTTTTTTTGCGCCTGTCTGGGGGGATATTGGACAGGACTCTTCGGGTCAGGAGGGGAGGGGACAATAGATCTAGTGCGCGCACAGGACAGGATAATTTGTAGACAGGTAGACAGCGTGTACCGCTTTTCACCTGTTACTCGTTACTCTGTATGATTTTCACTGGTAATAAAGATAATTAAGTTACTGGCTGTCGCTCTCACACTGAACTGCTTTCGAATCACGCATTTTCACCACTTTACATACGCCGCATGCTCACCTCGCTTCATTCTCTTCCGTCCGTCATTTCTGTCGAATTTACTTCGTAGCTATTTTGTGTATATTGTTAACTTTGCTGCTTTTCACCTTATTCGTTTCCTTGTAGCACCGTCAGTAAATTGCAGCATTGCGTGTGCCATTAAAGTATTTGTATTTAACAATATAGTGTATCTCGTCGAAGTGCGTTTTATTTATTTAGCTCAAAGTCACTCCTCTTCAGTGGAAGAAACAGAATCATATCAATCGCTACTACCCCAGATTGAGTCGAACCTTGTCTCCAACTGTATGAAAGCTGGACAACTGCGAGAGACGTAAGGAATTGCGACCTTATAAAACCTATCGCAATTGACGCCCGAGTGAACTTGGAAAGAGGGTGGTAGGTGCAAATCGCAACCCGGATAAAAAGAGGACCTAATTACTTCACAATAAGGCCGAACCAAGAGGTTTTTAGGGTTGACATGGAGGTGAACAGGTTAAGAGCCAGGACTGTCCAGGAAAACCGAATGGAACTGAGGAAGGCGTTGACGCAGAATGCGCAGCGGAATCGAACAGGACTACCGGAAAACCTGGAGGGAGGTCTTTCGTTGAGTTTGTTTCGGAATTTGCACGACAGGGCTTGTGAAGCTGTTCGTCGACGGCTGAACTTCACAAGTTTCTGGGGGACAGGTGACCACGAAAGGTCTGAATCGCCTGTGCCAGGAAACCGGAGGGCGGTAGCTGAATCAACTCGGCGGATTTCGTTCCCGTTTCCGGAGCCAGAAGAAGTGAGGTCGACCGAAGAAAACGAAACTCATACGGTTGTACCGAGAGAGCGAGACCGTCCCAGTGAGGTGGAGAGGTTGCCTCAAAGTTGAACCGGAGAGGATGTCCGAACGAGACCGGATGGGACATCCCAACAGCAACCCAGTCAGCCGTTCATACCTGTGTATAAGTGGAACGTGCACTTCGACGCGTCGGCGGACGTGGACGCTTTCTTGCAGGAGGTCGAGCAGTAAGCGGTGACTAGCAGAGTTACACAACAATGCCTGCTGGAGTCCATCTTCGAGATGCTGTGGAAGGACGCTAGGGACTGGTACATCCCAGAAGAGGGTGTTACAGCGATTGGAAGGACTTCAAGGAACAACTTCGTAAAGCTTTTCTCCCCCTCGATTACGAGGAAACCCTCCTGGAAGAGATCAGGAAACGTACCCAAGAAGAAGGCGAAAAACTATTACGTTTCGTCACGAGGATGCAGAACCTCTTTCTAAAGCTTACCGTAAAACGACCCTCCGAAGAAGAACAGATGGCCATGATCAGGAGGCGTCTGTTACTGGCGTTGCAGATGGCGTTGGCCTTCCAGGAGACGAAAACTTACAACTGCTGGACAAAGGAAAGGTGTTCGAGCTGGTTCAGTGGAATACCGACCAGTACATTCCATCCCCGATTCGAAAAGGGCTGATTGATTATTCACACCTGGTATATAAAGGCCCCTGTCGAAGACCGTCACAGACGCGTACTGTCGAGTCTACATCGCCTGGTAGACCAGAGGCACCAAGAGCGTCGTCTAGAATCGACACAGAGCCGCCAGACAGGAAGTCCGACTCGGCTCGGGCCCGGTCTGACAACCCACTAAGTCGGGTAAGGAGAACTGTTCGTTTCGCTGATGCAAGGACTCATAGGATGCAGTGTTGGCGTTGTGGGGAAATGGGACACTTTAGGCGAGAGTGCCGAGCGACGCCAAAGATTTTCTGTTCCCGATGTGGAAAAAAAGGTGTCATGTCTAAGGATTGCCGATGTTCGGAAAACCAAAACGGAACCGCCTCGCGGGGAGGAGACATATCCGTTCGACAGCATCCCCAACCTAGGCAGTCGCAAGGCAATCGGCCAATTGTCGTCGTTCGCATCGGGCAACAGCCCGTGAGAGCCCTGTTGGATACTGGCGCGTCCAGGTCATTCCTGAGTAGTAGGGCGGCAGAGGCCTTCCGTAGAATTTTCGTTTGGCCGTCTGCAGTTTCAGACGTATTGGCCACTGTGGCTGACGGCAACTCGGTCGCCGATGAAGAAGTGTACGAGCCGCGAATACGATTCGGAGAGGAGGAGGTCAAAACCCGGCTTTATTTGGTGCCCAATCTCCCGATAGATCTCGGTCTGGGAATGGACCTACTGAGTTCCCACGACTTCAGGATCGATCTGAAGACAGCGAGAGGCTATCTGAAGGGCGAGTTGTTGGGAGGAGCCGTTTGTCCAGCCGTCATGCTACACAACTCGTCGATCAGTTCCTTGGACCAGAAAGGGGAGCAAGTACTCCTGAGGTTCCTGGACCAGGTGCTCGCAGGATTTGATCAAGTCTGACTAAGGTGGTAGACACGAGATCAAGATCAAACCAGAAACTGAGCCGATCAAGCAGAGATACCGTCCGTGTAACTCGAAGATGCAGGAGATAATAGACCAGGAAGTTGACAGGATGTTGAAGGAGGGTATCATAGAACCCTTGGGATCTCCATGGAGTTCCTGCGTCGTTATCGTGAAGAAGGCTAACGGAAGTCCCAGGTTCTGCATAGATTTTAGAGCAGTGAATGAGGTCTTGATAAAGGATGCGTACCCGTTGCCGTATATCACCGGCATACTGGACAAACTCAGGCGAGCGAAGTACATCTCTACGTTGGACTTGGAACAGGGATACTGGCAGATGCCTTTCACGAAGGAGAGTAAGTCCATTACCGCTTTTGCTGTGCCTGGAAGGGGTTTCTTTCAGTTCTGGGTTATGCCGTTCGGCCTTCATTCGGCCGGCGCAACGATCCAGAGACTCTTGGATAGTGTTATCGGTCCGGAGCTGGACCCGATTTCTTTTCGTATTTGGACGATAAAGTGGTCTTGGGGGAGACTTTCGAGGAGCACCTGGAGAACTTGAAGGTGCCTCCGGGAGGCAAACCTCAAGATAAACCCTAAAAAGTGCAAGTTCGTGAGAATTTCTCTCAAGTACCTAGGCCACGTGATCACCGCAGAAGGAATCGCAACCGACCCCGACAAGATTGCTGCCATCAATTCTATGAAGTCACCGAAGATTCGTGGACGATTTCACGAAAATAGTTACGCCACTCAAGTTGTTGCTGAAGAAAAAGCAAAGGTGGAAATGGGATGATGCGCAGCAGCAGGCTTTGGATGCGCTGAAGAGAAGGCTCATCGAGTCACCGGTGTTAGCCTGTCCGGATTTTTCTCAACCGTTCACGCTGCAGACGAACGCATCCGAGAATGGCCTCGGAGCGGCCTTAACCCAAGTCTGTGATGGACGCGAGCGGGTGATCGCCAACGCCAGTCGCACTCTGAATGGTGCCGAGAAAAACTACTCGGTGACGGAAAGGAATGCTTGGCAAATGTATGGGCCATAGACAAGATGAGGCAATACTTGGAAGGTTATAGGTTCACCGTTATCACCGATCACATGAGTTTGCGGTGGCTGCAATCCATAAAATCCCCGTCGGGTCAGATTGCACGGTGGTGTGCCTTCCTGCAGCAATATGATTTCGAGATTAAGTAAAGGAAAGGTGCCCTGAACCGAGTAGCGGACGCCTTGTCGAGGGATCCCCTACCGTCCGATGAGCAACTTTGTGTGACTGAGAACCCGATCAGATGCCCCTGGTATGTCAAGAAGTTCCAAGAGGTCTCGAAGAACCCCTCAGATTTTCCGGACTACAGGATCCAGGAGGGAAGGTTGAACAGGCATTTCTGGCGTTCGGATGACTTCACAGAAACTGAGATGAGAAAACCATGGAAACTATGCATCACGACTGAAGATCGACAGTCGAATCTACGGGAGAATCACGATGTGCCAGTAGCCGGCCACTTGAGAGTCGCGAAGACCATAGCTCGAGTGGCCCAGAACTACTACTGGCCAGGGATGTTCCGTGAAGGAGCCCACTACGTGCGTAGGTGCCAGCAATGCCAGAGGTATACAGTCTATCAGCAAAAACCTTCAGGGAAGATGCAGCCGCACCGCACCAACGAGCCGTGGGAGACCGTCAGTACGGATCTGGTAGGACCTTTACTACGTTCGAAAAACGGGAATACTTTCCTAGTTATGTTCAAAGATCGCTTCTCAAAGTGAATCGAATGCAGACCTCTTCGAGCAGCTACAGGCAAGGGAGCATTTCAGGCCTTTTACGACCTGGTGGTGTTGAAGTTTGGATGTCCGGAGACCGTAATAAGCGACACTGGGTCACAGTTCGACGGGCGTCTATTCAAGGGCAACTTGGAGAGTTTCGGCATTCACCACAGATTCACTCCAGTGTACTCTCCGCAGTGCAACCCCGTCGAAAGAGCGAACAGGACGATCAAAACCTTGATTGCGCAGTTCTGTGATCAAGATCATTGCTCCTGGGATGAGCATCTTGGAGAACTGGCGTTCGCATTGAACTCTGCCAAACATGAATCCACCGGATTCACACCGGCGTTCCTGAACTTCAGTCAGAAATGAACCGTCGTGCCGAAGGAATGAGGGATGTTGCAGAGGATTCGACCGAAGAACCACCTGTCCGAGGGGTAGACCAATATGCGACTCGTCTCAAGCGACTACGAGAGACGCGGGATTTCGTCAGGCTCCAGTTAGACCGGGCTTTTAACCAACAAAGCCGTTATTACAACCTCCGGAGGAGAGAGTGGTCGTGCCGGGTCGGAGACAAGGTGTTGCGCCAATTATGAATTCAGGGTACGAAAGCGATTTTTTAAAAAGAACTTTATTTCAAAAATACAAGGGTTCAACACGACCATTACAGAGCTATGTCAAGACTGAATGAAATATTCTAAGTGAAACATTTATACTAGGAATAAAAAGTGCCCACGGGAAAACAGCCACACGTGCGGGATTCCGTGAATTGACGGTGTCTAACTCCTCCATCCGTATAAATTTCCTTAGGGATTGAAAAAGGCTTCTTGTGATGGCTTGGCTTCTTCCAATTCGTTTTTCGTAGATTTCTTCTTGATCATAAGGAATTTGAACAATTTCTTGATTATAAGGTAACATCCTGTAGCTACCATCACAATGTAAAGAACTCCAATTAAATTTCCATGTACTTTCGCCTCGTAATGTGGGTGAATCAGGGGTTTCATTTATTCTTGTTTCTGTTTGATTTCATGTAGAGAGTCCAGCGAAATATTCTCTTATTTTATCTTCAGGGAATTTGTTCGTGTCCAAGTGGAGTCTGATATAATTTTCGGCAGAAACATAGGTTGGCTGTTAATGATATCTTTATGGTTCAAGAATTTTTCTTTTTCTGTTTCGAACTGGCATCCTCTGGGTAAACTGATGAGAAAATTTCCCTTGAGTGTTGTATAATCATGTCTCTGGCATGTCATTCGGATTTTCAAACTGCTTGGTGGTACCACAATTTACTTGGAATCATCAATTGGTTGAACGAAGTTGACATTTGCTTCCACAGTCTGATGTTGGCAAGTTTCGATTGATTTCTTGAGTTGTAATATGTCGAATAGGCAGTCTTTATTCAGGATTCCATCCATCAACTTGTTCTCCTCGCAGTAGTAATGTGGTGATGCGGTGTATTGATATTTATTCTCGTTTATTGTCAGAAAGGTATTGGGAGGAATTATAATAGTATTGTTTTCAGTAGGGATAGAGTACAAGTGGTAATGAGAATATGATGCTGCATGAATTAGCGGAAAATGCAAAATAAAAACTATTCTGAGATTCACGCAGTATGCATCAACCTTGATTAATTCGTAATAATTTTGAAATTTGTTTTCGTTTGTAAAAATTGAATGTTTTTCTGAATATTGACTGGAGACTTTGGAAACAATTGATTTCAATTCAGAATACTTCACTGTACTATGATGAAGAACACCAAATTTTGAGAAGCTCATAGCAATTTCGACGTCACTGATAATTTGTGAAATTATATTGGCGAATATGCCCATTTGATCAAATACATTTTTGAATTGAATAAAGTATTACATGTTATACTCCAGGTTAAAAACTGTATCAGAAATTTTTTGGAATTGTTTTGAAATTATTTCTTGATTCCGACCGAGAATGGAGACAGATTTATTGAAGTTCTCGATAATTTCTCCTGCCAATGAAATGTCAGAATTCAATCTGGTTGTGATCTCCTGTTGATTTCTCTTAAGTGAATTTAAAACAGATTCATCATGAGCTGCACCATTTGCATCTAAATTTTCTGTAATGCTTTAAATAATTGTCCCTAAACCATCTACTAGACCTCGTTTGTTTCTTTTGTGTGGCAACAATCCATTCAGTTTCTGTTTGGCTATTTGCAACTGATAATTGATAATATTGTTATAATTTTGAATTTCAGAATAAAAGGTGTTATTTTCTTTTGAAGACTTTGATATTTCTTGACATAAACTTTCAAGATCAGTTAGTTGATTCTATACTGGTAATAAATCATAAAAGTGAAAAAAATTATGGGTTTTTTCCTCAACTAGAGCCTTCCCCAGGTGAATGGGGAGAATTCCCGGGCTGTCCTTCAGGTCTGTTATCATTTTCTCTTGAGCCGTCACTAGGGACAGAAGGGTCCTGTAAAATTTTTTTGATTTTAATTTTTGGTTTTTTGAGGTTTTGTTTATGGAGAACCTTATTATTTCCTTGTATTTTTATTTTTTCATTACCAATTACTAAGTCCTTAGAAAATTTTGGAGTTAATTTATTACGCATATTCGATTTAATTTTTCTATAGGCTACGGATCCTGATTGATAATCAAGGGGTTCATGTCTTGTTTCATTTACCTTCCGAATGATAGATTCCGTTTTTTGAACCAAATTTTCGTTCAATTTTTTTGTAGAGCTCCTTAGTTTTTTCACGATGTGCTTCGACGTTATTACTCACAATTTTTTCGTTTATATTTACATTTAGGGGGTCTTGGGTATCAAGGTGTCCGTTAATGATGTCATAAGGTTTTTGGTAAGTAACTGAATGTATTGAATTATTGTAACCAAATATTGCATATGGCATAATATTTTCGATATCCTCTGAATTTTTGTTTGTGCTTTTCAATATACGTAAAGGTTCTAACAATGTTGAATGAAATCTTTCAATTGTTCCGTTTGATTGTGAGTTGTTTACTGTAACGTAGTGAGGTGAGATTCTATGTAGTTTCAAAATTTCTTCGACCACATTGTTTTTGAATTCTGTGCCATTATCCATAACATTGGTTGAAGGTGCCCCATGATGGGAGGGATCTTACTACTTAAATGCCTGAAGCTGAAATAACTGGGTATGCCTGAGCATATTTGGAAAAAGCGTCGATAAAAGTGACAAATTTTTTGTTTTGAGCCTGAAAACTATCGATATGGATTATTTCAAATGGTTTTATCGGCGTTGGAGTGATAATAAATTTTTGTTTTGGCGGGTCTCTGTCATATTTGTTGAGTTGGCAAATTGTTGATATAATTGGTTACATCATTTTTAATACAAGGCCAAAAGTAGGTCCTTCTGATTCGAGAAATCGTTTCTGTAATACCACGATGATTGGTTTTGGTTTCGTGTGTAAATTGTATAATTTGGATTTGTTGATCTCTATCTGGAATGTCTTCTGAAATATGGTTACATTTGATGAGTTTGAATGATTGTTCAAAGGTTTTCGCATTTTTCTGAATAATATTCGTCCTGTTTGAAATGAAGGGCGTATAATATTTTTGGTCTTGAGTATGTTTTGAAGAAGTTAACTGTTCTAAATTGCTGGTGGATAGTTGTACAAAAATTATTTGCTTTTTTGAAAAATATCCTGTCGTTTTACTTCTGTTGGAGAATGGTATACGAAATCAAATATGATTTGGTTATCAAAAGTGTTTAAGGCCTTTTCTGAAATTGGAATTTCTTGTATGGGATTTTCGTAATTAGAATGAACAGTGTTTCCTTCAGATTCATTTTCTTTCGTAACTTCTGGTGTAATAATTGGATTTTCTGAAGGTAGATGATAAATGACAATGTTTATTTCAGAATATGCGAAAATGTAATGAATCATGTTAAAAATTTTGGGCCATTCAAGTTTATCTAAACCGGAAGACATTTTCGGCATAGTCAAATGCTTCTCGTTATTTCGTTCACATAAAATTTTCAGATTCAAAAGTGATTCAAAAACGTTTTCATATTTTGGTTTGAGATAATAGAGTTCTTTAGTTATCAGATAATAAATATTACGGTTGAAATTGTTAATTTTGCCACTTCGCCAACTCTTTTATTTTGGGACTGAAGTTCATGGACCTTACCAAACTTTTCTTTAAATGTAAGAGCAATACCTTTATTCATTTTCAGGTCTTCGGATACGCAATGGTCAAAAGCATAAATTTCATGAGAATCGAATAAATCACCTTCTTTTCAAGAATGTTAGGAGAATGCTTCATTTTATTTGAATCAAAGAGTTTCAGGAATTTCTGGAAAAATAAATTCATTTCTGTGAGTAGATAATTTTGTTCATCAAGACAACCATTGATACATTATCGTTATTTATGTTTGCTTTTGAAAATTCCTCATTGAATTTCTCCATATAGTCGAAAAGTTCTTTATTATGAATTTCTATCCTTGAAAGAGCGTCAGCATTTGTGTTTTTGGAACCCTTCTTGTAAAAGACCTCGAAATCGTACTCTTGTTTGAGTCTCCACCTCAAAAGGCGGCTATTAGTTTCCTTAAGAGACATAATCCATTCTAAAGGCTTATGGTCCGTAACGACTTTAAATTTTCTGCCAAATAAATAAGGTCTAAAATATTTAGTGAAATTTATTAATGGCAAGAGTTCACGTTCGATGATACTATAATTTTGTTCATTTTCGTTGAGGGTGCGAGCTGCATAGCAGATGGGTTTATCGCTTCCAATTTTTCCTTGCGATAGCACAGCTCCAATGGCAAAATTGCTGGCATCGGTTGTGAGAATGAATGCTTTGGAAAAATCAGGGTATTGCAAGATGGGTTCATTTGTTAATAAATTTTTGCAATATTCGAAACATTTGATAAAAGCTGGTGTGTGTTCAATTTTGGCACTTTTCTTCAGACAAGCTGTCAATGGTGTTGTAATCTTAGCGAAATCTTTGATGAATTTTCTATAATAGCCTATAAGTCCTAAAAATCCCTTCATTTCTTCCGTTGTTTTTGGTATCGGATATTTTTTTATGGCAATTATTTTTTCTGGGTTCGGCTTCACTCCCTCGGGCGTCACTATGTGCCCTAGGTAAGCAACTTTTTTTTTTAATTCTGATTTATCAATTCGAATTTCAAAATTTGATTCTCTAAGTCGTTTGAATACTTTTTTAAGGTTCACCAAATGTTCTTGAAGAGATGTTGAGAAAACAATGATGTCGTCCAGATACACAAAACAAATTTCATTTTGCAATCCCCTCAACCTATTGTCCATTACCCTTCGAAAGGTAGAAGGGGCGTTTTTGAGTCCAAATGGCATTCTGACGAATTCGTAGTGTCCATTTTCCACCGTGAAGGCAGTTTTGGGTATGTCCTATGGATTCATTTCGATTTGATGGAATCCACTTGGCAGATATATAGTTGAAAAATATTGCCATTTGCCCAATTTGTCCAAAACATCAGTGATGTTTGAAAGTTGATACTCATCGTCAATAGTTTTTTTCGTTTAACTTTCGAAAATCTACGACAATTCTCCACCTTTTCTTGCCAGATGTGTCTGATTTCTTCGGTACAATCCATATCGGAGAGGACCAAGGAGACTCACTCGGTCTAATAATTCCTTGATTCAACATGGAATTAATCTGCTTTTTCACTTCTTCCTTAAGGACAAACGGATACCTGTATGATTTAGTATAAACTGGGATATCATCTTTCGTTTTGATAGAATGTTTTACCAGATTCGAGAAGGACAATGGTTGATTTTCTAATGAAAATATATCGGAATAGTTTTTACATAATTTTAATATATGGTATTTTTCATCTTCATCTATGTGGGATGTTCTGATGTATTTTTCTATTTCAGGTGTTTTTTTATAGGTTTCTGTTTCTAGAGTGAAAATTTCGTGATCGCTTTCGCAAAATGGGTAAGATTCTATGGGATCGTCCAAGATGATTATAATATTTTGATCAATTTTATTCAGAATTTCAACGTTGGCAGAGCCATTTTTTGATATTGTCAAAATTTCGGGTATTTCACACTCTTGAATGATTTGCTTAGGTATAATAACTTCTCCATTTTTCTGTTTTACAGGAATTTTGGTGATAATTTTGGTATTTGCGTCAATTTTGAATTAGAATGGAATTTTATTTTGCGATGTTTGATATTTAATAGGTAATGTAGCATATTGAGTTATCATTTTTGAATTGTTAAATTCTAGATTTGCGCTCAATAGTTTCAAATTATCAAGACCTATTAAACCATCATAAGGATTGTGAAATTTGAAAAGATAAAATTTGAATTGATCGTCATATCGAGATTCAGGGAATATGGGAATTTCAGCACAATAATCATATGAAGCCGATTGAAAAACTGTTGAAACTGTAAATGGTTCTTTAAAGATGAAATTTGAATAGTACTTCCTTGCAATATCTGGATTTAGAAAAGATTTTGTAGAACCTGTGTCGATTAAAAGTTTTAAGGGGGGATTTGTAATATTAATATAGGGTAATTCTTTTTTATCACTCGACAAATGGAATTCTATGAGTTGGGTTCTATTATAGGGCTTATTTGAAAATTTTCGTTATCATTAAAATTGTCCTCATCATTATTTGGGAATTCATCGGGGTAATTTTGTTCTGAGTATTCTAGTAGTATATTTCCAGAAGGTTCATCTTCATAATGTTCGGTGTTGAATAATTCTTCGCCTACGAAGTCGGGTCTTCTATTAAAGGTATGGAATGGTCTGGAATTTCTTTGATGACTCGTTTGATTTGTCGATATGCTCAAGGTTGAAATTTTCCCTTCGTTTGGTTAGTTGATATGCTCATAGGAGTCGGATTGGGGCAGGCCTGATTCCCAAAAATTTGGTATTTATTGAAAAATTTAGGTTCAGTATAATTGGGATTTCTGCGAATTGTAATGGGACTACTAGGAAATGATTGGTTTTGAAATGATTGAATTTGAAAATTATTCTGTCTTTGTGGTGGTACGTAGGTTTGGATGTTTCTTTGAGCATTCAAAGTAGTATTTTTCTTAGTAAAATTAGGCATTGAGTTGCCTTTCTGATAATGATCGATATTATCCTATTCAATTATGAATTGAAGAGCTTGGGCAAGCGAAATTGGTCTCATGGCTCTAAAAATCGGTCCTAATGGGTCTTTAAGACCAGCTAAAAATGTTTTTAATGCTTCTTAAGTAAAAAATTCTCTTTTACTAGCTCGTAAATTCAATTCGCATTTCAGGTCAATATACATAATTGCAAATGGTATTTAGTAACGTCATTACTCTTTCATGGAAATCTTTAGGGGACTCACCAGGATTTTGTCGTAAATTAACTAGATCCTGATTCAAACAGTTTTCATCACGCTGATCTCCAAAATGTAATAACAGTTAAAGAGACTTTTGCGAAAGATCATGCATTGTGCTGAGCATTATCAATTGATCATTATTGACAAAATGACCTCAAATCTACATTTTCAATAATATTGTTAAATTTACAGTATCAAATCAGAAGATTTTTCAAAAGCAGCTGTAGAAATCGCTTCCTTTTTTTCGGGTGAATGTGAGGAAACATATTTCATCCCATATCATAGTAACAGAGGTCTGCGAAAACATCCTGCTAGAGTAAAACTCTGGTCGAGGTACTTGAATTTAAAAGCTGCATTGAGACTGGCAGGTAGTTACAAAAAAAAGAGCAGGAAAAGGAAACAAAGGAAGAAGATTCGGGCAATTTTCTCAAAGTAGCCCTAGAGCCATTTCACAAAATTTTGACTGCTTGGGAGGAAACATTCACTTATAGAAAGGACCATAATAAAAACTCAGAACTAGAAGACATATATAATGAATTTCCTTGCTTGAAATTAGACTTTGGAATCAATTTAGTAAGTTTACATGATTAAATCTTTTTCGCTTATGCAGTTAATTCATATTTTATGTTTCATACTTCTTGTTCTACTTCAAATTGTTCAGTTGAATATTGTTGAAAGCTTCTTGTGTAGTCTTTCATGAGATTCTATAATTGCAACCTTTAATGTTTTTGTTTTTTCAATTTCAGTTGGAATCGGATTTCAATAGTTATTTCGAAAATAAGATCAACATTATATATAGCATGTGGCCGAAAGTAGCAGAAGCTATTATTTTAGAAGCAAAGGAAAGACATTTGCTTCCTAAAGAAGAAATTATTGAAGGTAAAAATAACTGAAAAACTATTCAATATTTTTGTTTCGCTTCATTGTTTTACGGATTCTAGCAAATTTCAATGTGGGGAAAACAAATGTTTCAGAGATTTTTCTTCAATTGATTCATATAGGAGACATTTAAATAAAAAACATGACAACATTTCTATATAAGTGATATAAGTGAGTCTGAAAGGAAATCCTCCAATATCAGTTCAGCATCTGTAAATGATAGCACTTCTGTAGTTGACCAAAATTCCAATAATTTTGCTCAGTTCAGAATCGAAGGGGAACAAAATCCTATTGTCAATGTTGTACAAAACGATCTTGCAGATATAATCGATACAAGATTTTTCGATTTTTCTGATAAATTCTCAAAAGAAATGAATCACAGGACATTATGATATTCATCACAAAAATGTATGCAGAAAGCACTTTGACCCGAAAACAAGTTCAATCCGTAATTAACTCTATTGATATTTTGCTGCAAGAGCCCTTAAAAATGTTTGGGGAATTTTTGTGGAATTTTTGTGGAATTTTTTAGATAAATTATAACATTGAAAAAAATGATGAAGAAGTTTTCATTAATTTTTCGTCTAAATTACAAAATTTATTTCTTGAATTCAGTACTGAACATTCGAGATTCAAATATATGGAGGCTGTAAATGTTTATATTCCCCCTGAAGAGTTTGTTGTAGGGCAACGTTTTGATGGTGTTAAAAATAGTACAGCAACTCCGCTCAGCTATAAATCCCATCATATTTCGATGATAAAGCTATTGAAAGCATTTTTTCATTTGCCTAATATTTTGTTGGAAACTTTAAAATATTTAGGAGAATTTGAACTAGAAAATCATCATGTTTCAAATATTCTACAAACTGAATTCTGGAAGAAAAAAAAAATGATAGTTTTGACAAAAAATCCATTGTTCTCCCATTATTCATTTTTTTTGATGAATATGAATGTGGCAATCCATTGGGGTCGCGTTCTGGTATACATAAACTAGGAGCACTTCACTTTTCTCTTCCATTTTTGCCTATAGAATATAAATCTAGATTAGAAAATATATTTTTAACACTTCTCTTTCATAGTTCTGATCTCAAGCAATTTGGAAATAAAATAATTTTTTCGAAATTAATTGACGACTGCAATGATCTGGAGGCAAATGGTATAACATTTAACATCTCAGGAAAAGCTTACATAGTGTATTTCTGTTCTTTATTATTTCTCGGGGACAATTTAGGGTTGAATAGCATGCTAGGATTCACACAAAGTTTTAGGTCAACATTTTTTTGCCGTTTTGTAAAAGTAGTAGGACAGAAACAGAAAACCAAGTAAAGCAGGCTACAAACCTCATGAGAACTCACCATAATTACCAATCAGATGTCAATAGTAATAAAGTGAATGAAACTGGAATCAAAGAAGAATGTGTTTTCAATGACATTCATTCTTTCCATGTTACAGAGAATTTTGCTGTAGACATAGCACATGATATATTCGAAGGGGTAGCAATGTATGATATCACTGAACTATTATATCAATATTTGATTGTTGACAAGTTATTCTCTATCGACGTTGTAAACGATCACATTAAATATTTCAACTATGGAAGAGAATCCAATAAACCTCCTCTGTTAACTTTTGATAATATAAAGAAGAAGAAATTGAGAATGTCATATGCAGAAACAAGGTGTTTCATTTTATATAAGGACTTATTCTGGGACCAATTGTTCCAATAAGAAATAAATTTTAGAATATATATATTTCCCTACGAGAAATTTTGGATATTATTCTTTTGGATGTTGTTGTTGCTACTTCATACGATTCTTTAAGAGATTTAATTGCAAAGCACCACACTTTATTTCTGAGCTTATTTGATACTACTCTAAAACCTAAATATCACATTCTAGTTCATTACCCCTTTATTATGAAACAGGTGGGTCCATTGAAGTATTTATTTTCTTTGAGATATGAATCCAAACATCGCGAGTCCAAACTAAGCACTAATGTTATTGCGTCCCGTGTAAATATAACTCACAGTTTGAGTACAAAGCATCAGTTGAAATTAGCATATCGTTTGGCTTCTAACAGGGTATCTATAAAAGTTTAGTTTCCAAAGACGCTGAATCTATTCAATGCCTTTCTGACATTTCGCCTGATTTTGATGATATCAACAGAAATGGAGTCTTAAATATTTTCAAGTATGATGTAAATATATGCAAGAAAATTGAAATTGATAATCATATTTACTCTGTGGGAGATATAATATGTGTTGGAAATGAAAAATTTCCACTATTTGGTAAAATAACCTTAATTGTAAAAAATGATTCGGAAGTTGTTGATTTTATATATGATCAGTATGAAACAAAAAAATCTTGAACTGGAACGGGAGATCGGTAGGTACCTATAATAGGAATGCGAGGGATAAGTACTTTGTCACCCTTGCCAACTCCTGTTGAAATAGTAGTCACTCTCAACCTGGTCCCATTGCATTGCCTTGGTGTCATTAAATTACGCATTAGCATAACTATCACCCCCAACTCGAGTTGTATCTTATGTGATGGCACACCAGACAATTCTAGTAAATTCAGGAACTCTACAGGATATGAAGTAGTATGCTCCGTGTCTAAAACTGTATCTATGGAAAGATATTCTGATACTTTCCCTGACACTTCTTTCAAAATTCTTAAGTTGATATCATTTACTGTCTTGTTTTTTGGAGCTAAAATTGCTCTCTGACATAACCATTGATCATCTTTCATATTGGACTGTAGATCAGGATACACACATTTTATCAGATCCGTATCACTTTGAACCCGATGACAGTATTCTTTAATAAGTGATACGAACCATCAGCGTCTTTATCCAAACGACCATCTCCTATTTTAATGAGGTTATCTGCATAGTGTCCTGTACGATCATCATTGATATATGAGATGAACTCTCATATTTGTTTTCAAGTACAATTTTTCCACATCCCTCCACAATATTGACGACTCAAAGCAAGCTTTAATTTCATCAGCAGGTGTGCCCTTGCGAATTACTGGTTAAGTTTGTCGGAAGTCTCCAACTGGTATCACAACCATTCCTCCCATGATCTGCGAACTATTTCTCAAGTCCTTCAGAGTTCTGTTGAGAGCTTCTATAGATTTTTTATGGGCCATTGTACTCCCGACCCAGACCAGCAATTTGCATTGCTGAAGGATTTTACCTCGATCACTATTCTTCGTAAAATTACAGATAGGGTACTCCTCTTGGGTGAGATTCAGTGGCAATTTCAAAGCAGAATGTGCTGTCTGACCTCCGTCTAATAATGTGGCCACTATACCAGAGAAAGCTAGTGCTAGGGCCATTCCATGATCTTTTCTGATTTGAGGTAGCAAAAGATTCAATATAAGTACCAGTACCCCCCGGCGCGTCCAGAAAGAATAGTGCACCATTTCCTGATTCCACTTGCTGCAATACTTTTTTGAAAATTAGTCTTTGTTCTGGCAGTAACCTAGGCACTAATTCGTCAACCTTTTGCTGTAATGCTTCAAAATCATAATTCAATTCTCGAATAATTTCATCATTTTTATCGATAGTGTTCGTTCGAGGAGGGCTCACCATACCAAAATCATTAAGTTTTTTCACGACTTTAGCTGATACTTTGTCCTCAATTAATTCAAGGACTTTATTATGAATAAATTCATTGAACGTCATATTTTCATGAACTTGCTGTAGCTCATGCAAAATGTCCTCAGCCATGTATTCCTTGTACTTATCCCACAGCTCTTGGGGATTTGAGAGATCGCAAGATGATATGAGGGTTGCGAATAGTTCTCTTATTGTAGCAGGTGATTGATACTGCACAGCTTCCTCCAGAGTATTGTACCAGTGATTATCATTTTCTAATAGATTTAAAAGTTCGCATGCTTCCCTATACGTTAGACATTCTTCGCCACGTACAGTTTTGAGGAATCTGAAGCTAGTTAGACCTCTTATATGATGTAATAGCAATCGAAGACAATAGCATTCCAAATTTGTCACATTGATGGTGTATATACGACCAAGGGCATCGGAGGCTTTTACCCCTGGGTAGTTTTCAAGTTGTTCCTCTAAACGACGCTGCGTTTGTTCAGGTGCTTCTGAAGCTCTCGTTATGCCCTTATATATGCCCCTTATATATATATATATATATATATATATATATATATATATATATATATATATATATATATATATATATATATATATATATATATATATATATATAAATATATATATATATATAATATATATATATATATATATCCATACTAATATATAAATGTGAATGTCCGTGTGTTTGTTTGTCCTCTATGGAATCAGGAACCAAATGACCGATTTTGATGAAACTTTCACTATATTTTAGAGAATTTTTTTTGGAGGTTTTCATGTATGGTTCATCCCTATATAACGAAGAAATAAGAAAAAATATCGATTTAACTTGAAAAAGTCTATAATTTACACGGTACTTTCAGGCTTTTACGGCCGACGCTGCGTAAACTATAACAGATAGAGGGACATGGTCAAAGACAATTTTGTAGTGCTCAAAAAGTTCTATAAAAAAGTCCGCGACGGCATATGTCTAACTGCCGAAAACAACCAACGATTATCATTTCTAACATTTTCAATTCAATCCAAAATAATGGTCACTTTGAGGAGGGTTTTTTGACTGGCATGGACTGAATTCATATAAAAATGAGTGTGACTATCATGTGCGGCATTTATTCCTGATGAAAAATGTTTTTACAGCATAGACTGTCTATCCTACGATACGAGGTTATAAAAGCCCGGTCGCGATGAATTATAATCATTTGGATTTGGACCAGGATTTTGAGAACGTCGCGTCGAATATATGTGTGAGCTGAATCGGGGCAATAAGGAATTGTGTTTTTTTTTTCGGAAAGTTTTCGCGAATATTTTCATAACTTGAGTTCGTTTTTAGTTTTTCTTATCCAGAGATATATTTATTATTTTTCTTATGTTTATTATTGTTGAATATTTATCGTATTCACTTTTTCATTTTATTTTAGGTGGTGGGTTTTTTATTTTCTGTTGCTCATAATTTTTCTCCAATATTTCTTTCTGAATCTTCATTATTCTTTTATAATGCCTCCTAAACGTACGTCGGACTTTAAAAGACAATCATCACAAGCACGAAGGAGAAGATTTGCTCGATCCCAAGAGTCTCCGGAAGAACTAGAATCTAGAAGGCAGAAACAAGCTCAGCGTCAAGCGAATCTAAGAGCTTCCGAATTGTATATTGAAACAATACGTAGATTAGAAGAACGGGAACAACGCCAAGCTGATACAAGAGCGAGGGAATCGCCTGCTGAATATAGAAGAAGGCATAACGAGAGCTTCAGAAGCACCTGAACAAACGCAGCGTCGTTTAGAGGAACAACTTGAAAACTACCCAGGGGTAAAAGCCTCCGATGCCCTTGGTCGTATATACATCATCAATGTGACAAATTTGGAATGCTATTGTCTTCGATTGCTATTACATCATATAAGAGGTCTAACTAGCTTCAGATTCCTCAAAACTGTACGTGGCGAAGAATGTCTAACGTATAGGGAAGCATGCGAACTTTTAAATCTATTAGAGAATGATAATCACTGGGACAATACTCTGGAGGAAGCTGTGCAGTATCAATCACCTGCTACAATAAGAGAACTATTCGCAACCCTCATATCATCTTGCGATCTCTCAAATCCCCAAGAGCTGTGGGATAAGTACAAGGAATACATGGCTGAGGACATTTTGCATGAGCTACAGCAAGTTCATGAAAATATGACGTTCAATGAATTTATTCATAGCAAAATTATTCACAAGCAAAAACAAAGAAATTATTGATTGAGTTGGAACCATATTGTTTGGGTGATTACTTAAATTTAAATTTTAGTTGGAATGTATTGACACCATTTCATTTCATGTATTTTTGTATGAAAATTTCTTAATTTGAAATAAAGATTCTATTTATCTATCTATCTATCTATATATCTATCTATCGGCAACAGATCTAGAAAAGGTAAACTGTTGTTTTCTTCCAGCTCCACTGTGAATTGGATTTTGATATGTATGGAGTTGAACAAGTCCACTGTCTTCTGGATATCTTCTAGATGTGGTGAGCCTCTTTTTATCAATTTCCAAAGATCTAATAATTGAAATAATTAACAAAAAATGGAGTACAATACAAGCGTACACACACATTACCTCAAAAATTATGTTCCGACAATTTATAAAACACATATTTGATAATAGTTTCTTTCAATATGAGGGTGACCATTTCCAGCAGCTACTATGTAGGTGACACAGTCCTGATAGTTCACAAAGAAGATATCCAGAAGACAGTGGACTTGTTCAACTCCATACATACCAAAATCTAATTCACAGTGGAGCTGGAAAAACAACAGTTTACGTTTTCTAGATCTGTTGCTGATAAGAAAGGATAATAAATATTTGCCCGATGTCGCACAAAGTCTCTTTCATTGCCAGCGCAAAATACAGAATTCTTAAACTCAGCGACAAAAAATTCCACCAAATAATTTTAATAAAATCAAGAAAATACTAAAAATGAATAATTACACAAAACAGCTAATTAACAAGATCTTCTACTCCAGCAAACAGATATATATATATATATATATAATATATATATATAATATATATTATATATATATATATATAATAATATATATATATATATATATATATATAATTATGCCGATCGGTCTTTTCGAGGACGTTTCATATTTTTTCTATATTTTGAATTTTATGACATAGTTAGATTCTATTGTTGATGCTGAACCATATAATCCGATCAATTTCGCCATATGTGAATTTTTAGCGAACTATATGGAAAAATGCATGTATGTGGCAAATCGAGGACATTTGATATATTTTTTTTTCCAATTTAGTTTCATCGGGGTAGTGTATTTTCCTTCATCTTTTTGATGAATTTCGTTGATTACAACTTCTTCAATGCTTTTCTGAGGACTTTCCTGATATAACACATAAAATAAATTTTTATTTGCCACAAGACCTCGATAGCTCCTACTTTATCGGGTGACTCCATAGTATTTCAGGTGAAAATTGAAAGCTTGATAGGTTGCTTGACGGGTCATGGGCGGTCCCAGGGGGGGTCATATCAAAGGAATATTCCGCATCAATAAAAAGTTTAACCGTCGTGATAGTAAATCTGGTGAGCATCTCATAAACATCTGTGTATACAATGGTTTTATAGGTGGTAGTATTTCCTTTCTCAATATCATTTCCCTGTTTGCATTGTAGTAAAATTCTTTTGTATGCCCACTTCCTTGATGATGTCATCACTCATGAAATTCACAGCTGAGCTTATTCAGTAATGCCCACACAAACTCAATTTCCTAACCTAATCTCAACTTGATGGGTTTTTTTCGTAACCTTCTGACTCACCTAGGTTATTAAAGTATTTCCACCAAAAGTGAATATTGGTATAGCAACAATGACGTACATCTATCACAATTTTTCAGGGTAACATCCATCAGTTCTAACAGATAAACTTCTTGGCCCATCAAACCTTTGTTGATTGACAAGCAAGGATCCTTACATGATTACACCATATCACATAATCATTTTGTCACAGTTCATTTCTGGACACTCATATTCAAGCTTTCATTCTATGGTATCTCCATTCGTCGAGATAACATAAGCGGTGGCTCTCCAGTGGCGGCAGGGTCTGCTTAACTAAAAATGTTAATTCTAAATCTGTCCATTTTCCGACGAAATTCACAAGAAATTTGAAGGAATAAAATCCTCAGCGGCCAAGATTGTACTCATATTGTTGGACCTAAAATATTCCAAAGTAGTCGACCCTGATTATTCAGCTCGGAATGATCATGTAATCTCGATTTGGTTCGCTGTCACAGTTGTCGGCAAGGGATGATTACAGTAATGAATGATTATGTCTCGTCTCAATAAGTTGTTCGTAGAGCGTTGTTATCGTTCGATTCACTCGTGAAGAATTAAGCTGGGTTCCCAGAGCTTCGTACTGCCGCAGGCGACAGCAATTCAGCCAATCAGAGTATGTGAACAAAACTTCCCCTGGCCCCTACTTTTTCATTTCTGGTTGTCAAAATCTGTGAAATAATTCAACTACACATTGGATTTCAGCGACAATCTCATGAAACAAGGAAGGGTGGGGATTGTCGCCTGCGACAGTACGAAGCCCTGAGAACCCGGCTTAAATGGTAAGTGAAGTTTCGTCTGAATTACATGAGTCCTGAAATGAAAATTGGTTTTCTAAAACTGATCTGTCATGCAGTCTTGCATAAACTCCGTATGAGTAGTTGATATTCGCCTGAGTGAACGATGAAATGAATTGAAGATTTAAGTTTGTCAAAGAAAACCGGTAGGAGGAGCTTCAGGCATACATCGCTACATGGCGCAACTATGTGGTGATACTCAGAAGCGTCTTCTCGCATGGCTGTAAGAGCTGGTTTTCGTGGTGTTTGTCATTTTTCATTGTGGCTGTGGCTAAGTGGCACTGATGGCACTATGATGAAATTGGAGTATCACCATCACTTCTCTGTTGCTTTGAAATAATCTGCAGAATTTGGTCTCCACTAGTCTAATGTTGAGTTTGTGTGACATAGACTCATGAAAAAGATATGAACTTTTATTCACGGTGCTTTGAATGCGTCAGTGGTAATGGTCCGTAATTAATGCAAAACCTGCGGTCTACTTCTCTCTTTCCTGAAGAATAAATAAACTTACGTTGGTCTATCTGAAACATTTGTTGATTCTCGTATCGATTGATGTAATCTTCTGGCTCTATTTCTGATTATTAATATTCTCTTGGAAACCTAGTGTTTCTATAACCTTATCTTAAATTTTCAATGAGTTTAATGAATACATTAAATCATCAGATGACAGGCAGAACATTTATAATGAAATATAAAAACAAAACATAACACATAGAATATAATGATATAGGAACAGAATGTCTGGAACAGACTTACGTAAATTTTTTTTAAATTTTTTCAACTATAAACGCAATGAATAAAAATAATGCTCTGCGCCGAAGTCCGATGTTTCATTCTACAATAATTTTTTTCTCAAATTTTAATGAGGCCACTTATATATTAAAACAGCCGCCCTATGACAGAATGAACATTAAACACGAGATGTCAAAACACATCATATGCAAAACCATTTTTACTTCGGCACGTTTATTGTAAAGACCAATCTAACATAACCCTCACATCATAATTTCCCCAACAATCTTCGTTAAGGAGAAAATAGAATGAAATCAAATCGATCGAAAGTATTTCTCTCACAAATTTATTCAAAAACTACCGGTTTCGGGAAGTCTCATGGCATCGTATCCACAATAAGTTCTATAGATTAATACTATATCCTTATATAACTGGCCTAATAATGACCGGAACTATTTATACTATATTTGAATAAAGTCACTGTAGATTGCAAAATTTCTAGAGACTTTTGTATATTTATTGGTACCTTTTTTTATGAATATAAATAATAAATAAATAAAAAATTAAATGAAAAATTTAAATTGAACGAAGTTTAGTTCGGGCAGTTGGCAGACACTTTATTCGACTCCATGATTAATATATTTTTCCTGATCAAAGATTATAGAGTATACTCTATAATCTTTGGTCCTGATAAAACTTCATACTTTTCTACTCTAATCTGCAATATATGTCTCATTGGATTCTGAAGAGTCCCAGTCAGAGTCCAATTTGATTTTGAATAGAATTCATTAAATAAGCATCTAAAAGTCAAGCGCCCTCTTTCATCTTTCTCCCCCAACTACTGACCATTGAATAACTACAGTTACCCGGCAAACACGGCGATGGAAATGTAACTCTCATATGCGATGTACTCTTTACCTCTACACGAGCTCGCATATGCATCCAAATGTCCTCCACATCAAGTACACATTTCGGAACAATGAGTAGTTGAATATGCGATCGCAAAACTGGCCACAATGATACTCCATTTCTTGTCACATTTGAGACGCTCATGCGAGTTAACTTTGAGACCACTTTTCTTTATTTCTTTTTTGACGTCGCATAGGAATTTTGATGTGATACTAAAAGATATCTTCAAATAGGGAGCCATTTCTTTTCGCATTTGGGACATATTTTGTTATACTCATTGCGTTGACTAATGAGAAGTTTTTTGTGATAAATATTAAACCATTTTTAATTCGGCCATTTCTTATCGCATTTGGGACATATTTTGTTATAATCATTGCGTTGACTAATGAGAGGTTTTTTGTGATAAATATTCAGATTCAATTTTGTTACTTTATATATGTGACGTTATTCGAAATTTTCAATTTCAATATTCATTTCGTCCAATAAGAAGATTTGCTCCCAATTACATTATTTTTTTGACTGGCGGAGACCAAATTTACCAATAATGAATTTACATATATTTTAGATTAAATCATTGACTGCATGAGGATAATGAAAACAACTGTAATGATTAATAACATTAATATAAGAAAAAACAAAAAAATGGAAAAAAAGTAAACAAAAAAAGATGCAAAATAGTTTTGAGTATATATTATGTAGTAAGTTTCATCATCTGTCTTTCTTTCCTCTGCCTGGCATGTCGCAGCCATTCGTTCACGTATTATATTCCGAAGTCTTTTTCCGAAATGCCTGTACTCTTCCTCACCACATCTGAAAAGAATGAAAGTATAAGTTGAAATAATCCTCTTTTTTTAAGCAAGTTCAAGTATTCGAGAAATCATATTGGATTATAGAAGGATTGTACCTTTATTTTCTCCAATCGATAAATGATTAAGAAACCATAATTTATAACTTGAGTTATTTGAACAATTTCGTTCAACTATTCAATTTATTGGTTCAACATATTCCAATTGATGAGAAGATAAAAAAATAATTGTCAACGTTTTGAATTTTTATCGTATAAGTGTCTGAGGGTCGGTTTCACAAAACTTCGTTAAATTAATTGGAACCACCGCAATTCGTTAAAACTTCAAAACGAGTAATTCGATCGGTTCGAATTTACGTAAGGTTGTTGAATGGTACAATCAAAGCTTTGTGAAACCCACCGTAAGTCATTGAAAAATTTCTGGACAACAAATTTACAAGAATTATTTGAATAACTGCAAAGGTTGTGTTTTACAGTATCACGGCTACACCTCAAATCAATTTTGAAAGAAAACCTCAAATCAACTACCCACTGAATGAAATCTTCATAACGGGACTTTCAGCAATTTTATTATTTGACCTGTCCTTGAACAAAGTTCGGCAGTTTCGTCGGTGAAAGTCCTTTTGAGGCATCTTACCACGAAATCTTTGCTGGCGTTACCCCCAACGGCCTCATATGTTTTGTACGGGAAAATCTTGAATTTGGATAAGGTGAACATTAGTTTTAGAAATTATAAGACATGAAAAATCCAAATAAGATCAGATTTCATAGCAGTTTAACTAAAAATATAATAATTAGTGCAAATCTAGGCTTTCCAAATATAGTGACATAAAAAAAGATATTAATTACTAAGAAATCTATACCGGTATCACATAATATTTAGAAAAATTAGACCAGTGGAGACTTAGTTTCTTTCAAGTACACTTATTTTCTCAAAAACCAGAATTTAATTTCATTCGAATACTTCAATTGTGTTTTTGTGAATTTCGCATTGAATTTCTCCAATATTGTTGAATCATTCCTCATTAATTTGAATTCCAGATGATTGAAATCGATAATAAATCGAAATTATAAAAAAATGAAGATATCGTGAAATGGTTTCTAGTGATGGTTTTCACAAAAATCGAACCCCGAACTCCTTTCATCATTTTGACCTGTAAGTGCAGAAGTACCACAAAGAGCCAAAATCGAACAATTTACGATACAATGTACATGTACAGCACTATTTCAGACAAGTTAACTGAAACTCAATTTTTCGAAGGTTGCTGCGCAGGTCTTTTTTATGGAATTTTCAAATATCTTCAGAACCAAATGAAATATAAAAAATTCAACGGCAAACGACAATTCTCAGAAGAAAATTTTTTTTTCTAAATCAAAAAGTTCCTCGCCAACACATATAAAAACTTCGTTATATGTTGAATGAAATATCAAAATATTTAGTTCAGAACAATAGCTAAAAGAATTTACTTACCAATTGATGCACTCAAATTGCAGAAAACCAACACTAGTCACAAGATTATGGAATGGATCCAAAAGAAAAAACTCAAGTCTAAAAATTGTTATACGTTGAATCTGTCAGACGTAAACCTACCCCCCTTTCGTCTCACCAGTGCGAATTCCAGGGTCCACACCGGGTTCTTATCTCGAGAGAAAAATATCCCGGCCTACTGTAATTAGGGGCAATAAAACCCAGATGCGGTAGTTTCTCTACAGTTGAAGATCGAAGAAATACTTACTCGGGTGCAAATTCAGCATTTTTAATGCATAATTTGGCATATTTGATTCATGTATAGCATATATTTTTGGCGTTGAGCATATAGCATATTATTGGACATATCTTCGAAAGGGAAAATAGAAAAAAATTATTGACGGACATTTCCTAATATTTCGAAATCAACAGATGCACAAAAACCCACTGATTTTAGTAATTCTTTCACTGTTACCCTCTTCAATGAAACGAACAAAGGAAGCGAGCAGAATTTTATAGTCTCGATAAATTTTTATGAGTTTGCAAAAACTGATATATCTGAAGAAACATTTCAGGAGCATTTTTCTTTCAAATCTGCCCGAAAACTGCACTTATATTTTGTTCACTTGTTATTTTACACCTGATTTTTTTAAATCAGATGTTACCGAGTAATCAGATGTTACCATTCCATGTCAGAATATGAAATTTCATCGAAATATCTGTCATTTGGAATTTTGAAAAATAAAGAAAATGAAAGAAAAATTGTTGATGACACACCCTGAAGAATTTTTCAGAAAGATAATGCACAATACACAAAACTCATACTATCATGGAAGTTCAATCTAAGTTTTTTTTTTTAAATATAGATGAAAGTGAGACCAAGAAGCTCATTGTACAAGGTGAAATTTTTTTGAATTTTCACCAAGCTTAACACTGTAATGAAGAAAAAATTGTAATTTTTGGAAAAATTAGAAAAAAATGTTCTGCTCTAAACTGAGCAGTTTTAGCTTGAATGTTCTGCATTCAAGGGACAACATGCGAAGCGAAAGTTGGCAGTAACAAAAATGAATCGATTTTGCATAAAAACCTAATGCAAATGGATATAAATATTTCAACGGATTGATTAAAAAAATGTCAGAATATGTGAAAGTTTGAGTTGTTTAACTCCTTGATGATGTAATGCATTTTTATATCTGAAGGAATTAAATCTCCTCCTAAATTCACCGAAAATGTCATTATTCATGTAGCACCGGATTAAGATTAACATTCTACATTACCACAGAAAATATGCTACTCAACGTTACCTAAACTGAATGTGATATACCTATTGTGATATTTACCTCATCCTTTTCTTCGACAAGATTTTTATTTTTGTTTGGGTCCTATTCCTTCATATTAGATTTGAATATTATACTTGCGGTATTATAAGAACGATGTGAAAGTGAGAAATTTCGACATGCCTTTTTGGTCAATAATCTCACTTTAATTTTATAAATTGACATTTTGATAACAAGGAAACCTTTAAATTCAAGCATGATTAAAGAGACTCATTATTGACATTTATTCTATTTTGAAATAAAAAGCGTCAGTGCAATATTCTTTGACTAGAAAAGAGATCGAACTGAGTTCCATTTTGCGGACCTACACAACCAAGAGACGAATGGGGAATATTCCGAAAAAATAATCTTCGATTAGCTATTATAATGTGTTCAAAGTTAGAAATATTAATTATATTAATTCAAGAAACATTTCAGAAAATCGTTTAATGTGTTTTGACAAAATATTTTCAAGTATGACAAAAAATAATCCTTCTAGTTCATTTACTCTTGTGAATATTAAACATCTAAGAACTTCTTGAAAGCCAGGAAAGTTCTGATTATTGCTCAGTTAGTTTATCAAAGAATTTCGATCGAAAAACTAGTCGTTCGTCAAATGTTAGCTGTTGTTATTTAATGGTCAAACTAATAATTATTCGATCTCCGGACCATCCTTATGGAAGTTCTCAGTTTTTTCGACGAGTTGTGCGAAATATTACAATGATTGCAAAAGCGAATCGCTATGCTAAGTTTAATACTACAGTTCGAATATTTAGAGGAAAAATCAAACAATCATTTCACATTTCCAATTAAATTATTTTTACTTTTCTGGGAAGCATTCGATTAGGAAGCTCTACAAAATTTTCAATCAACGCTGATCGAAGAGAGAGAGAGTTTGAACGAAAATTCAATTCCTATTTGAAGGTCTTTTTCGCATTTCGCAAAATTCAACTTTTCGATTAAAAACCCCATAAATCAGATATAGCCAAATTCAATGCACACAACACAAAACGCAAAATGCATCTACAAAAATGATTATTTCTCCAACATATTCTCTTGCACTCAAAAAATTTGAGAGAAGTCCGGGATAAGAATTTCTCATCCACGGCTGTATTAAAGAGCCTTGTTATTTTCGTTTACAAACATGTAACGTAATAAAATGGGAATGGTAAAACTACCTGCTCCCTTTGCCGCGTCTTCAGCAATTCGTACGTAATGAAATTAGAAACTGAGAATCTCAATACAGAAATCCATCTCTAATTAGTCAATATAAACTTCACGAGAATGGAAAAAACCATCATGTGTACAAAAATTTTCCACTTTACAACTTTTGTTTGAAACTTTTTTCGATAAACCTTCCTGTTTTCGAGAAAACGTAATTTTTTCCATATTTTCCCGATTTTTTCAAGGTTCCTGAAAATTTCGGAACCTTCATTTTTGATCATGAATTCCTACTCTCGTGACAATCATTATATCCAAAACGCAGTTCTTTCCGCAAAAAAGTGTATCATTATAGATTTTGGGGGACGGAATTGTAATACAAATTCAAGATTTTCCATTCTCATTCCCAATCAGTAGATTCTCACTGCTAGCAAGTGAGAACGCCTCTATAAAAATGAACCGCTAATTAGCCACTATGAAAACCTTCTGATTCAGAAAAGTCATAATATTAATAACAAACTTTCGATCTACAACTTTTGTTTGAAACTGTTTTCGATAAACTTTCTGGATTTCGAGAAAACGAAATTCTTAAAATTTTAAAACCTGCATTATTAGAGTACATTTTCGAGACAATCAACAATCATCAATTAAAAAATGCAATTTTTTTTGTGATAAAGTTATTTCAGACCTTTGTTTACTGTACTTATTGAGACAAGCAAGCGAAAATGGGTTATCTCGACGAGGGAATTGAGATCCAAATTCCGAAAGCAGGTAAAAAAAGGAGAGTCGTTTCTTCAGGGACTCTTAATGAGGGCCACATGTTTTATCACAAATAATTAAGGGAGATAATTTTCTCTTTACTTATTCAATATTCGCATGAATGTAAAGAAACTTCATTTAGTCCAGATTTCGTTTCTCAGTCAAGGAAAATTATATTAAATGATTTGAAGACACTGCCAGATCCTCCTACGATAATAATAATCTGGTGTTGTTGCAGGACAGAAATGATTGGTTTGTGATTCATGTGATTCAAAATGAAATAATTGTTTTTATTACGACGGCATTGGTTGTCCGTAAAGTTGATTTTTATTGAATTTTCATCTTTCAGACTGAGTTTTATTCGCAAAAATCTTCAGATATTGAGAAAATATTGAATTTGTCATACAAACTGTATTCTGAATATAAAAAATGACTTTCACAAAACTTGGATTGCTCGATTAAGAACTGTCAAGTTGATTAGAGTTATAGTGATTCGTTGAAATTTCATATCAAGGGATCTGATTGTTTCGATTTAACGCAAGTTTTTTTGATCGGACAATCAGAATTTTGTTGAACCCAACTCATCAACAAATTTTTTGAAAAATTTCGGCCTATTTCTGCAAGCTCTCATTTGAATCACACTTATGACCACCGGTTGTTTCAACCCAGTTTTATATTTCATTTGTTTCATTCTAATTAGGATTCTGAGGACTTGATAATATCAATATTTATTTTTTTTTGTTACGTATAAAATTCATATACATAACGAAATCAATTACTGGAAAAATTTGTGAAAATCCCATCGACGGCAAAAGCTAAGCCCAGTTAAAATAGTTTCAGGCTTTCACGACCGGATATATTGACATTAAGAGAGTCTTCCGCGCTTATTGGCCGTGGTCTATTAGGAATTATTTCACCTAACGTTTCGCCCACAACTGCGGTAGGCATCTTCAGAGGATTCTTGGTCTTAGATTGTAGCTCGACCGCTGAATTTCCGAAAGTGACGCTGGATTCGATCCGTTATTGTTTGAGAAAACAATATTGTTTTCTCAAAGGCAGAAGCTATTTCAAACATCAAAAGTTTCTATCCTAGGATGAACATGGAAGCCATTGAGATATATAAACATAAGAACAATATGAACAGAAGGGAAGAAACTCCTTTGGTACATAGCACATGGTTGCCGGTGTTGGAAAAGACCAAAATCAAGCCAATACGAAGTGGAAGCGATGGACCAATCAACATCGCGCGCGTAAAACCACTACCTTTTCTTGCCAATGATCAGGGTATAAGTGGGACCAACGGATCGAATCCAGCGTCACTTTCGGAAATTCAGCGGTCGAGTTACAATCTAAGACCCAGAATCCTCTGAAGATGCCTACCGCAGGTGAAATAATTCCTAATAGACCACGGCCAATAAGCCCGGAAGACTCTCCTAAGCCCAGGTACATGATTTGATACTACACCGCCTTTTTTTCAGATATATAAAAATTTTTTCGAAATAATGCAAATTTCCAGTAACTCATCATTAAGCTTCGGGAAATCTTATTTATATAAACTAATAAAAAAGAAACGAGTGGATTGGAAAAAGTGGACTACAGTTACATACTTCATTGAATCGAATTGACCAGTGGCTGTTTTAACACAGATTTTAATTTACTTCTGTTTCAAATTCAACGGATGAAATTCATATTTTTCCAATTTTTTTTTATATTCTTTCTGACTTATCGAAAATTTCAAAAATTATTCATGAATAAGCTTCGGAACATCTTATCTGTAAAAAGTAATAAAAAATAGCGAATAGATTCGAGAAAGCGGACTTGGTTTGAGAGCACGTACCTAGGTGCATCTATTTGCTGAATTACAATTGTATCTTTAACTACTCACTTTGTTCAATTTATGACCTTAATACTACATAAAACCAGAGAAGACTCTTATAATGTCACCACATCCGATCGTGATAGCCTCAAACTTATAAACAAACCATAATTTAAATTTTCTCAAACGTCCTCAAATAGCCGACCCATTCGAGGACCGTCCCTGAAAAGACCGATACTTGCATCAGCAATTCGGGGACCGTCCTCGAATGGGTAAAATGTCCTCGAATGTACCAATTCATGCTTCAAAATATCCTCGAAAAGACCGATTGGCATACATATATATATAAATTTCCTGCAGTGGGCATAGTTGACAAGAAAATGCAAACAGCTTTGAGAGGACATAAAATAAAACTAGGTTTATATAACCATAAGAATAACTACAATCAAATCTACACAAAGCTAAAATCTAAAACAGATAACATGCACAAATCAGATGTAGTTCACAAATATCCTGTAAGCAATGCCCTATAGCATACACAGGTAACACAAGCCAATACTGCTACATGCGAGCAAAACAACACGCTAATGATATAAAAAACAATAAAGAAACCACCGCGCTCGCAAAGCACGCTAAGGACTCCCAACATGACCTTGATTTCTAAAACGTGAAGGTAATGGCAACGGAACATATCCCAGAAAAAAGAAAAATCTTGGAAATACTGGAAATCCACAGAGACAAAAACAGTTGCAACTTCAAAACAGACACCGCGAAGTTGAACATAATGTATAAAGTCCTAATGAGTTGACATCTTATATACTAACATATAAAGAAGGACAAACGTTAAAAAATAAAAAATTGTGCAAAGTGAATGAAGTGTACTAGAGCGGCATCTAGCGGACGGAAGTGGAAGCAACGGTGTACTCATCAGAGGACAACAGATAACTGTTAACAACGATCAAATGACATTTCATTAGGTAGAACGCGGTCTGACTGCATTGTTGTAATAATAATAATAATAATAAACTAGTTTATTTCGATGAATAAACAAATTACATCACTGAGGTACAATTAGAAAATTATAACCTGTACGTGATATTCTAAACTAAATTATAATTCTTGAAATTGTTCTATGAAGGAACAAGTACAAAAAACAAAAAAAATCAACCACAGAGTAGGTAATTGTTTATGCACTGTAATATTTTTTTTACGTTTTCCTCTATAGTACACATTTGACTTCACAATACACAAGGTCATTTTCGGGTATGATTTTCACTAATCGGGTAATTAAATGTCTTCATCGGGTATCAATTTATTGTCACAGTCGGTATTTGAGTCTCATTTTCAGGATTATCCAAAGTTATTTATTAGGGTATTGATAATTTCTCGAGTGTCATAATTCATCCAAGCTTTTAATCTTTTTTTGTATCTCCTAATATTCTTTATACCTGTCAGGTCATCGGGAACTATATTTAAAATCTTTGGTGCGAAGAAGGAGTAACTCCTTTGTCCTATACTTTTTTTGCATCTAGGTGTTTGATACATGCGATTTTTTCCCCTTGTTTCATATTCATGTTCCAATGTACAAACAGGTATCTTCTTCGAAAATACATCCACAAGAATTTTCAAGGCGTATATTTGTCTTATATCTTGCACTTCTGAGATCTGAAACAGTTGTTTGCTAGAAAAAGAACGTTTTTTTTGATGGATTATTTTCAAGACCCATTTCTGAATAACCTCTAGGGGCTTTATGTGGTTGTGATAAGCACCACCCCATCCGACAATTCCATAGCTGATTTGGGATTCAATCAGAGCATGATAGAATATTTTAAGATATTTACTTGACTGGAGATGTTTTCGCAAGTGCTTGAATTTGTAAAGTAGGCCCCTTATCTTGTTCACAACATTCTTTATATGTTTATCCCATCTCAATTGTGGATCGATAGTTATTCCCAAGTATTTCACACTTTTCGTTTGAGCTATGTATGTCTCATTATCGATTACCAGATCTCCCAAGTTTGGAAGACTGGGTACAGAGGAGCCAAATAACATATATCGCGTTTTTTCGATGTTAAGGGTAAGCTTATTGTTCTTAAACTATTTCATTGTTTCAGAAAATTTTTGTTCCACTTTTTCTTTCATTTCTTCCCATGTATTTCCCTCGTATTGAATAACCCCGTCGTCAGCAAAGCAAATCGCATCTTTAGATTCCCTCATTCTAAGTAGGCTGTTGATGTAAATGAGGAACAAAACAGGGCCCAATACAGTACCCTGTGGAACTCCATATGTCATTATCTCCTCCTCGCTCATAGACTTTCCAATCATCACCACCTGCTTTCTATTTGACAAATAGCTTTTGAGCAATCTGTATATAGGACCTCTGAATCCGTATATTTTCAACTTTTTCAGCAATCTAACATGACACACAGTATCAAATGCCTTACACAAATCAATAAAAACACACAGTGATGGCACATTTTTATCCAAGCATTCATATAATCTACCTATCAGTTGTCTTATAGCATCTTCTGTGGATTTCCCATCTATAAATCCAAATTGTTTTTCGTCAATTATATTGTATTTTTTAAGGTATTTGACCATACGTATTTTTATAGACTTTTCAACTATTTCAGCTAAGGTCGTTATTAAGGAGATGGGTCGATAATTATTAATCTGGGAACGGTCACCGCTCTTGAAAATTGGCTTAACAATAGCTAGTTTGAATGCATTCGGAAAACATCCTTTCTAAAAAATTTCATTTATTAGATGCGCCAAAGGGATAGATATTTGTGATTTGATTTCCTTCAAAGTTTCCGATCTTACTGAATCATAACCCGCAGATTTTCTGGATTTGAGTTTTTGTATAATGTCCTGAATTTCTATAGGGTCAACAGGCACCATGTAAAAGGAATTGCACTGTGGATTATCCGCTTCTTCATATTCTTCAGGGGAATCGATTTTATCAGCGTATAATTTGCCTATACTACTGAAATGTCTATTGAATATATCTGCTATTTTCTTTTCTTCCCGAACATTGACTCCTTCATGTTTAATTTGATTTATTTCTGCAGCGTGCTGATTGGAACTTCCGCAAATATTTTTCATGCATTCCCATACACCCTTTGACTCATTTTTACTGTTTTCTACTATTTTCTGGAAGTAGTTCTTTTTTGAATTTTTTATAAGTTTTTGAAGTTCATTCTTAGATTTGACGTACTTTGATTTGAGAATTTCATTATTTGAATCTTTTTTCAATTGAATATAGAGGTCATTTTTATTGTTGATTGCTTGAAGTAAAGAAGATGTTATCCACTTTTTTCGGTTTATATCTTTTTTTTAGCTTTATAGAATGTGTGTTATCATTTATATGTTTCATTAAAGTTTCTACGAAAGATAAAGTCATACTATCAACACTTTCCTGTTCATACATCAGTGACCACGATTCGTTTACTAAATCTTCCCTTAGTTTTACATAATTTATATATTTTTTATCCTTCTTCTCTGTTTTTTGCTGTGTCAACGCTTTATTATTCGATAGCGTAGTTACCATGATTGGAAAATGATCTGTAATCAGATATTGTAAAATGTAACCCTGTATGTGTTCCAGTTCATTTTCGAGTTTGTCTTTTTTGAGGAATATATGATCTAAACAGCTTTTACTCTCAGGTCTAGTGACTTTATTTATTATTGACATGAACCCAAAGGTGTACAAAATATTCTTATTTTCATCAATAATTTCGTCATCAGTCAACAAATCAATATTTATATCTCCAACTAACATGTGTGTTTTAATATGTTGCCTACTTTCCAAATAATCGAAAAGATCTGTATTAAAGGCACGCACACACGAATGGGGTGACCTATATACAGCTATTAGTGTTAGACTATTTCCACCAATATTTACTTCTACGGACTTACTCTCACCCAGATCTATTATATTGTGAGTATATTCTATATCTTTTCTGACGTAAACTATAACACCATCATTTTTGTTCAGTGTTCCGTGGCTGTAAATTGATCGATATCCATTCATGTGATAGAATTCCGTGTTATTTATTTGGAACGTTTCTGATAGTACTATAATATCAAAGTTTACTGAAAGATAGTCTAGGAAGGTTAATAACTCATCGAAATTTTTAGCAATGCTTCTGACGTTCATATGGAATAATTTAAGTTCTCCTGGGTTACCATAATGTTTGAAATTGTCGACATTTTCTACTATTTTTGTGTCATATTTACTCTCCTGATATTCCCTTATATATGGATTCATGATGACTTTAAAAATCAACCAAAAAAAAAAAAAAAGAACTAATTATAAACTTGGATACTCAACTTAAAGTCTCGCTGTACCATTCCCCAGTTTCATGCCTGCTCCAGAGTCCTTTCTTGGTGATGTTTTCTTCTTGGAGACCTTATGTGTTCTTGGAACTCTCGATGACACCTGGATGTTCAGAGATTCAGAATTTGAAGCCGCAGCAATTGTCCTGCTCGTATCTACGTTATCCTCCACGGTTTCCCAATCAGTTTCGCTATTGTCCTGAACTTCTTGATTTTGTAGATGTTTTCTAGGTTTCTTGGAGTATTCGGAGGTTGATGGGGTTGAGGGGGCACTTTGGGGCTTCTTCTCGGGCTGGGATTTCATCAAGTCCGTATACTCTTTTGATCCAATTACGAGGCGATTACCACGTATATAGGACTTTAGAGATGTGTTCGTTCTGGCCTGGTGAAGATTTTCTTTTAATATTTTAAAATCTCTGCGCTGTTCCTCGGTCAAATCATTGGCTAATCTGACAGGTGTTCCCTTCAAATGTTTTGCATTCGAGAATATGGATCTCTTCTTCAGATTCGAAATCAATTCCAACTTGATAGGAGAATTTTCTGTTTTTCCCAATCTGTAGCAATCATCAATGTCAGCATCCGTCAACTCAATCTCCAATAAACGATGGAGTTCCTCACAGACAAACTTCGGTGTGGGTTTATCTACTGGTTTGTTCAATCCGAAGATAATTATGTTATTTCTTCTACTTTTTCGATCCGCGTATTCAATATTACTCCTCAGTGTAAGGTTTTCACTTTCCAATTGCTCTATCCTATTTTTGAGCGAATGTATCTCCAGCAATAGTCTTGCCTCAGTTGCCGAGATCGAGCTCTTTACTTCATTCTTGCTTCTGATTATTTCCTCGTACAACTGTTTCAAAGTAAAATCCGATGTTGAATCCGTAATTTCTTTTTCTTTCGTCATCACAACTTAGACAAAATCGTGTATGTATGCAACTCTTTAGAGATATCCCGTCAGTTTATCTTTTCCTTTGCGAATTCTGAATTAACACGCCGAGTCAATTCGGAAAAACGTAAATTACTAATCTATTTGAAGAACTCAATATTCGATTCCTGAACACACAAGAAGTGACTATCACTAATAGACTTCAATAATGCATCTCACAGGATCAAAATTCACTTTTCGTTCACTAGTTTTATAAAATATCGCAGAGCGTCGTTCGGCGATGTTTATCTTCACAGAACATACGAATGAATGGGGTATGAATGGGGTTGTGAAAACAAAAATCCTTATTTTTAATTTCAATAACTTTTAAATTCGTACAAAACCAACTCCGTGTGCTCGATACATGATTCCGATGTTGAGAGTTTTGACAAAGGTGATAATTAAGAGAATGTAAGTGTTGCCCAAGGGAACCTTGTAATACCGTTGTGTCTGTGCAGGTGTTATTTTGATGGTGATTGTGTTGTCTTGTATTTTGATATCGTATAGTTTGATGACTTATATTTTGATGTTGTACCCAGCAAACACGGCGATGCAAATGTAACTCTTATGCGATGTACTGTTTACCTCTCTAAGCGCTCGCATATGCATCCAAATGTCCTCCACATCAAGTACGCATGTCGGGACAATGAGTAGTTGAATATGCGATCGCAAAACTGGTCACAAATGATACTCCAATTCTTGTCACATTTGAGACGCTCATGCGAGTTAATTTTGAGACCACTTTTCTTATTTCTTTTCGACGTCGCATAGGAACTTAGATGTGATACTGAAATATATCTTCATATAGGAAGCCATTTCTTATCGCATTTGAGACATATTTTGTTATACTCATTGCGTTGACTAATGAGAGGTTTTTTGTGATAAATATTAAACCATTTTTAATGCAGATGAAATATTGTTATTCAATTTGGATTATATTACCTTATATATGTGACGTTATTCGAAATTTTCAATTTCAATATTCATTTCGTGTAATAAGAAGATTTGCTCCCAATTACATTATTCTTTTGACTGGCAAAGAGCAAATTTACCAATAATAAATATACATATATTTTAGATTAAATCATTTACCGCATGAGGAAAATGAAAAAATCTATTCGAACAAAAAACTATAATGATCAATAACATTGAAATAGAATAAAATGAAAAACAAAAAATGGAAAAAAGTAAACAAGAAAAATGCAAAAAAGGTTTGAGTATATACAGGGTGGCCATTTGAAAACGAAACAGACGAGATTACAGACGAAATAAATTTTTTCGATAGAAATGCTCGGACAGGTCGATTTCTGTTTCGAGGGGGACAACTTAAGATGTAGGTTACGGACGCATAGCGCTTCAACCCTTGCTACTACAACCCTCACCCCCAATTTTTGAATAGGGAAGATGGGGTGAGTGATACCTCATTTGAAAGGTATTTTTATACTGATTTCAGCACAGTTATTGTTTTTTCATTTTATGCATTAGTTCTCGAAATACAGGGTGGCCATTTGAAAACGAAACAGACGAGATTACAGACGAAATAAATTTTTTCGATAGAAATGCTCGGACAGGTCGATTTCTGTTTCGAGGGGGACAACTTGAGATGTAGGTTACGGACGCATAGCGCTTCAACTCTTGCTACTACAACCCCCACCCCCAATTTTTGAATAGGGAAGATGGGGTGAGTGATAACTCATTTGAAAGGTGTTTTTATACCGATTTCACCACAGTAATTGTTCTTTCATTTTATGCATTAGTTCTCGAAATATTCTTGACCAAGCATTTGAAAATGAAGTGGTGTTTTCATGGCACTTGTAGTGTTTTTTTGTGAAAAACCTTTCAAATGAGGTATCACTCACCCCATCTTTCCTATTCAAAAATTGGGGGTGAGGGTTGTAGTAGCAAGGGTTCAAGTGCTATGCGTCCGTAACCTACATCTTAAGTTGTACCCCTCGAAACAGAAATCGACCTGTCCGAGCATTTCTATCGAAAAAATTTATTTGGTCTGTAATCTCGTCTGTTTCGTTTTCAAATGGCCACCCTGTATTATGTAGTAAGTTTCTTCATCTGTCTTTCTTTTCTCTGCCTGGCATGCCGCAGCCAATCCTTTACATATATTTCGAAGTCTTTATCCGAAATTCCTGTATTCTTCCTCACCACATCTGAAAAGAATGAAAGTATAAGTTAAAAAAAAAACTTTTTTTCTGATAGCAAATTCAAGTATTTGAGAAATTATATCAGATTATAGAAGTATTGTACCCTTATTTTCTCCAATCAATAAGTGATTAAGGAGCAATAATTTATAACTTGAGTAATTTGAACAATTTCGTTCAACTATTCAATTTATTGGTTCAACATATTTTAATTGATGAGAAAATAAAAATATAATTGCCAACGTTTTTGAATTTTATTCGTATAGGTGTCTCAGGGCCGGTTTCACAAAACTTCGATTGTAGCGTTAAATTAATTGGGGCCACCGTGATTCGTTAAAACTTCAAAACGAGTGATTCGATTGATTCGAATTTACGTTGAATGGTACAATCAAAGCTTTGTGAAACCCGCCGTGAGTCATTGAAAAATTTCTGAACAACAAATTTACAAGAATTATTTGATTAACTGCAAAGGTTGTGTTTTACATTATAGCGGCTACACCTCAAATCAATAAAAAAAAACTCAAATCAAATACTCACTGAATAAAATCTTCATAACGGGACATTCAGCAATTTTATAATTTGACCTCTGGCCTGTCCATGAAGAAAGTTCGGCAGTTTCGTCGGTGAAAGTCCTTTTGAGGCATCTCACCACGAAATTTTTGCTGCCGTTACCCCCAACGTCCTCATAAGGTTTGTACGGAAAAATGTTGGATTTGGATAAGGTAAACATTAGTTTTAGATATTATAAGACATAAAAAATCCAAATAAGATCAGATTTCAAAGCAGTTTAACTAAAGATATAATAATTAGTTGAAATCTAGGCTTTCCAATTATCACATCATATTTAGAAAAATTAGACCGGTGGAGAATTCGAAGGACTAGTTTCTTTCAACCCAGACGGCACCCTATATTCCCGGAATATTCCTCCAATCTGCCATTAAGCCAAAAGATATTGCAATATGCGAGGCATATGCAAAAAATTTATCAAATATATCTGCTCTCAAAGGAATATTCCAGATATATGCCATTCCAGATATGACTGGTATATGCTATGGGAATATCCATATGATATGCATTTAGAATATTATTTCATAGTATTTATTGGTATATATATATATATATATATATATATATATATAATATATATATATATAGAAAAGATTTAACGGACATAACCCTCTGAAACGAAAATGAACCGTAGACAGCTGTTTCGGGCTTTCGGCCCTCATCAGTACGGTGAAAAGTTGGAAATTGAAATCGAAATAACGGAGTCAACACGAGGGAGCCAGCCGCACATTTGCGTTATTCGATTTCAATTTCCAACTTTTCACCGTACTGATGAGGGCCGAAAGCCCGAAACAGCTGTCTACGGTTCATTTTCGTTTCAGAGGGTTATGTCCATTAAATCTTTGCCATGTATTTTACAGATCCCTCATTATTCATCTTTATATTATATATATATATATTAGACTGTTTCAAAAAAATCGACATTTTTTGTTTTCACGAAACCCCCCCCTAATTATCTTCAGGGTATCGAAAAGAGACCTCTGTGAAAATATTAGCTTCAAATAATAATATTTAGAGGTCGCTCATCAATTATTTCTATTTTCCCTACTAATAGCAGGGAAAAAATTTCTTTTTTCAATAAAAAATTCCTAGAGCAGAAACCAACAGACGGATTTCATTGTGTGATACATTTTCAAGTAGACAATCAGATACTCTACAAATATGTCCCTTACGATATTTCAATAAAACAGCCGCTTCAAAAGTTATTCATTTCGATGCTAATATTGAGGCATTTTCGAAGAAAAAAATTATTAAAAAAAATCGATTCCGTTTGTTTTCACGAAACTCTATTTCCCATTATCTTCATGGTATCGAAAAGAAGCGTCTGTGAAGATATTAGCTTTGAATATTAATATTTAGAGGTCGCTCAGCGATGATTTCTATTTCCGCTGTTGATAGCAGGAAAAAATTTTCTTTTTTCGATAAAAAATTTTCCATTCACGAACCAACTGACGGATTCCACTGTGCAATACATTTTCGTGTAGGGAACTAGATGCTCTACGAAAATGTCTCATACGATATTTCGATAAGACAGCTCGTTCAAAAGTTATTCGAACTTTTTCTTCAAAAATACCTCTATATTAATACCTTTTATTGAGGTATTTTGGAAAAAAAAGTTCAAATAACTTTTGTACGAGTGGTTTTATCGAGATATCGTATGGAACAGTTTCGTAGAGTATCTAGTTCTCTACACCAAAATGTATCATACAGTGGAATCCGTCTATTGGTTCGTGAACAAAAATTTTTTTATTGAAAAAAGAATTTTTTTCCTGTCATCAGCAGCGAAAATAGAAACCATCGATGAGCGACCTCTAAATATTAATATTCAAAGCTAATATTTTCACAGACGCCTTTTGTCGATGCCCTGAAGATGATTAGAAGGCAGGTTGCGTGAAAACAAGTAAAGTCGATTTTTTTGAATATTTTTTTTTTCAAAAATACCTCAATATTAGCATCGAATCGAATAACTTTTGAAGAGGCCGTTTTATCGAAATATCGTAAGGGACATATTTGTAGTGTATCTGATTGCCTACACGAAAATGTATCACACAAAGAAATCCGTCAATTGGTTTGTGTTCTAGGAATTTTTTATTGAAAAAAGAAATTTTTCCCCTGCTATTAGTAGGCAAAATGGAAATAATTGATGAGCGACCTCTAAATGTTGTTATTTGGAGCTGATATTTTCACAGAGGTCTTTTTTCGATACCCTGAAGATAATTAGGGGGGGGTTTCGGGAAAACAAAAAAAGTCGATTTTTTTGAATCAGTCTAATATATATATAATTTAGACTGATTCAAAATAATCGACTTTTTTTGTTTTCACGAAACCCCCCCCTAATTATCTTCAGGGTATCGAAAAGAGACCTCTATGAAAATATCAGCTTCAAATAGTAATATTTAGAGGTCGCTCATCAATTATTTCTATTTTCCCTACTAATAGCAGGGAAAAAATTTCTTTTTTCAATAAAAAATTCCTAGAGCAGAAACCAATAGACGGATTTCATTGTGTGGTACATTTTCGTATAGACAATCAGATACTCTACAAATATGTCCCTTACGATATTTCAATAAAATGGCCGCTTCAAAAGTTATTCGTTTCGATGCTAATATTGAGGTATTTTTGAAGAAAAAAATTATTCAAAAAAATCGATTCTGTTTGTTTTCACGAAACTCTATTTCTAATTATCTTCAGGGTATCGAAAAAAGGCGTCTGTAAAGATATTAGCTTTGAATATTGATATTTAGAGGTCGCTCAGCGATTATTTCTATTTCCGCTGTTGGTAGCAGGAAAATATTTTCTTTTTTCAATAAAAAATTTTCTCTTCACGAACCAATTTACGGATTCCACTGTGTAATACATTATCGTGAAGGGAACTAGGTGCTCTACGAAAATGTCTTATACGATATTCCGATAAAACCGCTCGTTCAAAAGTTATTCGAACTTTTTCTTCAAAAATACCCCTATATTAATACCTTATATTGAGGTATTTTGGAAAAAAAGTTCAAATACCTTTTGAACGGGTTATTTTATCGAGATATCGTATGGAACATTTTCGTAGAGTATCTAGTTCTCTACACCAAAATGTATCATACAGTGGAATCCATCTATTGGATCGTGAACAAAAAATTTTTAATTGAAAAAAGAATTTTTTTTCCTGCCATCAGCAGCGAAAATAGAAACCATCGATGAGCGACCTCTGAATATTAATATTCAAAGCTAATATTTTCACAGACGCTTTTTGTCGATGCCCTGAAGATGATTAGAAGGCGGGTTGCGTGAAAACAACTAAAGTCGATTTTTTTGAATAATTTTTTTCTTCAAAAATACCTCAATATTAGCATCGAATCGAATAACTTTAGATGAGGCCATTTTATGGAAATATCGTGGAGGACATATTTGTAGTGTATCTGATTGCCTACACGAAAATGTATCTTACAAAGAAATCCGCCAATTGGTTTGTGTTCTAGGAATTTTTTATTGAAAAAAGAAATTTTTCCCCTGCTATTAGTAGGCAAAACAGAAATAATTGATGAGCGACCTCTAAACGTTATTATTTGGAGATGATATTTTCACCGAGGTCTTTTTTCGATACCCTGAAGATAATTAGGGGGGGTTTCGTGAAAACAAAAGAAGTCGATTTTTTGAATCAGTCTAATATATATATATATATATATATATATATATATGAATCTTCATGAAATATTACAATTCCAATTTTTTGAGGAGAAGGTACTACCACTACCCCGATTTTGCGTTTGTTCCGAACTCATCAATAACTGATGAGTTTGCTATTTTCCAGTAAACTGAAAACTACGAACTTTCTAGGTATATAGATTATATTTTCAAGGAATCGCAGTTATAATGAAGGTTGGATTCAAGTTAAAAAAAATAACACTTTCATTAGCTTAATAGATCTTACTTCAAACTGGGTAAACAATGGAATCAATGATTTTTGATTTATTAATATGATTGATAGAAGGAAATGAAAAAGCAGACAACAAATTAAACGTTTTTATTTGTGAAGAGTGGACATTCTATACTATATCGACTGACAGTCGAGTGACTTTTAAAATAATTGAAATGTTCGATGAAATAGAAAAAGAGGTCCATTATGATTTTGATCTTATAGGAAAGAGATCAAATATATATTTTCAATAAATGGAAAAACAATATAATATGATATTCGAGTAGATATGTAAAAAGGTCGTAGACAAGTTGTCAAAAATCATATATGATAATCAAATATTAGTCAGCAGAGGTGAGAGTGGCTTATTTCACTGGAATCAAATCAGTTTTGCTCATATTTTTGTTTCATGCAGCTGCCATGTAGTGACAGAGATGTTGTCTGGAACTTAAAATCTTTCTAGTTCAACTTAATACTTCTTGCTTTTCATTGAACCAAATACATTGCATTTCAAACATTTCAGAGCCATCGTAGGTTGAAGAAGTTATGGGGCCACTTCGAACCATATTTTCGCCCTTTCTAGATATTTCCTTGAATTTTATCAAAATATCTGATAGAAATACCAAAGATATTATTTCTTCAGAGGAATAAAAATACTCCTTTATAAATAAAAATTAACTATTTTTTGGCTTTCTCCCATTCTTAACTCCTGCAATTTCGTTCCCTGAATTTACCGATAAGAATATCAAATTTCGATTTTACTGAGATTTGAGTCTTATGGATGTAAACAACCGCCATATTGTTAGGTCACGACTTTTTCAGTCCAAATATTCATATTTTTGTTTTGTGGTCTTGGATTGAGGTTATTTGTGTTCTGTGGTTAGCAGTTTGGCGTTCCAAAATGGTGGTCACGCACGGCTATTAATATAATATTATTATTAGTAGTCTGTGCACGTCACACATTAAATTGTGTGTGGAGTTGAAAATATGTTATTGTTTGAGTATTATGTTTATGTGATAAATAGTTTGTGATGCAGCCAAGCACATGATAAAAGATTAGACAGACAGACAAGAGCACGACTGGAGGAGCGTGAATATCAAATAGGCGTTGGTAGGTACACTTATATTTGGAATGCTTGAAAAAGGTTTATGTAATATGCCAATCACTTTGGGTTTACCTCACAAAGTGAGGCAGTGTTTTATCTTTGGTTATGTATATTTACGTTTTTTTCAGGTCAAAGAATTGAGGACTTGAAAGTGAGGAAGTGATAGAAAGGATATTTCCCATATTTTAGTTGGGTTGGGAAAAAGGCAAAAACTAACTTTTCATCCCTAATAAAATTGTGCAATGTTCTCAAAGGTATAATATAAATAATTTCAGTGATCATAAAACCCATATGATGTTTTATTAATATTTTCAGAGGTTCTTAAAAAGAATGAAAATACTAAATTTGTTATTGAAAAATGGCTCCACATTGTGCAGATAGCTTAACCAAAATTTTGCTTTCAATCCAAACGTATAAACTACAAGAGCATGAGTGGAGGAGCTTCTCGGGTGTAGTAAGTCTCACCCAAGCTGTATATCGTAATTTTGTTCCTGCAAGCAAAAAGACTGTACAGGTCGAAAATATTAGTGGCATCGGTACGGATTTAGGCCCTAAAAATCAAAAAGAGGGATCGTCTTCGAGAAGGAAGGTTGCCTCGATATAAATTGCCAACACTGCCTACTAAAATTCAAAGTAAGTTTATAAATATTAAATAATCAGAACAGATTCCACTATTACTATAGCAGTAGACAAACCTTTTATCTTGAAAATCTTAGAATCACTGGTTTTTTTCAGGGCCAGATCAAAGAATTCCCAACTTGCTGTGAAATAGGTACCGAGAGAAGGAAAAAGGCGAGGAAGACCAAAAGCTACCTGGATGAGCGGCATACAGAAGACGATGTCTGAGAGACCGGGAGAATGGGTGTGGATAGAAGGGGCTGGAGACTGGGAATTGGAAGGCCTAGGACGTTATAAACACGGATATCTATATCAGCACCCCAAAGGTAAAGTGTGTCAAGCACAATATCAAAATTAGACAAATGAGAGATTTTTCAGTTCGATAATTGTTTCAAAGAATGTGTACTACCATTACTTGGCGTCTTCATATACCTAGGGAGTCAAAAATGTGTTTCACTAGCTAGAATTCACTAATGTGAATCCCATATAGTAGATAGGTCGTCTCTGAAAAGATGTGCCTTAACACACTTTACCTCTAAGGTGCTGATATATAGATATAAGGTCGGTTTCACAAAACTTTGTTAGTACCGTTTAATTAACTGGAGCCACCACGATTCGTAGAAATTTCAAAACGAGTAATTCGATTGGTTCTAATTTATGTGAAGTTTTTTAATTGCACAATTAGAGTTTTGTGAAACCGACCCATAATCTGATGAGTCGATTTCGAAAGGCTGTTTTGGTTGGTTAACGGTTGACCGCTCGGTTCATAAATGACAACGTCAAATGAACTGCGTTTTCGAATTCGGTTCAAATTTTGGAGGAACAACTGATTTGAGACGTCACCAGAATGTCATTCGAATGCGGTTAGTCCAAAACTGACGGACCAATCTATGAACCAAAAAAGAACCAAAGTCATTCGAAATCGCCACTAGTTCACAAACCAAATAATTGAAGTTCACAGTTCAATATTTATATCATTTAAAATATAACCTCATTGTGTTTTCCCTATTTTTTAGTTTAATTCATCAAATGTTAATTTTTACTTATTCGGAGTTCATATGCCTTGTATTGTTTTGTAAAATACCTAGTTGATTTATATTTATATTTCTACTTTATGTTCATTTTTATAATTTAATATGATAATTTTGTTAATTATTGTTATTGTACAAAATATTCTTAAAACTGTAATAAATTTTTTTGAAACAATCTAATCATTGCATTATTATTTAGTACCGCTACAAAAATTTACATATATTTAAATATATACAAAGATATTACCAGCATATGGCATGGACAAATCAGGAGATAAAAAGATATTGCCAGCATATATGTAAGGGAGATTTTTATAGATGAATATGTATGGCATATGCCATGGATAAATTTTGGAAGATCATGAGATATTCCTGGCAGATGTTTCATGGTGACCTTGGATATTGTTGGAATTGGACTACTTTGTTTTTTGAGATATTGGAAAAGTCAAGTTGACAGATTGTAGTTTTTAAGAATCGTCACTTCTGTAATTTTGGAAATAAAAGTTGATGGTATTTTAAGTAGATTGAGGCTCTGCTTGAAGGTGAAGCCATATCGTAAAGAAGAGATCCTTTTAAGAAGACTGAAGACAATCAGTTCTAACATTTGGCGACCGTGACAGGACTCTTCTATTACAAAATATGGAAAAAACCAAGAAAGCCCTATCTCTAAACAGAACAGCTTTTATCAGGATTAATGAAAAGTTGAAGGAAGAATTCTCCAAAGAAAAATACGACATCTCAGAAATACATGGTGACATCAAAGTTTTGGATGAAAGAATGCTTCAATTGTCCGAACTGAATCAACTAATGATTGATCTGATGTTGGATTCAGATGTTGACGAAGCAACAATGAATGCAGAAATGGAATTAATGGATACGATGAGCTATCAATATCATAAGATGAAATTTAGATTTGACAAATTAATATGTCAAGGAAGCGGCTCCATGAAACCAGAATCGAAAAAGAATTTGAAGGTCCCCAAACTTGAACTTAGACAGTTTATTGATGGTATTCAAATTCGTGAAGGAACTGAAGCACTACGGAAGCAAGAAGAGCTTGTTATGGAACATTTTCCAACAACATTCAAACCGAGATATAATGAGAGAAATGAAGTGTGCATACCTTTGATCGAAGGTCTTCCCCCCTCATCTATTAATTTCGATTTTTCCGACTCTTCAACTGAGAAAGAAAATTGGGAAACATTGATTTGGACCACCGAAGAAATAAAACATTTTTCTGAACCTATAGACTGGCATCATGCATCTGGTGGAATGAATGCAGTGGATCCCCCAACTCGAGATTGTTCTCTTCAATCACTAGCTGATGAAAGATGGTGGGAGGATCCTCCTAGGTGGTTATGTGATCCGATGTCCCAATGGTCTAGGCAGAATTTTGGCATTGATGAAGAGGAAATAAGCTACGAAAAAGTGAAAATTGAAGGGCTGAGCAGACTGCGAACAAAAATATCTGATAGATCTGATGCAGAGGATTTTAGTATGACATTCGTATTGCACACAAACTATGAAGTAAGGACACATTTGATTTTCGAAGAGCATATCAAGATTTGTCATGTTGGAGTAAAAATTTTGATGAGTATTCTCAGAGAGAATAAGAAGACCTGTAAAGGTCCCTAGCGTAATATTGAATTTGATTGTGTCATTAATTATTCAATATCCAATCATTAATTATTGTTGTTTTAATGACACAAGGTGGGAGTGTGTTGGAATTGGACTACTTTGTTTTTTGAGATATTGGAAAAGTCAAGTTGACAGATTGTAGTTTTTAAGAATCGTCACTTCTGTAATTTTGGAAATAAAAGTTGATGGTATTTTAAGTAGATTGAGGCTCTGCCTGAAGGTAAAGCCATATCGTAAAGAAGAGATCCTTTTAAGAAGACTGAAACGTTCAGTTCTAACAGATATTCCTGCTATCTGCCAAGCATCAAAGATTATAGAGTATAAAGATGGGAAACGAAGCGACTACAGTGATGTCAGCGACATCTGTTTTTCAAAAGTAATCGGGTTATGGTTAATTTATTTAATTAGGGTCCATTTGGCATGGATTATATAGAGATCATTAGTAGGCTGTTGTCAATTTTGAAAGAAATACTTGAATAAATATTTTTGCTGAATGATGATTGTATTTTCTCGCGTATTTTCCACTGAAATAACTCGAAATCTACAAGAGTACCACCTAGCTCACTCCATAATCTTGGTTCGTGTGTTTTTCTGTTATAAATTTTGTGTTAAAAACTGGCCGACATTCGGAATGCATGGTGATTAATTGCAGAAATAATAATCTTGAATGTGCATTCTTTTCATTACCAAAGAGAATAGAAATGTAAGTTTTGAAACTCTTATCATGTAATTGTCTTGTTCATTGCTTTCTATTTTCAGTGTTGTCAAATGGATAGGTTTCGGGGTAAAAATATATTGTTCTGGATAATTTGTTTGCGAACCGAATTTTCTTCGGTCTCATTCATTAGATCAAAAAGTTCCACTCATAGAGGCAATGGTGGTCAGAAGATCGACTTATAGTGGTGGTGGTTCTCTTGACGACCCTTCCAGCAGTTCGACTCATCTACTAGACCCTCTAGACTCATTGAGGTTAAAATACATTGGGTAAGATATGTATGAATCGGGTCCAGAACAACTGTTTGACTTATGGATGTTTGATTTATCGAGAGTTCACTCACAATAAGTTCTTGAAATTGTTATGATAATTCTCAAATATGTGAACAAATTTTTGAAATGTACTCAATTTCATAATTATTGTGTAGTTGATTTTACACAATCATTTCAAATAAAAATATAAAGAATCCAGAAGCGTATTTCATTTGATTCAAAGCAATATGCAGAAGAAAAGATCATCCTGATCAAAAAGCGGAGCCCTGCTTTTTTTTTGTCGATCAGGATATTTTTTTAAAAGCTCGACAAAGTATTTAATTAAATGAAAATTTATGAGAAATGTGTTTCGAATTTCGCGCCTATTAAAATAGTTTTCTGTACTGAATAATGTTTTCAGCGTCATCTATGTGTCACAAGTAAGAAACTAGCCAAAAATCGTAGTCGGATTTTAGTACCACAGATACAAGGGCGTTTCCCATCTTTATACTCTATAATCTTTGCCAAGCATATGACCTGGGAGATATGGAATATGTTTGGAATATTTCAATCTGCCAGCGGTATATTCACTGAATATGAATGGAATATTTCTGTGCCGTCTGGGAAGTATACTAACTTTCTCAAACACCAAAATTTAAATTCATTCGAATGCACCAATTGTGTTTTTGTGAATTTCGCATTGAATTTCTTACCAATCTATTCTTCAATGTTGAATCACTTCTCATTAATTTGAATTCTAGATGATTGAAACCGATAATAAATTGAAATTATAAAAAAATAAATAAGATATCGTGAAATGGTTTCTAGTGATGGTTTTCACAAAAAAGGAGCAAAAATTGAGCAATTTGGGATACAATGTACATGTACAGCATTATTTCAGACAAGTTAACTGGAACTCAATTTTAAATATCTTCAAAACCAAATGAAATATAACAAATTCAACGGCAAAAATCAAGACAAGAAAAATATTTTTTCTAAATCAAAAAGTTCTGCGCCAACACACATAATCATAATGTAGACTGAAATATCAAAATATTTAGTTAACAACAATAACTAAAAGAATTCACTTACCAATTAATGCACTCAAATTGCAGAAAACCAAAAAATTTGAATATCGGATTGAACGAACAGCGAACTTCTCGAATCGAACACTAGTCACAAAATGATGGAATGGATCCAAAAAAAAAAACTCAAGTCTAAAAATTGTTATACGTTGAATCTGTCAGACGTAGACCCACCCCCCGTTCGTCGTACCAGTGCGAATTCCATGGTCCAAAACCGTGTTCTTATCTCGAGAGAAAAATATCCCGGCCTAATGTAATTAGGGGCAATAAAACCCAGATGTGGTAGTTTCTCTACAGTTGAAGATCGAAGAATTCCTTACTCGGGTGCAAATTCAGCATTTTTAATGCTAAATTTTGCATATTTGATTCATGTATAGCATATATTTTTGGCGTTAAGCATATAGCATATTATGGAGCATATCTTCGAAAGTAGGTATTTCAATTCATTAAAGTTTGAGAATAACAGTTCTTACAATAAAACAATGAAAATTTAACCCAGGACCTAGGAATATTTTGAAATCTGAAACTCAGAACCCCAATATTCATTCACATCCAAAAGTTGAGTCGAAGAAAATTTATATTTCAGAAATAGCTATAAAAAAAATATCAATGAATAACCATCATTGTTTCGGCACTTTCCCAAATGAAAAAGCATATTTTTGGCATTTTCTAAACGCAAAACTAGCATATTTTGCCTTCCCTGAGATAATAACACTGAGTAACTCAACACTCTTCGGCTATGAGTCACAATGCGAACGAATATTTGCATCGCATGGGAATCACATTTGAAATATCTTCATTCATCGTCAAAATGTCGAGAATTTTTCTTCCAAATTTCGTTAACAAAGCGATATCACTAAATTACTAGATTTTGGACGCATATGCGACATCACAATGAAGATTTTATTTTATGTTGAAAATGTAACTCCACAAAAGTGTCAGGCGATGTAAAGTGTTTGCTGGGTACATGTTTAATTTTTGCATAATTGTAATTTCCAAATTTTCAGCCTCTGATGAAGCCAAAATAAAGTTGGCGAAACCTTAGGTGAATTCCTAGTTTATACTTACCTGCTACACTTGTCCTAGCAACCCGCTACAATACTATCATCATTAAAATGTTCGTTTTTACTTATTCGGAGTTTATATTATGTATTATTTTGTTTTCGAAAATAGCTAGTTGATATATATTTTATTTTCACTTACTTTATGTTCATATTTATAATTTAATAATGTGATATTTTTATAATTGTATGATTTTGTAAAAAAAAAAATTCTAAAAACTTTTTGAAACAAATATTCGTTTCGTAATAAATTTTTTTCATAACAAAGTTGATACAATTTTGCTTCGCAAATGTGCTTTTTAGGTGTTTGAGAAAAACGCGCTATAAAAATACCAGACATTGCCCAAAATAGAGGAGATTTTATTTTGTGTCACTTGATGTAGTGCAACAAAATGAAATCTCTAACTTTATCTTAAATTTTTAAAACCCGTTTTTTGCAAACACCAAAAAAGTACATTTGTGACTTTGGCATTGGACCGACGATTTGTCATGGACATATTGGGAGATAAAAAGATTTTTCCGGCATATATGAATAGGGAGATATTTTATAAATTAATGTGCATGACATATGCTTATGCAATTTTGGAAGATCATAAGATATTGCTGGGAGATCTTTCATGGGGACCTCGAATATGCCTGGCTTATCCCTTGGGGGATATGGAAAATCATATCCATATGCCAGTGGAATATTCATTAAGTATGCATGGAATATTTCTGTGCCGTCTGAGAAAAAACAGAGAGCCCATTGCCAGACAAAATTCCTGTTGGTAGAAGATTTTGTGTTCCGTAAACTAAGTGGTGTTGATACAAGTTTGAAGCAATTCCATGATTGATCTTACGCTCAAGGTGGTTCTTCTAGCCAATATTGTGTCCTCCTCGATTTAGGCTTCGTTCTCTGAAGACATTAGTGAATGGGCTCTTGATGTCAAAACTCATCATGATATCCTGGTCTAAACTATATCCAGCGAGAACTGACAGTGCCAGTAAACAACTAAATGTACGCCTACAAGGTTATGAATATTTTCATTGGCTCCCGTTTAGTGCTTTCTCCGCCTTCTCCAGATCTATATCAGGTACGAATATTAAGTGATTTATTTATGGATATATATTTTAAAATTGGTCGTTTTTGATTCAATGTAAGTACTTACAAAGTCGACACGAGCCAAGCGAAGCGCGGCGCCGGGGCACTACCTATCTTTTATTATCGAATTGTTTCGTCGTATTTTTGAACACTCATAACTTGAGTTTGGGATAAAGTAGATAAAACAAAATTGCCAGGATACAATGCAAGTAGTGAACTGATCAAAAGTGCAAAGATTTAAGTGCATAGCTCCTACACTTAAGATTTTATAGACATCTAAAAACCCCCACACTATGATTGCGAAATTGGAAAAGTATGGAGCTCACAAGTCCAGAGTTTGGCAAACACCGGACCTTATCAGGACCAACAACACCCTGAAGACGGCAGACGAATGCTTGCTGAAACGTCGGTATCAACAACCAACCACATACATAATAGAAACAGCACAAATAATCTAGTTTCGAGACCTTAATATTGTCTATTATAATGTCAAAAGCTACCAGCACAATACATTGAAGAACAATCATGAAGGTATAAAATCTTTCATACAAGCTGAGGTCAAAATGTAAAATATCAACAGTTGCAATAGAATGGGTACGACTAGAGGCTTAAATTATGCTAAATCTAACATTCTAAAATGGACCAAACTCATGTTCGTGTAAAACGCATTATCAGACTACACCTTAAGCGACAACTGACCAACGGACTGAGAAAGAAGGAGTGCTTATTATATTCATTGGGATTAATTGATAGGAAAAGTGGTCTAACTACAAATAACAGAAATGTTGGGAAATTTAGGTTTCAAGTTGCAATTGACTAAAAATCACATTGATAGGTATGCAAAAGATTGTTACATACTCGGTATAAACGATGATTTATTTTATACCACTGAGTAGAAGAATGATGTGCAACCTTATGTAACCCAAATAATCGGTATAATCGGTATAACTCGAAAGTTCGGTATTTGTGACTTCTACTACTTTTGCTCTGACTGGCCCGATTACTGTTATTATTTTACATTTTGACCCAAGCTTGTATGTAGTATTTTACACCTTAGTTTATGATTGTTCTTCAATGCGTCGTTATTGCAGATTTAGGCTTGCGAATGCATATTGAGGTCTCGAAACTTGTCGTCAACCGTCAGAATGATTGTGGGAAAGAGGATTTTTTCTTTTTCTCTGTCTACGATGAATCACTCTCACTTATCTGCTCTGAAAATTCATTGTAGACATATATTTTCTTACTTGTTGGTTAAACATTCAATTAACAGTTGATATCTCTTGAAATGCAATCTACTCCTAATTGAGTTAATTATTTCCCGTATGATTGTCCAACTATGCAGAATGTCCAATTCATTTAAACTACCTCGTATTATCGGGTTTTATACAAAACGCCTATACCTGGTATATATATATATATATATTCTTATGAAAATAGAGAGCTAAAATAATACAATAAATGTTGAAACAAAAAGTACCTAAGCTATATAAGCCTATACCTGGTTAATTTCGATTTCTCCTCTCTCAACAACAGCCGAAATCAATTCACATGTGAAATGTACAATCGTTACCTGTAAACTGGACAGCACATGACCGAAATTCCCTGAAGGGCCACGAACGCGGCTGCCATCCCGAAAACCCGAATGCGTCTCTTGTGGGTTCAGAAGCATTTTCAGCAATTGTTGGGAAGCGAAATGTTAAATAAGTAATAGCTACTCTGTTCGTAGCCTGGTCGGGTATGTCAAGAAATTTTCCAACAACAGTTTTATTGCTGCTAGGCTTCCGCCAGAGCATAGAATTCTATATTTTGTGTGTTTTCAAGTAGAATCACCAATATATTCTGACACTGCGTCATGGCAAAATTTCTTTGTTTAGAATGAATAGTTTAGGGAGTAGGAATGAATATTTCTTGAAAAATGTCAAATTAAATGCTGACACTTTCTATCCGAAGAGACATATAAACTCACCAGTGGCAGTTTTCAGGGTTCTTAACCCTTTTTGTAAAAAAAAAAATCGATTAGATCATTTCAAACATAGGAGATCCTATTACGTAAACATTGCACATCTTGACTTGTTAATAATGTATATGCAGCAAAATTTTCAGAAATTTAGGAACGCCTGATATATTTGAAAATTGGCTCATGTTTGAAGCCCAAGAAAATACAGTTTCATCTAAAAATTATTTTGATATACCATTTGAGATCCCAGTTTCGTCGCGATAGAGAATGAGAGGATGCTTCTCCGCCCATAGCATATTCGACAGTGCCTCAATATAATCTTTTATCATTGAAATCTATAGGAATTCTAAAATCTAGAATTTAATAGGAAATGTCACGAGCAAATGTTCATTGAAAATAAATCCAATCCAGGGAACAAGCTATCTGCAACTCCGGGATGAAACCCTAGCTTAATAGACTTATTAACTTCAATCAATAGTTATTTAATCAACCGCTATTAATGGTCTGGATATTTTAATAGTTTATAGTTCGAGACCATCAATGGGTCATTATTGATCGATTTCGTGTATGTCACACTGAGCTTTTATTTTGCGGTCGAAGGATCAAGTATCTGGGAATATCTAGGTAAATGATGAACTAACTGAAGGGTGAAGTTCTGGGGGTTATTCAAAAAGTAATACCTCAAAGGTGGTTCATTTGACGGCGTATTCTTCTCGCTATCCGTTAAAGTTCACACACTCTGTTTTCTGCTAGCATCCTCAAGAAGCACAAACTCTTCAGGAAGTGCAAAGCTAACACGAATTCTTCTTCTAGTTCATTGCAGTTGATTCAACTTCCATCTATTTGGTGATACTGACTGATGAAACGGCATAGAGCTCTCGTAAGGAAACAATAATTGTTCAGAGACAAAGCTGTGCCGAGCCCTGAAAATAAGTGCTTCGAAAACTTATCACTAATCATTAAACATTAAACGATATTTGTCGAAATCTTTGATTAATTTCGATAAAAATTCAACAAATTTGAGAAGATAACGTTTGATACTCGTACAGAAAGTCTATTCTATTCTAATTCATTCGGAAACTCTCCACTTCGTGGCTGGTTTTTGAATTTTGAACTCGTGAAGGAATATCAATGATTTCTCCACTTTTATCATAAATATTTATTGAGTAATTTTGATGAGTAGTTACTCTTGACACATGAATCAGTTATTATGGAAACCTGAAAAAGAGTTGGTGTTAGAGCAGAGCAGTGCCGAGCACTGAATATTAGTGCTTCGAGCACTAAGCACTAAACCCTGAAAAAAGGGCTCCCGGGTCGCGAGCACTAAGGACTGATTTCATAAAAGGCTCGCGATTACTAAGCAATTTGTGAAAGTGATTCGAAATTTCGAGTACTGAGCCCTAAGCACTTTTTCAGGAAGTGTTGAACGTGAGGTAATTTCAATCGGAATGTAAATGGAACCTCTTTAGCTAAGCTGTATTATGTGAGATAATTGGCAGGTCAAAAAAGATGCTGTTGTTAAAAATTGAACGATGTATCCATCAGACATCACCTCCAACTACGCTTATGGGTACTTCAATCGCCGAGTCCATTCCACTACAACTTCGTCTCTATGGTCAGCTGACTGATTGAACGCTTCAAAAATTAACCTAACACGATGAATCAGCTGACAGTTATCTCTAGTTTCTCAGTTGAATTAATTATTGGTCTTATTCAATTGTTCAGCTTCGACTGTGATAATATTATTTTTGGAAGTCACCTCGCTTAGTAATTGTTCACCTCGTTCATTCTTGAAGTGTGTCGTACTTTTCAAGCAAGGTACAGTACGCGCTCAATATGTGAATTCTCAGAATTTATTAATTGTTGTTTTTCCATGTCATTTTCATGCTTTTCATGATGTATGAAAATGGGTCCACCTATTAGATCATGAAAATCTATAAAAATATCAGTAATCCTCGCTAGCTCTATTAAAATAAAAGCTTTTTTTCGTTAAAATAATTGTATTCGAATCCTCTAAGATGTATATTTTGTTAAATTTTTATAGTTCTCATGGATTTTTTTAAACCTCTTTAGATTTCTCACATGGAGTGATGACTTGCTTCAAGAACGAAGATTCTCAGGTCATCCCCTTTGGCGATGAATGCTGATTTGTTGTATATATTTCTCAAATGTTGACCTCTCATAACTGTTTTTAATTACTGTTCTAGAGTTTCAGATGAATGAATTCTCCACCTCCAGAGTGAACCTTGGAAATCAATCTTTTCTCTCCATAAAACGAAGTAAACTCCTCTGAAATGGTCCAACGATCAAATGTTTTAGATATTGAATCTGGTTGACCGCTCCAGACCATGTTTCACTCTGGACGGCCTCCTCTAACATTGGTGAAATCAATCAACTGGTATGATCTCCTCATTATAAACGAGGGTGTCAAATGCTTTAGCAAAATCACGTAAATTCAATATCGTTCTCTGTTCCTCATATCCAATGCGCCACGTCAAACAAGACTGTTGTTGTACGGTATCATTCTCTGAGAACAAGATGATTGACTGTAATAATGTTAGAATCGGTGATAAATTAATATATTTGTTTACTCAAAATTTTGTAGGAACCTTCGACATACAAGGTAGAATACTCATAGACCATTGATTATTCAATTTGGGTAGGGGTATTATGATGCAACATTTCCAAGTGTAGGAAAGTGAGAGGCAAGTAAGGTTAGGAAAGCTGTAACATCTTTGCAGAGATATTATCTCATCGAACAGCATTCGACCTGTGACCAAGAACAATCATTCTGACGCTTTCCCGAGAAAAGAGTTGAAATCGAGACACAGACAAGCATCAAGATCAAAGATGTTCGTACAATAATATCGAATGTCCCACTAATTTCACAGACCAATATAGTGGTGATGGAAAGAAGACAGCAGATGGCTTTGAAAATAAAATTTTGCTAGTAGAACTGTTTTAATTTAATTACTACACTACACCAATCTACAGCCTTAGCCTATTACAGATTGGGAAAAAACAGAATTAGTAACAACCTGTTAAAAAGTAAAAAAAAAAAACTATTATTACACATAATTCTAAATGGAAATCAGCTCATAACTAATATTATGAGCCTAACACAGCTCTTCTTACATCTGATGGAGTGCCGCTAAAAATGTCTAAAATATGATTAAAATTGCTAAAATCCTGACACATTCTGAATAGTGGCGAAAACCGAAGCACGTTAGTACGTGAAAATGGTAGATAAAAAGTATTTATATTTCGAACCGGCATTCTCGGGACGTGTACATTCACTGACGCGAGTAAGTAAGGGCAATCAATTTTTGAACAAAGAATATTACGAAGGAAGAGAATTCCTAAGTAAATCCGGCGTTCTTCTAAGGAGTTCACATGAAATCTATCCAATAGATACTTTTGTGATATGCCACGAATCGGATAGATTCTAAAAATAACGCATTTCAGGAATTGCCTTTGTATTTTCTCTAATTTATCAATATGAACCCTATAACCAGGATTCCAAACAACACACCCATATTCTAGCTTCGACCTCACGAGCGTCGTAAACAGAAGAAAAAGAGATCGAGTCTCAAAAAGGTACTTGAAGTTCCTAAGTTTGAAACCTAGAGTTCTGAGTGCCTCAGTGACAACTGCACGCACATGAGGCACGAAAGTTAACCCCTCATCAAATAAAACTCCCAAATCCCTACATTCAGTCACCCTGTCCAAAACACTGCCTTCAATGTTGTATTGCAATCTAATTTTAGATTTTCCTCGGCCAAATGACATCACATTACATTTTTTTATATTCAATGAAAGCCTTTCTCCTACACCAATCAATCAGTTTATCAATGTCACCCTGAAGATTCCAGCAATCCTGGATGGAAACAATACGGCTAAACAATTTGCAGTCATCTACAAACAAAAGAGACGAACATGCTAAGAATGAATTCAGATCATTCATGAATAACATAAATAACAGAGAACCCAAAATGGACCCCTGCGGAACACCAGAAGATGCTGAAAACTCAAAAGACCTGACTCCAAAACATTGAACAAACAGTTTTCTATCTTCAAGATATGATTCCAGAAAAATGATGAAATCCGTTGTTAAGCCTAAAGAAAACAACTTTGTTAAAATAACTTCATGGTCCAGCCTGTCAAACGCCTTGGAAAAGTCAGTATATATAACATCGACCTGGGAGGACTCGTCCAAAGCAGTTGAGATAAACTGGGTGAAGCAGGTCAAATTCGTTACAGTAGACCGCTGCTTAATGAAACCGTGCTGATCATCATTGATTTGACATTTTACGTGTGCATATATTATATCATACAAAACTCTTTCAAAAACTTTGCTGAAATTGCTCAAGATAACAATCGGTCTATAATTTTCAATGTCTCCCTTACAGCCTTTCTTGAAGACTGGGCACACTTTGCCTTCCTTCCAAATACCAGGAAAGACTAGTTTCGAAAGTGACAGACTGAAATTCGTAGTCAAGGGCTTAGCAAAAATGATGGCGCAGTTCCTCACTAAAAAGGATGGAATATGATCAGGGCCAGCAGTCATGCTAACCTTGCATTCCTTCAAACAACACAACACACAATCCTCGGTTATGTTGGGAATTGGAAGAGTTTGCGCAAGACCATCCTGGCCATTATGTTGTGAACGAGATATTCTTGATAATGGTGTATTTGTTGAAACATTATTTGGGCTGTTTCCATTATCTATGTTGTTGGTTGTTACCGACGTTTCGGCAAGCATTCGCCTGCTGTCTTCAGGGTGTTGTTAGTCCTGAGAAGAAGCGGTTGTTGCCAAACTTGTTCTGTCTGGACTTGTGCGCTCCATACTTTTTTCAATTTCGCAATTACAGTGTGGGGATTCGCGACCACAGTCTACAAAAAGCCAACAAACACGGGCCAATATCTCCACTTCGAATCCAACCACAATCTGAACACCAAATTGGGAGTAGCCAGATGCTTATACGACAGAGCAACCAAGATTTGCTCTAGTCCAGAAGATCGTGATGAGGAGTTCAACAACATAACAGAAACCCTCAAGAGAAATGGCTACCCCAAGAAGATACTTCAGAAAGCCAGAGAACCAAGAGAAGCGGCAGTAGGGCAACAACCAACAGACAATGAGCCGACCGAAACGATAACCTCTGTCATACCATATGTGAAGGGGTTATCCGAGAAAATTATAAGAATTGGTAACAGATACAAGGTAAGAACAACATTCAAGGCCAAGAATACTGTCAGGGGAAAAATCACGAAGGGAAAACCTGACAACGAGAATCGGAGAACCAAAGATTGCGTCTATGAAATACCATGTGAATACGGCAGAGCCTACATTTGGGAAACTAAACGCCCCCTGAAAGTCAGAATCAAAGAGCACCAAAGCTCAACTGGGAGAAACAGATAAATCCATGCTAGTCCAACACGCTCGGAACGAGGACCACAACGTCAAATGGGATGAAGCTTCCATAATATCAAAGGAAGAAGGATGGAGAAGAAGAAAATTGAAAGAAGCAGCTTTCATGGCAATAACTCCTAACCCAATCAGCACGCCCTCTCTGGAAATAAAGAATGTCTGGGTGCCCATACTAAGATCTGAATTGAGGAGGACGAACCCGACCCAAGGAAGCAATTAATCCTAACATGAACCAGACCTGACCTAAAATAACCTACTGCGCATACCAACTGCGCACGTAGAAAAAGTCAAGGTGACCTCTAACACAAAAAGTATAATCAATATATAACTTAAATCGTATCATGATTCCCTGCTTTGGTAGACTAGTGGTTAGAGTGAGTGGAATTTCGGAAATTGCACCTCGGATAACTCGCGTTCGAATCCTCACACTGTAATTGCGAAATTACAGTATGGAGCGCACAAGTCCAGACAGAACAAGTTTGGCAACAACCGGTCCTTCTTAGGACGAACAACACCTTGAAGACGGCAGGCGAATGCTTGCCGAAACGTCGGTAACAACCAACAACCAACAACATAGATAATGGAAACAGCCCAAATAATGTTTCAACACTGGCCATCATGGTTTAGACGTTGACCCGAAGGGCTTACAAAAGCAGAGTCGAAAAAAGCTGCAAAAGCCTCAGCGATATCTTTGGGAGCCGATAAAATGGAACCATTAAAATTCATCGATCCCGGAATGGACGAACTTCCCTGAATTTTATTCAAATAACCCCAAAATTTGGATGGATCCATCGATAAATTAGTCTCAGCCTCCTGACAAAAACTGATTCGAGCACTTGAGATTTCTTTTTTTAGTTCTCTTCGAAAAACCTCAAATCTCTCCAAATATGAAAGACAACCTGTAGTCTTATAGGCACGACGACATCTATCTTTGGCTCTCAGCTTTAAGATTATGTCACCGGTAAACCAAGGTGGGTATAGGGACCTAGGCCAAATCAACATCATCATACTCATTCAAGAAATCCCAATTAGTGTTCAGCTTGCAGTCGTAGAGTAGCGATAAGTCAGCTCTCCTGAAATTGAAACTTTTGGAATAAACTCTCTTTATATTATTTTTAGAGTGTTTTGTTGACAAGGTTATGGAAAACTCTAGAGTGGATGATGTAAATCAACTGGTACGAGAGACGAGATAGACTTCCTCACAATCACTTGACGTCGACAGCAGACAAGATCTAATATCCTTCCGTTCACATTGACCACATCATTGAACTGGCGTAAGTCCATGTAATCCAATAGTCCCTGCAGTGCCTCCATTCTCCCAACAACATGGAAGAAGATAACTGATAATCCACATATTCAGAAATATTGAAATCACCAAGAATAACGACATTACAATCATCGACAAGCAGATATGGCAAACGTGAAAGGGCCTCGAAGAGTTCCTCATATTGTTCAAGTCTCGAACTTGGAGGGATATAAACGGTGATAATGATTAAATAAGAACAACCAACTATATCAATGTTATGAAAGACCTCAGTAATACAGCCTAGATCGAGATAGGTAACCATTAAATCAGAACGCACCGCAATCATAACTCCACCACCCCTTGTCGCGTTTGTGAGGCCAAAGCTACGATCCTTTCTGTACAAAATATACTGATCACTACATATTTCCGAATTTGATATATCCGAGGAGAGCCAAGTCTCAGTTAAACATGTAACATCGTAATCATACTGGGAAAAGCTATCATAAATAGTACACAATTTTGATCTTAATCCTCTAACATTTTGGTAGTAAAAATATATGACACTTGAGTGAGATGCAAGAAAATCCCCAGAAGACCCATAGGGTATTGATTGCTATTCATCAGCGAAGGAAGAAGACTTCAAACTGTTGAATTTTTTTATGTGAATAGGGCATTTTTTGGCATCCTAAACAGCATGTTCGAAATCCTTCAAATTAGCATTAAAACAATTGATACATTTTAAAACAGTGCTTGTACAATTGTTCAAGGTATGACCGCCGGCTCATTTTGGGCAGGATGTGTTATTATAACATTTTGATTGTCCAGGATTGAAACCACTGCATTTATAACAAAACATCAATTCAGTTGCATCATAAACAGAGCAAACATCAAAATTTACAAAAAGCTTTCCTTGCTTCATAACCATAGTATGAGTATCAGCATCAATCTCGATCACAGCCTGAAAAATTTCGGAATTCCTTTGGGTGGCCCAAGTTTTCAAAACCTTCAGATGAGAGCTATTAGAAATCACTTTGTTTTGACCTTTCAAAAACTTCACAATATCCTCGGCCGAATATTTTTCGTCAAGACCAACAATCTTAATCTTCGGAAGATACTTTTTCACATCGGACACTGGATAGTCAGTTGAAAGTTAGTGCCCCCGGAATCATCACAGCTGATTAAAAGACCACCATCCTTGATTTGCTTGACCTGTGAAACCTTTAGATCTAAATCTACAGGATCAATATTCTTCATGATAACGCGTTTTGTTCTGAAATTAGCTTGACTGGTGTCCTTGGGTTTGATGGCCACCATTGATTTGGACTTTACAGCTTTTGAATAACTAGCAGGCTCCGCTGCATGAGGTGTAGAACATATTCTCGAGAAAGTTTCATCAGCTTGATCAGTAATTTTAAGCAAAAGATCATTAAACATTCCCCTAAAACCACCAAGCATTTCGTAACGAAAATTGCACTTCGAACATAAAAGGGGGTTTCCACAAGAAAACACTGTCTTCAGGGATGAAGATATCAGTATTTAAATTTATTTCAATTCTCAGATTCAGCGAGCAATTTTACATGTGCATATGCATACAGATACTCAATCAATGATAATCGAGAAGAGATGGACGACTTATCAACATCTGTCGCTTAATTGAACCGAAAAAGTTATGCGCGAATAAAGGTAGGGAATTCAGAATTTGAATTCTACGTGGGAAATTCAAATATCCTCCCCCGCCATTTCAGAACAAACAAACAAAATAACTCAAACCTTAATCCTTATGTGAAATGGATGGAGTAACATATATATCTAAATTAGGTGTCAGTCGTTACTGGTAGAGGACAAACTTTCGATATTGGCCTTGTGAACACCCCATTCTTGGTTTTTAATTCGACTACTCTAACTCTGCCATCGGGGCCTGGATAAACATTCAAAATGCGTGCTCTACACCAATTCAATGGGGGAGAATTATTATCCTTGACAAGAACTAAATCATCAACCTTTAAATTTGAGTTTAGTTTTTGCCATTTGGGCTTATTTTGTATGTTATTTAAATATTCAACTGACCACCTTTCCCAAAAATCTTGTTGTAGCTTTGTGCAAAGTTGCCAACGTGACAAGCGGTTCATGGGTGTCGTGGAAATATCCTTATCCGGATATGCTGTAAGGGGCGCTCCTATCAGGAAATGACCTGGTGTCAAACAACATAAATGGATAGGGTCGTTCGAAAGAGAGCACAATGGCCTTGAATTTAACACTGCCTCGATTTGTGTAGGTACAGTGTACAACTTCTCAAAGGTGAGAGACGTGTTACCAACTATACGATACAAATGATGCTTCGCGCTTTTTATTGCAGCCTCCCACAGTCCTCCCCAAAGGGGACTATGAGGGGGAATGAATTTCCATTGTATGGCCCTAGTAGTTAAGTTATCCTGCAATACGTTTACATTGTCTTTCACATTAAAATAGTCATAAAGACTCTTCAACACATTACTTGCGCCAAGAAAATTAGTTGCGTTATCGCTGTAGATACAAACAGGGCAACCTCTACGGGATATGAACCTTTTAAGAGCAGATATAAGGGCGTCAGTTGTAAGATCGCTCACCAGCTCGATATGTATCGCCTTCGTAGCCATACAAACAAGAATACATATATAGCACCGCAAGGTTAGAACCTTTTATTGAAAATGGTCCTCCGTAATCTAATCTCACTTGGGAAAACACTCTTGTGGCTGAAACTCTCACTTTGGGAAGGTCTGCCATTATTTGTTGTGCATTTTTTGCCCTGAATCTATAACAGGTAATGCATTCATTGATTATTTGTTTTGTTTCTTTAAGTCCATTTAATGGCCAGAATTTTAATCTAAAATTGGAAAGAATCGTTTGAGGACCAGCATGTTTTCTTTCTAATTAATTTGACAGATAATAAATAAATTTTGGCAGGAGGCCAACATGTAATCGATAAATATCATCTTGAAAACTGTGCTAGAATTGTTTTGTTCTACGAGATCTGGTAGAATTAACGATTTGACACAGAATTAGAGAAAATGATAAAAGTATTCATAATTCAGATGAGAGAGTCGATAACGCCGAGATAATACGCCTTTTTGATCATCAAAATAAATCCCTTAGAACTACTTATCAGTCAATCGCTGAATGTGGGCAAGGTATTCAAATTATGAACCTTCCAAAAAGTAAATTTTTTACCCCAGAAAAAGCGAAAAACAAGGTTGGTACTTTCCTATGAAAACTAGAACGTGAATATAGGACATCTAAGAAAACTATGCCAAAGAGGACAAAAATGCAGAAAAATCAGAAAAGCTCCAAAACCAACTATTTGCCGTGCATTAAGAATGGTACACTTTGCTAACAACTGGGTATTCATAATAGATGACGAAAAGTATTTCATATTGACCAACTCCGAAATGAAAGGAAATGATTGTTGCATTAATCACTAAATAAAACTCTTAACCTTTTCAATCTTTATTTGTGTCTCTACCATCTACAGTACAATGGACGACTGACGCGGTTTCTTCCCACATACCAGGTTGTGCGCACAGTCATGCGCAACCTCATATAATTTACCCAAACTGTCAATAACTCAACATCTTCCCCCTTGAAAATGAGACTACCATACATATTAAAATATCAAATGAAAACATTCTACATTCCAAAATCCTGAATTATAGTCTAGAACTGAAAAATATTTCATACCCGCCAGGGATTGCGAAATATCCTCAAGAGTAGGCATGAAAAACGGTTCTCTAATCAAGTACTTATTAAGTTCTAGAGGACTCAAACAAATTCTTAAATCGCCCCCTTTTTTTTCAACAATAACAAAATTATTCAACCATTCTACTGGTCGTTTGACTTTTTCAATAATATCTAAATCTTCCAACTGTTTTAAGGTTTTCACAAATTTATCTTTTAATTTCAGAGGAATCCTGCGTGGGGGATTTATAACTGATTGATAATTTTCCTTTGATCTTAATTTACAGGGAATACTATATTTTCCAATACCCGCGAAACTTTCAATATTACGTTTTATAAAATTATTTCGATCTTTACTCGAGATATTGTTTGAGTCAATTTTCTTAATCAAACCCAACTCATGACAAGTGTCCTTACCTAATATCGGTATGTATTTTTCAGGCAATATTAAGAAAGAAAATATTCGAGTTTCCCCCTTACATACACATAGCTTAACCTAACGGTTTTATTTTCTGACCGCCATAAGCCTCCAGCACTACTGTGGTTGATTCCAAATTTGTTTCATTCATCCTTCTGAAAATATTTATGGGTAATAAGTTGCAATCTGAACCACTATCAAGTTTGAATTGAACCATTATTCCACCTACTAAGACTGTTTCAATCCATCTAGAGCCAAACCTATTGTTATCAGAAATTAATGAATGAATATACATATGTTCACTTACACCACATAAGTTGGCTGAGTCATCATCAGGATCTGAGTCCCCAGAACCTTTCTCTATCTGCTGCAGTGAACTTACATTTTTATACTTACAGCTTGTAACTACTAAAATGATTTTTCCTATTACAACTACTACAAATTTTACTAAATGCAGGGCATTTTCTTGGTTCATGAAACATTAAATATTGCGTGCATTTTGTATAGTTCGTTTTCTGCTGACCTCTCTCGTTTCTTCTTCCTTCCATGTACACTTCCCTTTTCATATAACTGAGACAAATTGTGCTTCTTGCAATTTTCTTGTTTGTTCCCTGGTTATTTGCCATGCTTTACTCACTTCAACGGCTTTCTTCAGAGTAAGATTTGTTATTTGTAGCAGTTTCTCCTGTAATGCATTATCGACAACACCCAGTACAATTCTATCTCTGATCATTGACGATTCTTGCTTCTCGAATTCATATGATTCGGCTAGTTTCTTCAGATCTGTCAAAAAAACATCAAAAAACTCTGATTCCATTTGTACACGTTTATAGAATTTATAACGTTCGAATACTTCATTAGATTTGGATGTGCAATATGCTTCGAATGCATCAACAACATCTGCATACTTTTTTGTGTCGGTCAAATCGAAGGTTAAATACACATTCAATGCGTCGGCTCCAATTGCATTTAGGAATATTGCTATCCTTGTCTTATCATCTTGATCATCAATGCCGGCAGCCGTTGAAAAAATGCCATAATTTAACTTAAATTTCTTCCAATTTCCACTCAAATTTCCATTCAATTCCAGAGCATCCACTGGTTTTACGTAACTTTTCATCGCCATTTCAGTATTCTTTATACCGACTGCGCCATGTTGCATTAATCACTAAATAAAACTCGTTAACCTTTTCAATCTTTATTTCTGTCTCTGCCATCTACAGTACAATGGACGACTGACGCGGTTTCTTCCCACATACCAGGTTATGCGCACAGTCATGCGCAACCTCATATAATTTACCCAAACTGTCAATAACTCAAGAATGATAGTTGTCGATACATTATTTGGGCTATTTCCATTATCTATGCGGTTGATTGTATATGTTCGCGAAAATTAAAAGAATTGGAAACAGGTACAACGTGAGAACAGCTTTCCAGACCAAAGATACTGTCAGGGGAAAACTCATGAAGGTGAAATCTTACAACGAAAATCGAAGAACCAAAAATTTCGACTATGAAATACCATGTGAATGTGGCAGACGCTACATTAATAAAACTACACGCCCCCTGAAAGTGAGAATCGAAGGGCATCTAAAACTAGCTCAACTGGGAGAAAGAGAAATCCAGGCTAGCCCAACATGCTTGGAGCGAGGACCACAACATCAAATGGGACGAAGCTCGGGACGAAGCTTCCCTAATATCAAAGGAAGAAGGATGGTGGAGGAGAAAATTGAAAGAAGCAGCATGACAATATCTCCATCCTCTCTGGAAATAAAGAATGTGTGGGTGCCCATACCAAGATCTGAATTGAGGAGGACATACTCGGCCCAAGAGAGCAATTATTCCTAACACTAAATAGCGTTTTCTGCTTCATCAGTGCAAGTGCGCACTGAGTGCAACATGTGACGTCATGCACTTTTATGGGTTAACCGAGGAATTTACATTTTGACAAATGAAGCGGAAAACGAAATCTCTACTCAGTGCACTCCAACCAGAGACCTCTGACGGCCACATTTGACTTAGAACTTTTACCGCCTAATCTTGCCCATCTCCCTCCTATGCTTTCAGAATAGAAATTAACAAGAAAAAAAATAAAAATGGAAAAAGAATATACCATTAATTATTTAATTAATGGAGTTATGTTTAACATTACGATAACGGATATTGAATTATACAGAAATTTAATGGGTATGATTTTTTTTTAATATTTACTTATAACTTTATTGCACCTATAAATTTGAAAACATTAAAATTTGCAGAAAATGACGCCTATTCAATTAATTATATTGAGCAACTCATGAAAGCGAACATTTTAGACATCAGAACATTAAATGAAATTCATCGTGTCGAAACAGATGGGTAAGTTCATTTATATCAATAATACATTAAAGTTTAATATACCTTTGCAAATATTTCATTTAGATCATTGACGGAACTTAAAAAAGACGGAGAAGAGAGAGTTATTACCATTACCAAAGAAAATTCAATGCCAGGTAAGCACATCAGTACCTACCTATGTAAAGTTATTAAAATGCAATAACAAATTTTATTTCAGAAAATTGGGGAGTACCTGAAACGAAATTATTACTAGACAAGTACGAACAGTACTTGCCTTTGGTGGGACCTATGAAAAAATTCAAAACCAAAAAAGTCATGTGGAAGGCAATCGCAGATGATATTAAAAATATTCTAAACATAATAAAAAATGAAGAACAGTGCGAAAACAGATATAAAACTATTTTAAAAAGAAAAAAAAAGCGATTGAAAATAATACAACATCTGGCTCCTCAAGAAAAGAAGTGCCGTATGAAGAAGAGTTAACGAAAATTACAGCTCAAGATGACAGTGTAGAGCCAGAGGTGATGAGAGGACCAACCAAAACAATATTGAAGTCACGTAACGTTGATGAAGAAGAAAAATAGAGAACTAAGCTAGAAGAAAAGCATAAGAAAAAAAACTTTACAGAGATTTACGCTCAGATTCAAAAACAAAAAAAAGAAAATCGTGAGCGCCGCCATAAAGAAAAAATTGAATTAATGAAAACATTAATAAATAATATTAGTAGTGAAGGACCAAAGCCTCCTAAAGTTAGACGGCTGTGCGAAGAACCAAAAGATTAAAAATTGTTCCCCATTTTGTTATTTTTTCAGAGTCTTTAAATTGTTTTCAAGAAATATATTTATTTTTTGTGTAGAACTGAATTCATTTAGAAAAATGTGATATTTTTTTCATATATTTGGAAATTAATTTGTGATAAAATATTTTTAGTTTGAACTGTATATTTAGTATTACACTATCAAAATAAACAAATTTATACATTATTCAGTATTGAGGATAGTTTTAATGTACACTATTTATAGAAGCACATATAAAATTTCTTTTTTGTTCACCCAGTTGACGAAGTCTTGCATCATTGTCCTCTGTAGAGTTAGCTTCAAACAGTTCTTCTTGCTCATATTCAATTATGTCGTCATTATTTATACACATATTGTGCAAAGTGCAGCAGGCAATGATAAATTTTGTCATCTTATCAACTGTATGAAATTCCATTAATTGTAGTTGCCGGAAACGTGTTTTCAAAATACCAAAGGAATTTTCCATGAGCACCCTTGTTGCAGAAAATTTTTTATTATATACCCTTTGTTCTGGGGTAAGGTTTCCATAATCTTTATAAGGGGTCAATAAATATTTCCTTAAATGGTATGCATTATCACCCAATATATGATAATTATCGCCACATATTTGTGGCAGTTGATTGCTTATGAATGATAAGCGAAATATTCTGCTGTCATGCATTTTTCCTGGTGGGCCTGTAAAGCAATCTATTAATCTTCTCTTGAAATCACATATCGCTTGCAATGTAAGAGATGTCTTATCATGGCGATTCACATATGTTGATTTGATTTTATGAGCAGGTGTTCGGATTTCAAAATAACTGCCATCTATACATCCTAGAACTCCTGGGAAACCAGATATCTGAAAAAGGCATATTTAAATTATTGCAAATATAAAAAAAAAATGTTTTCACCTTCTTAAACTCTTCTGCAGGTAATTCTTTCTCTTGAAGACTTTTTGGGAATGTAATTATTTCAGCACTTAGATCCATTAAATAATTCATTACCCTTTCAATCTGGTTAAAAGCTGTCGTTTGGCCCACACCAAACCTTTCTGCCACGTCTCTAGTACAGCATTTATTTGCAGCAAACCTACCAACAATGAAATTATAAATAAATTAGGTTCTTTAAATTTGAACTTACTCACCACAAAAATGTTAAAACATGATTTTCAGCTGTTGTCATAGGGCTCCCTGAATGGTTTTCATTTCCAACATAGTATTTCGACATAGAAAATCCTTCGATTAACTGCTGAACTGTAGATCTTTTCAATCGAAAAGTGGATTTAAACTGAAATTATTGTAAAAGTTGAGAAAAAACTACATTTCGAATATAAAAAACTACCTGTTCTTCGGAATATTTTTTCACGACTTGTTCCACATAACCCTCTATTCGTGGTTTATTTTCGGCCCTTTCTTGGGTCAACATTTGTATTTCATCATCACTTGAAGATGATGAAGATTCTAAAAATGCTTCACAAAAAGCAAACATCTTGTTATTATCCGCCATATTTGCACTGGAACTGATGCACTGACTCTGGGAGCCAGTGTCGATAAAGTTGCCCTAGGTGCGCACTGAGAGCAATTTAGGCGTAAGCAGAAAACGCTAGCACTGAAAATGTTCGCACCGAAAAGATGAGCGGAAAACGATACACCCGAAAGGTGCAGCACCAGTGCGCACCAGTGCAACAAGCAGAAAACGCTATAACCGAACCTGACCTAACCTAACCTAATATTCATACTATCTGCGCAGATAGATAGAGGCAAGGTGACCTCTCCCACAAAAAGTATAATTGAAATATAACTCACACTCTATAATAATTTCCTAGTTTGGTAGACTAGTGGTTAGAGTAGGTGGAATTTCGGAAATTGCATCTCGAATAACTCGCATTCGAATCCCAACACTGTAATTTCGAAATTGAAAAAGTATGGAGCTCTGAATTCCAGACAGAACAAGTTTGGCAATAAGCGGTCCTTCTCAGGACCAACAACACCTTGAAGACGACAGACGAATGCTTGCGAAAACGTCCTTCATTACAACCAACCGATAGAAACAGTGTTTCAACAAATACACCATTATCAAGAATATCTCGGTCGAAATGATGGTTTTTACACTGACAATATTGAAGAGGTCCCTGATAATATTAGATATAAACAAAAAGCCAAGTTGGCAGACAAAGTATTAGTATGGTGCGCTATTTCTAACAGAGGCGCATCCAGGCCTTACGTGGGTCGGGTAAGAGGTGAAGTTCTGGATAGTCAAAGATACATTGATAATTTCCTTCCGAGATTAGTTAATTATATTCATCCATGCATATGATACACTGACGGATAGAAAACAGAAAGTGGTACAGGCATTGGCATATGTGGACCTGAATTAAGGATATCCAAGCCCCTTGGAAGTGAATTCTGTTTCACAGGTAAAAACACTAGCTGTCTATACCTGCGCTCAAGAGTGCCTCCAAAGGAATCTCAAGTGGTTACTCTCAGTCTGGATCTCTGTCAGTCCATTGCGATACACTGTTGCATCCCACCGTCCACACTTAGGTACGCGACGTGGTGCGGTACGGCATTCTGAGCATCTCTGCCTGTACGTACCTTTAAAGCGTTAAACTTTTTCTTATATATATATATATATATATATATATATATATATATATATATATATATATATATATATGTATATATATATATACAGTGGAACTTCCCTACAGCGAACGTCTCTACAACGAATTTCTCTGTACAACGAATTTCGTATCTGTCATTGCACTTTGAATCAAAATACCCTGTTAAAAACACCCTCTAAAACAAAGTGAATTCTCTCTATAACGAATTATTCCAAGAAAGTCACTTTCTAAGTGCGTATTGGTAAGAAGGTTTTTCCCTGATACTTAGGGGTGGTTTTTTTCCGTAATTCTGTCAGACGTAGGTAATAAATCCCGATCATAAACTAAACCTTTACGGCGGACGGAGAGTTCCTTCTGAAACAGTTGTAGATGCTTCTACTTAGTTATCTGTGGTAGATGCACCCCTGGCTATACAGATTGTTCAGTTTTCAGTTTCGCTCTGATCGTTAATGAAAATAGTAGTGCGAAAATATCTAGAAGGAAGTGCTTGAGTTAATTATGTATAATGTATTCAAATGAAAAAAATGCAAGTGAACGTTGCTTTTTGACACTTGACACAATAAAAAAAAAATTCTGCATAACGAAATTTCTGTATAACGAAATTTTTTTGCGGATTTAGCGCATTCGTTATAGGGAAGTTCCACTGTATACAGTATAATGAAGAAATCGTCTCACGATTCTTGTTGTACCCAGTATCACCTCCTTCTGAGCCTCTGAAAGAACATATCCATCGAGCCCCGGTAATTCCGTATTTTTAGAGAGATGTTCCTCCACCAGTCCGCCAACTGAGATCACCAATGGGACAACATATACTTTTTTCAGTTGGTAAATTTCTTTCATCTCAAACGAGAGGTCGAAGTATTTAGTTATTTCTTTCCGTGTAAGCCCTAGTGATGTTATCGTCCGATGGTACAGTTATATCTATGATGAAGCAGTTTTTCTCTTCTTTCTTGATAAGAACGATATCAGGCCGGTTAATCGACACTGGTCTATCAGTCACTATCGTAGTGTCCCAGTAGAGCTTACAGGTTTCATCTTCCAGGACATTCTCAGGTGAGTAAAGATGATTTTTTTTCTTGATGTTAAGTGGCTTGTTGTTCAGCGCTATGGCTGGTGGTATACTTTCGCCATTTGATTGTGTCTATCCATATATTCTCTGGGAGCAAGAATGGAACAGCCAGATGTAATATGCTGGACGTGTTCTGGGCTACGCTCGCACCTCCGGCATAAGTCAGTGGCCAGGTGTCGTCCAGCAATATTCTTGAGGTAGCATCTGGTTGGAATCACCTGATCCTGAATTGCAAGCAGCCTTCCCTCGGTTTCAGGAAAGAGATAACCCGCTTCGAGGTAAGTCAATGGGCTTTTTTTATCTACATTATTGCTTTCTAAGTTTTTCGGGTATCTGCCATGTAAGATCTTAGATTTCCATTCATTTTCTAGGTCTTGTTTAGTGCAGACTGTTGCTGTGAAGCCACTGTTCGAAAGTTGCAACGGTGTTCCGAAGTAGGTTGAGTTTTGTTTCATAAAATATTGTCTCAACTTATTTATAGTTTTCATATGTGCAGTTTCTAAATTAACCAATCCTCTTCCCCCAGGTGTCTGTGCAGGTAGAGTCTTGCTACTGAGGAGTGTGGATGATAGACGCCATATTTCGTCAGGATGGTGCGTATTCTTGTATCCAGAGCCTGCAGCTCCGTGTTCGACCACATGAGTATCCCAAAGGTGTAAGTCATCATCGGCATAGCCCACGCGTTCAAGGCAAGGAACAAGGACTTTGAATTGAATTTGAACTTTAGCACTTTATTGGTCAATAAAGTGCTAAAGTTCAAAATAGAATAACTTTTTCTTGAAGGTTTCTTTCATTTCAGTGTTCTTTATTTCAAGTGCTTGCTGTATGCCTAGATATTTATAGTTATCCTCTTTGCCTAGGATCCGAAAGCCGACTCTATCCGAAACATTAGACCCATCCTCTGCGATTTTCCCCCTTCTCACAGTCAACCTCGCACACTTTTTTAGGCCCATTTCCATTCTTATGGTCTCACTGAATGCTGCCACGATTTCCAACTGTTTTTCCAACTGTTCGTCGTTAGATGCATATTGCTTGAGGTCTTCTATGTATAGGTGATGGGATATCTTAATTTTCCTATTTTCGTCTAATATCCATATTTTTGGATTTTTTGAGTGTGCTGAGGGGGTTCAACGCTAAGCAAAACCACAAGGGACTGAGTGTATCCCATTTCGATCACGTCCGTTCTCAGGACACTCCCTCCCGTCTTCAGTTCCAGGCAGGTACACCAACCACTCGTTAGATGTTTGTGTAAGTTAATTACTGAGTCAGCTATCCCGTACATGTCCAAAACTTTCAGCAACCATGAGTGAGGCACAGAATCAAATGCTTTTTTATGATCCACTCATGCAACCGAGATGTTTCGTAGTTTCTTTCTAGCGTGCTTGGTGATGATTAAATCTGATATCAGGAGTTCTTTTGCACCCATGGCCTTTGATTTGCATCTGTTTTGTTCTGTAGCTAGAATGTTGTGATTTCTCACATGACTGTTGATATGCCGGGTTAGTACTCCTGGTAGGAGTTTGTACACAGTTGGCAAGTATGTTACTGGTCTGTAATTCTTTGGGCCCTCTGGCTCAGATTCCTTCGGTATCATATACGTTATTCCAGTGGGTACACTGGGTCCAAGTCAGGCTTATCCAAGAACTCCTGAAACAGGCGCACCAGACAGGAATGAACAGACTTAAAGTTTTTCCACCAGAAGTTGTGGATGTTGTCAACTCCCTGTGCTGCCCAGTTATTCGTAGACCTTAACACCCATTCAAAGTCTGCCTAGCTTATCTTTATATTTTCCATAACACCTACTCCGGATCGATTTTTTACATCCTCAAGCCAGTCAGCCCTATCATCGTGCTTGATATCCTCGCTCCAAATCTTCCTCCAGTAGCTCTCTATAATCTCGCGTTTAGGTCGCGAACCATCAGAGATAACTTTTTCCTCTTCGTTGCGAAAAAATTCTTATTGGTTTGAGTAATACAGACGGTTGTTCCTATATCTCTTAGTTCTCTCATTATACCGCCGTAGTCTGGCACCTAACGCTTTTATTTTTTGTTTTAGGCCGTCTGCCGCCACTTTGATATTACTGCGAAATTCATCCGAGCTGAACCTGAGCCTGAACTCCCCGGCTATGACCCTCATCGACTTCAAGAGTCTCCTAGATGGTTGTTGTGTGGTAAGGTAAGTATGAACAATGCCTAGTTTACTTCTGATCATATTTATCTTTTTTTCCAGGCGTGTCCCCCAAGGTGGATCACCCCTAGGCCCACTCCGCCCAGCCGGTATAGTCCTGCCCTGGAGCTCAGTCACCGTCATCGCTCCTGCGTAGGCCACGTCCACCAATTGGAGAAGAGAATGACTCCTGTCAATAAACTCCGATAAAATAGCATCGGTTATTCTCACATCTTTTTCGAGTTTTCTGCAATATTTAAGTCGTGGAATCTTTGGTCTAGATTTCGGGTCCATTCCTTTGAACTTAATCAGGTTGCTGTTCAACACTGCGCGTATGCGACTCCGCGCGTCCGTTTCCTCCTCCCGTAGGCTTTCGGTCTCAGGCACCAACCCATCTTCAGAAGGCGAGTCCACCTGTACGAGGTTCGTATAACTCTCGTCGTTCAGAATTATCCCCGGCCAGCGAGTGCTTTCTATCATCCGTAACTCTGTTATGGAGATTTTATCCTCTTCCAGTATCCAACGAACTCTATTGGCTATGTTCTGGGCATATGTGCGTTTATCCGGTCTCATGTCATTCCAGATCTCAGTTAATGTACGCATATAGTTCTTTCCTCGTCCACCCGTTATCTTCATGGCTATGTAGTGTGCCCGTATAGCTGTCGAATTATAGTCATTTGTCCAGCGCATATGCCTGTCCTGCCGCTGATGTTGTTGCCGGCTAGTGGTGGGCCGTTCCGATGAATCGACCAAACCAACAGCCCACCTGTTTCTCCGCCGAGCTGATATTCTGAACGGTTCCGAAGGGAGCCAGCATGCAGCTCCCCACCGCCCTGAGTATCAGTGTGACTTGCGAGAGCATACTTAATGGCACACCATAAACAGGTTGCTAACCTGGAACGGCGGTCGCCTAGGGTCCGCGAAGGCGTCACTCCCCGATAGTCTAACGACTACCCTGGACAGTCAGGCCACTCTGAGATCACTGGAATCATACATCCAGGAATCTGGGCTGACATGGGAATGACGTAATACCATGTAGCAACTGGCCAGAGGCAACAAGGCGACTCTAGTATGCATACCAGGACAGTGTGGTATTGAAGGAAACGAAATAGCCGACGAACTCGCGAAGAAAGCTTCAAGGCTGAAGCGTGTTGGACCTGTGGGCTGGGAAAAGACCAATACAGAAAGCGGTCTAACAATGAGAAGCGGCAAACAAAACAACGCTCTGGAGAAATCCTCCTAGACTTGCGTAAGCCAAGAGATTTGTGGAATTCTTGCCGACCTACAGCAGGAAACTCATAGAGCTGCCACGAGCTGAGCTTCGAGTAATGGTGGGTCTGCTGAGGGGACACTGTCGATACAAATATCTTTTGTGCCGCATGGGAAAATCAGCAGGTGAAACCTGCAGGCCATGTGGATCAGAGAAAGAAACGGCTCAACACATGGTATGCAAGTGTCCAGAGCTGGCGGAACTAAGAACCATTCACATGAGGAAGTCGGTTCTGGATCCACATGAAGTAACAACTGAGGCTCCTGAGGATGTACTTGGATTCGTCAATGCCATTGACGGCCTCCTTGGGATTTAAACGAACGAGTTGGGTAAAGGACAAAAGACCCTCGCGGTCGAAGTTCCCGGAAGGCTGAACACAATGACCCCTGTTCAGAATAATAATAATAATTATATTGAACAAAACAGAAAAGGCTGAAGACGATATTATATTTTGGCTAGATATTGCGTTCTGTCACTATGCAAGGCAAACTCAAGATTTACTAGCCGACCAAACCGTACGATTTGTTCCACAAAACAACAGTCGCCCTAATCTTACACAGGCTCGACCCATAAAAGATTTTGGGGCTCTCATATTGCGAAAAGTTCTTGATGGAGGATGAAGAGTCCAAAATGAAGATCCAGTAATCGATATAAATACCGAAACTTGCGCTATGTGAAACATAATGGCTCTTCAATTGATAGTTTCAATGCTTCTGAAACATTAATTTTTGTGTATCACAAAACAATAAATAAATGTATATTTTTCTCAAATTTTTGGTCTCTGAAATTTGGTCCAAAAATTATGGGATATACGTTATTCCGCCGTTTCGAGACAAGCGTTTGCTAACCTAAAGGTGCGTACAGACATGCTCCGAATGTCGTACCGCACCACGTCGCGTATCTAAGTGTGGACGGCGGGGTGCAACAGCGTATCGCACCTCGCCGCGATCATGGTGTAGATATTGGCGAACTTTTGTTGATCGCGTCGATGTACGCGACGTGGTGCGGTACGCCATTCGGAGCATGTCTGTACGCACCTTAAAACTCATCTAGATTCATGAAGCGATCGAAAATATCTGCATTACGTTGATTATTGATAGAAATGAAGGCCTTTCAAAAACGCTTCCACCCCTGAGACTCCGCCCGACTCATGAATGCAGACTTTTCTCTCGTCACAGCAGTTGTTACGATGTTACGAATTTGCGAGTAAATATGCATCGATCTTCCGATATTTAGCCTCATCTCCTGACTTCATCATGTTTTTCACGATAGGAGTTATAGTAAGAGAGCTAGTGAACCCTCCGAGTAACTCTTTGTCTGTAAGGCTAGAAATTCTTATAGTGATAAATCATAGCATGCTGAGGACGGAAATCATCGCATGGCACCCCTCACCCCTGCAAGTCATCAACCCTATTATCTTTGAAAGTGTTTTGTGATTTTGTTCATTCATTGTAAAGTCCAAAAACAACTGACAGGCGATTTCGAAGAGCACAAGTACCTGCCAGGCGACTCGAAAAAGGTGTAAAATACGAACAGAAATGAACTTTTTTCTGTAAGTCTGAAATTCGTATATGTGTTCGTCTGAGGGAATGAAAAAATAAGTGTTATTATTAATTTCTTCATTATATAGTACAGTTGTATCAAGCGTAGTACACTGTGTCCCTAATTAGTTGAGACTGCCTTATATCTCAGCTATTATTGAAAATAGAGTCATGTGGGATTCGCAACCCTTTGTCACTTTTTTGTGAAACTTTTGAATCCACAAACAGAAATATTTCATCTTCTGTCTCCGGAATACAGGGCGAAAATGAAAATGTCCACTTATTGAAGATGTTATTATTTCTCAGGCCCTATATAAGAAAGAAAAAAAAAAAAGAAGATGCATACAATAATATTTTTACGTAGTAGCTTAAACGTTTCAGCACAAACTTGAAATGTTTCAAATGGAACACCTCGTATGTTTCAACGTCAAATTTTCGCAATTTTTCTCTGAATACATCGATGTATCACAACCTTACCTCCAATAAATTTCAGCGTCAACCATCAGGAAAATTTATATTTCTGTTTTTCTGTTTTCGAAGTAAGACATTTTTCAGTTGTTATTTTGAGTTCATGTTCAAAATAGGATAAAATAAATGGGTTCAGGTCATATGGCATTTCGAAAACGTAATGATTAAATGCGTGTGAATATTGATTGAATGCGTGGGACATTTTTTTCAACTGAAATTTATTAAAGGATAGGGTGTGAAACATCAATGTATTCAGAAAAGAAATGCAACAATTTGACGTTAAAATAAACAGGATGTCCCATATGAAAAATTTCATTTCGTTTCAATTAAATTTTAAAAACAATGCTTTGAAAAAAATTTGAGCTACGCCACTGACTTCTTTTTAAAAATATCTTTATAAGAAGTTTTTTTTTCTTTCTCATATATATAATAACATTTTCAAAAAGTGTACATTTTGAGAACGATATCGGCATAGTGTGGATGATGTTGCAATAATGGTATAATAACGAGAGATCATGAAAATATCGATCAATTAGTCAGCATCAAGATCAGAAAAAATACATGAATACTCTTGAAAGAACTTTTAATCGACGCGTCAACAGCTGAAATGATAGAACAACAGTGCCAGAGACCTTGAGTGAGAACGCCTACCAAAGTAGCATAGCACCGACGTAGCGCGTGATATGGCACAAAAAATGCGATTCGATTAGAAACAATGACAAACACCGAAAGCTGCGATATCTAAACATTTCAAGACGTGTTTGCCACTTATAGTCCGTTTCAGAATGATTGACATCTCGGACGGCTGTGGAATCTCGAGAATATGTTGGTAATATCCCATCAGTAACTTTTGACTTCCAGGATTCAGGTTGGTGTTGATGAAAAACACTAACTTATGACATTTGAATCAAACTCGTGAATATATTTCTGTATGATTATTGCTCATGTTCTTGATTAAGTTTTGGATTTGCATACCTCTCAAGTCTTACCGAATGAAAAATGGCTGGAATTCATCAAGAGATATCTTGATGTAGTTAGGCAAGGCGAGAGGTATCTCGCCCTCTACAAGGAAACGTGAAGCAGTTTATCGATGTTACTGCGAGTTTTTCAATGATTCGATAGATATTTCTGTTAGTATTAAACGCGTTTCGCTAGTAATTCTGGTAAACCATCATTTACTGTGTCGATGTTTTTTCTGATAAACAAGTGGGTCTCGAAATTTCAGTTTTCAGTTAGAACTCTCGGAAGAATTTTGGATGCTAAAGAAGGCAAGCCAAGTCATTACAGCCAGGAGTGAGCAGTGAAATAAAACCTATTCCACATGATTATACCTTCAGAGAGACAGTATACGACGTTTATTTCTGAAATCAAAAACAATGGATAAATCAGTTTGTACATCTTTTTGGAACTGCCTGAAAAGTAACTGAATTTTAAACAAAATCAACATTGGATACATTATTTAATGAGTCATGAAATGGACAGAATTAATAGATACAAATAATAAGTGACCTATTCCAACAAATATTTCCTATTTGTTTCAACAACTTGGCTTCGAAATTGTGAAGTTACTACTCCACAATTATTACTCATTACTATTCCTCAATACTAAGAAAAATAACACAGGACTAGAACTTGGCTGGATTTTCAATTGTCATCAAGAATACGAAGTTTGCTGAAGACACTTCATGAAGAAGGAACTTTTAGTTATCTTTGATGAAGTCCTTATTATTCAATGAATGATATTTCCACATAAGAGTTTCTCGAAAGCCTGTATGATTTCATATTGAGGCATTCCACGCTGAATGGCCAATTCCCATACTTGATATACAGTGAAATAGTGCGGGTTTGTATATTTTACTCATCGTTGCTTGTTTTTCTTTTGCAATTGAATTTGTCAATACAACAATGATGAAAATAATATAATTTTACGAAGAACTCATCAAATTTATTTGCCTTGAAAAATAGATTCAATCATTTTATAGGTTATATTGATATATTTCAATCTATGATGAACACACAGAATTTTTTAGGAACTTTTTGTAACTAGAAATAAAGCTCTGGCTGAAGTAACATTTCTCTGATGACAATCGTTTCGAAACGGACTATATGTGACGCGCTACTTTGGTGGCCGCTCACCCTTAGGCGCGGTATGCAAACATATTGGAAGCAACTAACCTGGTGCACAATGTAGCGATGAGGATAGCATATAGTCTAAGATCCGAACCTACCTCGACCTTCACCGAGCTGATAATTGAATAGAACCTATTTCATAATAAACTTCAGATGTTAGATAATATATAAAAAATAGGTTGCTTAAAAAAATCCTGGACAGAGTATTTTTAATTATTTTTTCAAAGGTATGTCGAAATGAGATAATTTCACCGGTGTGATAATAGGAAAAAAATTATATCAGCATAAGCGCTGTTTCATTGTGAACACGTTGATATAAGGTTGCCTGCAAAAAAATTGGACCTAATAGGGGTTGCCGAGGTTTGAAGGTTGGATTGTTGACGCCTCAGGTAATAATAAAGGACCGAACATCGCTGTCTTATCTGAATGTAAGACAGTGCAAATGCTCGGTACTTTTACTCAAAGAGTTACCCCTACTACATAGGTTCCTTCTATAGGCTATATTGAGAACAATACGGCGATATTCTGGAGCAACTGACATTTGAATTTCAAACAAAAGTCCAATGTATTCAATACCATAATATAATATTAACTTATGGGTATAATGTGGACTGCCGAAAATTCGGGTAAGGCGATAACAAGAAAAATATCAGAAGATCTTGTATTACATTAATAAATTTTGTTACAGAGTAGCAAGAAAACAAAAAATTATATCAATGAAAAAAAAAACGATCAATATCTTCTATTTCATATCTGAATCATCTGAACTTGAATGGACACTCTCAAATTTATCGGTCTCATCAAGTTCATCCTTATTATTTTTCATTTAAATTATATCTCGTATTTTCAAAGGATTTTGATCTCCTATAAAACCAGTTTATTTCAAATAACTATTCAAATACCAATCGTAATTTATAGGGTTCAACTCTGCACATACAGATTCTGTTGCATTAAGGCACATGGAATTTACATATATTGTTCGTAAAACTTTTTGTTGTAGAAAAATACACGATGGCGGTATAGAGTTGCAGTCAAAGCTTTTAATTTTGTTTGAAAATTGTTCGTTATCCTTTTTTGCGCCGTACTTTTTCATGAAAATACGAATTCTCGCATCATTTACTGTCGACAGTGCTTCATGCCATACATTTGTGCTGTGAACTCTTCAACGGTATTAATTTTTTCATGGTTCAATATATCATCTTCATCATTTAATGACGCAAAAATACTTTGATACGTCTCATTTTTCGGGAATATTTTAAATGGTTTGACCTTTCCTTTGTTATAAACTGCTGCAGTGTAATCAGAACCTGTGAATGCATGATAATCAGGTAGACTTCTACATATTTTGGGTCCCAACTTTGAAGCTAAATTGATGCAATTTATGCAATCAAATTGGTTCGATTGCTTCTTAGTCGTTGACCGCACCGTGCAGTCATAGTTGGGAATGCGCGCGAGGAGATTGGTATTCCAAATTTACCAATACCTTTGGGCCCATCACATTTGAATTGGATAGAACATACATGTGATATGAGCCAAAGAAGATAAGATAATCATCCAACCACCTTAAACGATCTGAGAGAGCTTCTGCCCCGTTTATGGAACCAAATTCCTCAAGAAATGTTCAACAACCTCGTGTGCAGTATGCGAAGAAGATGTTAAGCTCTTATTGATGCCTGTGGAGGCCATACATTTATTTATAGCCTTAAAATGCTTGAATTCTCTGGGAATATTATTTCGTTTTTTACTCGATTTTTCTTAACCACCCTGTATACGCTGCAGACCTACAGGCTAAAATTAACTTAAGTTTCCAGCTTGAAATCATATCAATATGAATTTTCATCACAAAATCCCATTTAAAATATATTTTTCTGCAATTTGAGTCAATATTCCTTACTCATGTGGAGCAGTTCATATCATGTTGAGATCACTTTAATCATCTCTCAATAGCATTATACAGTATCGGATAAGGAAAATACATGAAAAAAACGATAAATTTTTGGTAAAATTCATTCAAAATCCGGTAGACTTTTGGTAGATTTCGAATTGATTTCCCAAATGAAAGGTGGTAACATTGATAATGCCGTACTGTTTTCAATATGGTCTATGGAGGGTAGTAGGGATACCTCTTCTCTCCATAGTAGGTATACATACGTACCGAGCATTCGCACTGGTTTACATTCAGATACGACTGCGATTTTCGGTCCTTTATATTACCTAGCGCAACAACAATCCAACCTTCAAACCTCGGCAACCCCTATTAGGTCCAAGTTTTTTGCAGGCAACCCTATATCAACGTGTTCACAATAAAACAGAGCTTATGCTGATATAATTTTTTTTCTATTATCACACCGGTGAAATTATCTCATTTTGACATACCTTTGAAAAAATAATTAAAAATACTCTGTCCAGGATTTTTTTAGGCAACCTATTTTTTTCATATTATCTAACATCTGAAGTTTATTATGAAATAGGTTCTATTCTATTATCAGCAAATTCAAACACGTATATAATTATAGCCTACCCTACAGCATAGTGCTGCCGTCGCGAGCGCGCTACTATCGGGAACCGCTATCATCCTCGTCGCACCTCTTGGTCGCTTCACTATTTTCCTAGCCTTAAAGCCCTGTTCTCAGAGCTTCGTCGTGTCGCTGGCGACAGTTGTTCAGCCAATCAGAGCATGTAAACAAAACTTCCCCTGGCCCCTACCTTTTCATTTCTGGTTGTCAAAATCTGTCGCGGCACGCCCCGTTTGTAGTTGAAATATTTCAACTACACATTGGATTTCTGCTACGATCTCATGAAACAAGGAAGGAGTGGGGATCGTCGCCAGCGACACGACGAAGCTCTGAGAACGAGGCTTAATGCAACGCGTAACGTAATGCTAATTCTTCGTTTGGACGGCACCGCGAACGTTACTGTAACGTTTGTCAAACCGTTCCTGGCTATCCATCGGGGTGTCGGTTTTTGTCGCGATCTCAAAGGCGCTCGCAGTTCTCGTTTAAGCCTCGTTCTCAGAGCTTCGTCGTGTCGCTGGCGACGATCCCCACTCCTTCCTTGTTTCATGAGATCGTAGCAGAAATCCAATGTGTAGTTGAAATATTTCAACTACAAACGGGGCGTGTCGCGACAGATTTTGACAACCAGAAATGAAAAGGTAGGGGCCAGGGGAAGTTTTGTTTACATGCTCTGATTGGCTGAACAACTGTCGCCAGCGACACGACGAAGCTCTGAGAACAGGGCTTTAGACGGCTATTCGCGCGTTGTGGACTGACGAACAATCTCTCGAATTGATTGAATTTTACGGGCAGGACTACGTAATTTGGACCAAAGGAATCCGAATTACCACAAGATGAAATTCAAAATGATGCGTGGACAGAGATTTCTCTTCATTTTCATTTCAAAATATATATTCGAAAGCCGTGGGCGACATTTAGGATCCCGGTGATGTTTTCATATTGTCTACTCGTTTCTTCGGATTTTAATTTCAATAATAAATAATAGGGAAGATCTTCTTTCATACAAATTTATTTTCCATCATCGACGTTTTTTCCGGTCTTCACTAATTTTAAAGTAAGTAGAAATAAACGCAGCACCTGCTACCGCAACTTTCCAGGGTTCCAGGTTTTTTTTTGGATTTTTTCGGGTTTTGATGGATTTTTTAGGGGATATTCAGTTATGCTTCAGATTTCATACAGTTTCAGTAATTATGCAGTACGCACAACTGGAAGAACTGTGTCGGAGCTGTGGAAAAAATTTCACATTTTTCACGAATTCTGGTTCCAAAATGACGAAAATGAAAACAAGTCGTCAATCCCTCTAGTGAAAAAAAAAGGTGAAGTTTTCTTTTGGAAGGTAGTTCGAGGTTCAGCTGGTTTTTCTCTGGTTTCTTAATAGACAGTCGTAAGAAATAGTTTTATCTTGTTTATTTCAAACTTTTCTGTACAAAAATGCCCGTTTTTTCTTCGAAAACGAAAAATACCACATTCTATTTATCAATCACAATAGTGAAAGAGAGTCGGAAAGAGATCATTCTCATTTAAATAGTAGTTATTGAAAATTTTTGAATTAACATTCACAAATAAATATTTTATGTATGTGATGTTGGTTGAACCGAAAATTTGCTATTTTTGGGAAAACCCAATAATAGTGGGTTTTATCAATTCAAAAAAATCCACAGGGTTGTCTACAGTGCAGAAATTCTATGCCAACCCTGCAACTTTCCTTATCGGCATGTTTGTAGAAACCGAGTGGAACAGCAGACGAACAAGGAGTCGCGTTGAATATTCTCCGTGTATTCGTGAGCCGTCCAGACGGTGCAATCTGAATTACGCGTTGCATTACACGTTGCATTACAGCCGTCTGGACCCGGCCTTAGAGAACACACGCACTGTCGCGCGATCGTTTACTCACAAAAACGAAACACATACAGTTGAATGAGAATGCCGCACATGCGACTAAATAATCGCTGCGAGTAAACAGTCGCCGTCTTTAAGCGACGCGATTGTCCCAAATCAGAATGAATTGAACTTGCGACAATTCAATCGAAATGCAGTTGCTGCTGAAGTTCGAACTTAGTTGTGTGGGTGTGAATTCTTTTTTTTTTTTGGGGGGACTTTTTAAGGTTCTATTTTAATATTATTTGGCTCGTAATAGTAGAGCTACAACGCAAGCGGTTTTCAGTTATTACTGAATGTAGCATTCTCGAATTTCTTTCTTGCCGATTGCGATTATTCAGTTGCAGGACAAGAAATCGCAGGTGCGCGCCTAGTCTTTCCCCAGGATGAGTACATATGATACCTACAGATAAGAACATCAGTATCCCAAAGAAATATTGTCTGATCATATGCTTACGAACAATTTATAAATTTCTAACTGGAGTAGTACTGAAAACATTATCGGGAAACATGTGAGTAAACATAACAGTTTAGGATCAACCGTCCATTGTTGTACTTGATTACTATCAAGCTAGCTTCTATTTGATGAGACACCCAACAATATAATATACGAACCTATAGAAAAGATAAAAGATGTTGATTTGATGATCTTTAAAAATCAATACTAACTATATTATTTGTTGATGAATTCCTAGACCGAATTATTTGAAAAAATATTTGTCCTACAAAATTTATGGTTTCATCAAAAAGTCCGCTACTTTCAACACATTTGGATAACGAGGTCATCAGAAATGATTACTAACCAGCTCATTTCAATTTCCATACTTACTAAATATTTATATAATTTAACAGTCATATCGTCCTACAAATTTTCTGGTACGTTATGCCGGTATTACGCTTAAAAATTGTTATTACCACAAGATCATTTTTCTCATTACTAACTGTGGGACAAAAATATCTGGGATAACGTACCACGCAATTTGTAGGACAATATGACTGTTAAATTATATAAATATTAAGTAAGTATGAAAAAAAAAATGAGCTAATAAGTAATCATTCTTGATGACCCCGTTATCAATAGGTACATGTTGGAAGGAGGGGGAATTTTTGATCAAACCATAAATTTTTTAGAACAAATATTTTTCAAAAGATTCAGATAATTATCTTTGGATTCAACGAAAAAAAATCCAGTTGGTAATACTTCTTTTAAAATCATCAGATCGACATATTCTATCCTTGCTACCTCTGTTTGCTACCACTATAGAGAGATTGGTAAAGGATATTGTTGGGAGTCTTATCAAATAGAAGCTACGCACGAAACATTAGCTCGATAGTAATCAAGTGCAAAAATGTACGGTGGATCCTGGGCTATATAATATTGTCCCGTTAACGAAAAGATTGCCGAAGAATGCAAAGAACTGTCATCAACCTTCTAATGACGAAGAAAGCGAAGAACAAACTAAAAAATAAATCAGCTCGATCTGATTATGAAAAAGCTTCCTGCTAGGTGCCGCACTCTTGGCTGTTGAAAATCCTCGAACTCTTTGGCATTTCAGAATATCTGATGAGGACATCAGATATTCTGATGTCTAATTTATTTAACGATGAACGGTCATGCCATTCCACAATATTTTGTGAAATAAAATATCAATAAAAATTAACACAAATTCTGTGGAAAAATTTAACAAGCCAAAATAAAACGTACAACAGCAAAGTTTCGAAGTAATGGAACAGTTCAGTTGGAAAATTGTAACGTGGAACAAATCGATATGCACCGAATCAGCAGAACCTACGTGATACTCTATCAAAATGGTTGTTCATCAAGTAATTTGTTCTACTGACCTCAATTCTGGAAAAATCTTAAAAAAAAACATATTGTGCGAGAAAACGAAGGTATTGTCTAGAAAATTTTTACCTCAGCTGAGCTACACTAAGTATTTCTTAATCATCATATGTAGGCATATTAATATCTGGCGCATTCAAATATTTCCTGAATGAACCTGGAATAACTAGATAGCGCTGAAGTTAGTGTAGTCGCTTCGTTTCCAGTCTTTCTTGTCTATAATCTTTGCTATCTGATTTTGAACATTATGAGCAATCCACTTCACGAAGTCAATTAATGATAAAACGAAAAACATTCGAATTACTCATCAATTATAAGTAAATGATTTGGAAATGTATGCCGCCAATGAGGACCAGTAAATGAGATTGCTGAAAATTGTGGCTTCATTTTCGCCGAACATAAAAAATGAAATAGGTTTGAAAAAATGCGCCAATTAAAAAAAAAGGAAATTGGTAAGTAGGAGAAATGTTCATATAGGACGAAAAAGGGATTCAGTAACTTGCACGAGAAAAAACTTATATATACCGTGGACTTTAGGAAACTCTAGAAATGAAAACATCAGATGTAAAAGCCTCATCCCTACAGAAATTCTTCGACTTCCCTAGACACTCTGGTAAGGTCTAATGAACATCGGGATCAGAAATTGAAATGTTCGAAATCAAAAAGCTAGTCAAAAAGCTAATAGTCTTGAAATGATGCAGAAAAGACCATAACATCACGGAAGATATCCAGTAGTGCTGAAAGAAAAGAGTCAATCAACTTCATTACCTAACTCTCTGTGAATGTATTTGAACAAACATTTGAAAAACGAATCATGTACAGCTTCAAAATCACCCTAAAATCTCTTTATAGGAGAATAATTATCTATGAGATGTTCAGTAATTACAAAGTCCACAAGATAGTCCATTCAAAAGATCATATTTTCAATATTCTATATCATAATAAAATGATTTCAGATTTCAACGACCGTTTCGACTTGATCTGGAGAAAAATTCCATTAACATCTCCAGTCGGGGTAAATTATTTATTCTGAATGAGCCTTTTTGAATTGTTCATGTATACAAGAAGCTTTAGTGTTTGTCCATAAAATCTAATTGATCAACCGTCAAAGAACCGCCCTTTAATATATTCGGCTACGACTGGTCGATAACCTATTAAAAGAATACCTCATTTTTATTTTTATCAACGTGAGGTAATGAAAGAACTCATTGAATTCCCAGTTGAGGACTTCGGATGAAAAATTATGGTTATAAACTTGCTTTCATACCATTTCAATGAGATTATCCTAAACGTATCTCATTTAATCCTTATTGAGCTACCCAGCATCCATGACTGCATGAAGAGTAGGGTTTAAAATTTTTACGATCTCTGCTAAATTATTCGTACGGATATTCCATTTTTTCTCGCCCCCTGGGATCAGATTCACTACCCTCCATTCGTTTGCATATTACTCATTTTATTGTTTCATTGTCATCCGGAAGTTCTGTATTAGAAAACTCTCATTTTTCAGAATAATCTACCTCTTATCGTGATATGCAAAATTTCTGTATTATGTGGATGTCTCTGTGAGAGATTTATTCATGTCAGGATTACAGGATGTTTTTGTTTCTGGACGGAGGTTTTTCTCGTAACCGTGGTTAGGAATTTTGAACTGAAATACGGAAAGTATCATCTGATAGGTCCTCAAATATTTTATTTTTTTAACGCAAGTTGAAGAAAATGGTGTGCTAGGACAAATATCCTCATGATGATTATATTTTTTCAGGGTCATCGATGAAACTTTAGTCAGTGGAACTTTTTTCCCTTTCAACTTCAAACACCTGTTTCAACTCACTCTATGAATTCATAAAATGCAAGAGCATTATGCCGGTCACTATTCGTCTGAAGAATCATAATATATTTTTGGGTTTTCTGCCAGCGTAATCATGAAAAAGAATGTCTATGACATTTGTATGAACGTGAACATATGTGTTCTATGCATGTGATGTTAATTCTCTCAGAGAATTTCTCTGTTCAACCTAATGAGTCTGATTGAACTCCATTCATTCAAGAATACATTTGGTTTCATAAATGAAATCCGGTAATTGAAGGGAAATAACAGAATTGTGGGTTATCCATTTCTATGAGAAGCCGTTGTTTATTGATGTAAGAAGAATGCACTTGATTTCAATCTAGATACAATATAAAAAAAGAGATATTCTTCAGTTTCAAAAATGGCCCTTATAGACAGATTTCCCCAAAGTTCCTCAATATACCGGTGTGAACTTGGCAGACTATTTCCAGCGGCTAGTTTGACGAAAGCACCCGAACGGCGAGATCAGTGGCGTGCATGTCAGATTATATTTTTGTCATCATGAAGGCCAAGTGGAAATGATTTCGAATAATAGAATTCATAATGGTGGCAGTGGATAAATAGGGACAATTTAATATTTTCGGCACAGATCACATATGTTATTTCTGAATTCATTTGGCGGATCGGATTTGTTCGTCAAACAGGTGACATGGACTTTTCTTTTACAACTTATGCAAGTGTAAAAATCTGCTTCGACATTCCTCGAACAATACAAACATCTATTCTGCATCGGAATAGATTTTGCTAAAAAGAACCTCTGAACTGTTTTTCGAAATTCGTTGATGTTAATATATTCATTCAGGGGTTTGCCTAGAATGAATTGTGTGAAATAGTACAACACATACATCCCACAGTTAAAATTATCATCTTGTTGAAGTACGGGATAATCAATTAGTTTACATTCAATATTGTCCACTTGTTCATTACAATCGAAAAGCAGTTTGAACTTTTCAAAATTTTTATATTTACGTTCTCTGTGGATCAATTGGGATCTTTTCATAGAATCTGGAAATATAAAGTTTTTCGATAGAACATCGATGATAATCAGGACGAAATGAGTGTTATTCTCACATAATGGCAGTGCAATGAGATTTTTCTCAAAAATCAACAGATTTCTTTAGTCTTCATCAGTCTTGAACAATGAAGTTGCTATTTGAACTGAAAACTTCTGAAATTTTTCGTGAATATCAAATAGTTTTCATAGCCAAGACTGAGAAAATCACTGATTTCTATTTCTGGCACTGGACAATAATTGTCAAAACACGCAACGATATAATCCCTTTCTGAAAAATGACGTGAGGTCTTTCCAGTCTGCCAACGATCTGGCATGTTCTGGTGAAAATTGATATCTTTCAGCAATCCACTGGTAAACAATTCGATCTTCTGCTGAGTCCTCCACTTTCTATCTTCGATATTTGATAACAGAATAGGTTTATTCTGAAGTGTCCTCGGAAGATAATCGAATCTTATTACTTTCATTCCTCTGAAGTATATATTATCAAATCACAGCATTTTCTTAAGGGTTGAAGAAACAACCCCTTCGTCCCACGGGAAGTCGATCAATTTTTTAGTGGTAACTAGTACCTATCGATATGATTAACCTATATGCAAAATCTGTATGTGTTCCGAAAAATAGTTTACGAGATATAAAATTTTCAAAGTTAAGGGTTGAAAAAATAAGCCCGTGATCCCACGGTAAGTCGATCATCTTCTGGTAATATCGATATTGGAAATATAATCTAGCACACGAAATACCAGTATGCTTCAACAGATATTCTCCGAGATATCGAATTTTCACAGATTTCAGTTAATAATTTTCGATCGGCCTGCAGGCCACTGATCTCGCCGTTCGGGTGCTTTCGCAAACTGGCCGCTGGAAACAGTCTGCCAAGTTCATACCGGTCCTCTATTCATACTAATATTATCCATACTAATATTATAAATATGAATGTCCGTGTGTTTGTCCTCTATGGACTCAGGAATCAGATGACAGTTTTTAATGAAACTTTTACTATATTGTAGAGAATTTTTTTTGGAGGTTTTCATATAGGGTTCATTGCTATATAAAGAAGAAATAAGAAAAAATATCGATTTTTCATGAAAACTCCCGGTACTTTTCGGCTTTTACGGGAAACGCTGCGAAAACTATAAGAGATAGAGAAACATGGTCAGAGACAATTTTGTAGTGCTCGAAAAGTCCGCGACGACATATGTATAACTGCCGAAGACAACCCATGATAGCCATTTTTAACATTTTCAATTCAAGCCAAAATAATGGTCAATTTGAAGATGGCTTTTGACTGGCATGGAATGAACCAATATAATAATAAATGTGACTGTTATCTGAGGCATTTATTCCTGATGAAAAATGCTGTTTACAGTATACTTTTCTAACGGATACTTTGAAAGTTACAGTAGGTTAAACGAGTGTGAATTTGAGCAAGAAATTATATATTGTCACCATGCCACCGCTCGGACGTGGAATTGGTTGCTCCCAATGTGAATCGAAAATTGATAGAAATGACGATTCTATAATTTGTAAAAGTTGTGAAAATACTTATCACGTGAAGTGTGTGAAATTGTTCATGGATGAATTCAAGGAAATTCGTGGAAATCCATCAAGCGAATGGGTTTGTAGCAGTTGTGAAGAATCAAGGGAACCTCTGGAGGGAGTTAACATTACAAAAGAAGATCTTCTCAACGTAAGGAGAGAAATAGTGAGTGAAGTAAAGAAATTATTCTTAGATGAAATGAATAATTTCAAGCAGTTGATTAATTCCCAGAATGAACAAATGCAGGAACTGAAAAAAGAAATATGTACGCCAAAAAAAACAATAAAAACTTTATCGCGACTACAGCTGTGGGGAATATCTCCGAGATTCCGTCTTATCGGAACTCCATCAATGATTCAGAAAGACCTGCAACACAACTTCATCTGGAAATTCCGATCGCTCATGTTAGTAAACAAAATGTGACAGTTTCGAATTCCGGTGAAAACAGATTAGGGGCAAATGATGCACCGAATAATGACAAACCAGACTGGATCGTTGTCAACTCTCGGGAGAAAAATAAGAAATTGCAGAACACCATCAATGCTGAAAAATCTCAAGGAGCCCTTTCAACACAAAAAAAAATAATCCAGAGGAGCTATGAAGCCAATCGTTGGAACCATGAAATCTAGTACCTTGAGTGTGGTTCCTAAAAAAAGGTTTCGTACATCCATGTGTCTAGACTGAGCCCCGCCACAACGGAGATCGAACTTCAACCATTTTTCGCTCAGTATATATACTTAAAGTCACATGTGAGAAGTTGACATCTAGGAAACCTGATATATACTCTTCCTTCAAGGTTTCTTTGCCTACCGAATTTTTGAATTCAGCTATGAATTCTGATTTCTGGCCTGAGGGAGTAGCCTTCAATAAATTTTTTATGAAGCGTCGTCAGATAACGAATACGAAATGATGAACGGATCTGGTAATTATGTTGCTGACTGTTACCTAAGTGGATAGTTAAAGATTGTTCAGCTTAATGCCCAAGATATCTCGAACAAAATCAATCGGATTGAGGTCTTTACCCATCTCGAGGATCCAGACATCCTGAGCATAGCACAACACTGGTGCAAACCAGATGAAATATCATCAATGAATCTTGGGGGTTATGTTATGGTTGGTTCATATTGTCGTCCAGTTAGGGCACATGGAGGTACGGCAATATATATCAAATCGAAATATCAAGCATATAATCAAATTTTCATTAGAAATGCAATGTGAATTTTGTGCAGTAAATTTGAAGAATAACTCTAGTAATATTGGCTTGATCAGTGTCTACAGGCCTCCTGGTGGTAGTTTAGAGTTATTTGATCGAACGATATCTTTTGTTTTAGATTATTGCCTTACAGGCTCTAAATCAGTTTTTATATGCGATGATCTAACCTGAATATAAATCATTTCGAACCTCGCATTTGTTTGGATTACCTACTTTTAGAATTTAATCTGAGCATAACATCTGAGGAACCCAGTAGAATGTTTACCAATAGAAATGGAATGACTAGCTCTAGTAAGGTAGATTATATTATAACTAATATTCAAAGTCATTTTATAACAACCAGTGTGTTTGATACTGACATTGGAGATCACCGAGCGTTTGTTTCAACCTATAGATTATGCGAATTAGATTCCACTAGAGATTCTGTTGTTCAAACATTTCGATGTACATCAGAGGAAAATCTTCAGAAACTTTCCTCAATAGCTACTCGTACAAGCTTTAACAGCATATATGATATCTCTGACATTAACCGTAGTTTTGGAAACTTTTTCACTATCTTGGTCCATCTTCTGGATTCCACCTGTCCTATCAAAACACGGCGATTCCGACCTGGTCGAAAGCACGATTGGATTACTGATGAGGTCAAAACAGCGAATGGACATCTGAAAAATCTTCATTGGATTTTTCAGAATTTGAAATCTGAACAGACGAAAAAGCAATATTTATCTGCGAAAAAAGAATACGTAAACCTGTTGAAGTCTACCAAACAGGAATACTTCAAGAAAGTCCTGGAATCTTCCAACAACAAGAATAGAACAGTGTGGCAGTTGGTTCGAACAGAGATGGCATCAGCCACCTCTATAGACAAAATTTCTTCAAAGATGGACGGCGAGGTTGTTTCTGAGCAGTCTGAAGTGGCTGAGGCGTTTGCTAAATATTTTTCAAGTGTCAACATAATGAGTATTAATGATCATTTCGGTGGAAACCTATTCACTTCTTGCACGACGTTATCACTTTCGCATGACAATTTTTTCCTCTTTCCAGTTTTGGCTCAGGAGGTTGAGATGGTTATAGAAGGACTCAAGAATAAAAGTAGCAGTGGAATGGATATGATTTCGGCGAAGGTCATGAAATATTTGGCTCCGTTCATATCTGAACAGTTGGCATTTCTCATGAATTTGTCGGTGACTTCGGGAAAATTTCCTTCTGTACTTAAAACCGCAAAGGTTATTCCTGTTCACAAAGAGAATGATGCTGATGACATATCTAACTATCGTCCAATATCTCTACTGAGTTGTTTGTCGAAGGTCATAGAGCGAATAATATATGATAGAATGCTGAATTTTCTGAATAAGCTATCCGTTATTACAAGTTGTCAGCATGAATTCACTGTGAGCAGGTCAACCGAGACTGCTGCGTTTGAGCTGGTTGACTGTGTGCATGGTAGTTTGGATGATGGTCTGTGTGTGGCCGGTTTGTTCTCTGATGAGTCTCGCGCTTTTGATTGTCTCAATTTCATTTTGGATAAACTATACAATCTGGGTTTCAGGGGAGTTCTCCTGAAATGGATTGAGAGTTTTCTAACTGATCGTTAGTTATATGCCAGAGTGGGTCAGCATGATTCTTCTAGGTATGCTATGAGGATGGGTGTTCCTCAAGGATCTGTCTTGGGACCTCTACTGTTCACATTGTATGTGAATGACTTGCCAAACAATATTGTAACTTATTCTCCTATATTAACTGATGTAAAGATAATATTGTTCGCAGATGACACATCTTTTATTGTCTCTGCAGCAACAATGGAAGAACTTAGGGACAAATGCAAGCTGTTGGTTGAATGTTTCACGGAGTGGTGTCACAAAAATTGCATCATACTGAACGTGAATAAAACAGACGTACTCCTTTTTAATGCGAGGGATTCGGATCGTCGATTGGTTCTGAGCCTCCAATCTGACGAATTGAAGTCTTCTGATTGCGTCAGGTTCCTGGGATTGCAGGTTGACAGTGGCCTCGGATGGCATCAGCATACAGATACTGTGTGCAGAAAGCTAGGCAGGGCATATTTTGCTCTGAGACGTTCGTAACCTGTTTTGTCCTTGGATTCACTTATGAATGTGTACTTCTCTCTTGTTTATACCCACTTAAAATACTGTGTAGTCGTTTGGGGGGGAACGTCGGTTAGTAATGCTGTGTTTATTGCTCAAAAAAAAAATCATACGTATGATTTTTTATTTAAAACCCAGAGAGTCCTGTATACCTATATTCGTGCAGAATAATTTGATGTCTTCACCATCATTATATATATATATGATTGTTTGCTTTATATATATATATATATATATATAATAATATATATATATATATATATATTATATATATATATATATATATATATATGAGAAATGACTTCGAAAAATAAAAAAGCATTATCATACCAAGGATGTGAAAAAGCACTGGGAACTTACCCAGAGAGATCTCAAAAAAGTAATTGATGAGAAACAAGAGTTTGTATGTAATAGCTGTGGCGGGGAAGGAGATTTGGGTGCATCGGAGGGGGAGGATGGATCTTCGTTCGGGGACACGCCTGACGGATGAAATAAGCGATTCCAGAAAGTGTGAGGAAGGCACAAGCAGGCGGAGCACTGCAGGTAGGGAATACTCCTTGCGAGATGTTATGATGAAACTAGAAAATATGCAGGAGGAAAATCGAAGATTGTTTACAAAATTGGAAAAACAAGAACAAGAAACGAAACAGATAAAAAAGAAAATGGAAGAAATGAAACAGGAACAAGCAAAAATGCGTCAGGAAATTGATTCACTCAAAAACGATAAAAAGCGAAACATAGAAAATAGTTTAAAAAATAATATAGTTATTAGTGGGCTACTAATAAATGGGGCAAAAAACGAACAGCTGAAATCGAAGTTCCAAAAAATTGCTGAAAAGCTTGAAGTTTCCTTAGAAAATGAGGAATTTCAATGTGTGGCAATTGGTAAAGAAAATAAGAAACATAAATTGTCGACGGGATCTGGGATTGTGCCGGTTTTGTTAAATTCTGTGAGTTCCTGAAAAAGAAGAAGTCCATCCAGTCTACAACACCGTCGGTTCCAACCGTTGAGCACAATAAGAACAAGGTAAAGAAGACAGGAGCCCGATCACCTGAGTAGCGCCCCGTGACGGTTTCAATTCAACAAGACAACGTGGTGAGCAATCCTTTAATTACTCCCAGTTTACCTAATCTGGCTCAAAATTAGTCAACCTTTTCCCCAAGTTTTGAGCGTAAAACTTGTATAAAGTTTTCTCTAGGTTTCTTTTAAATAACCGATTACAATAGTTTTTTCCTGGGTTTCTGAAGAAAAAACCGACAACGTGATTGAAATAATAATTGATATAATTGATATAATTACATAATAATTGATATCATTGATTAAATACATAAAATATTAAAATAATTCAATATTAGGTCGATTAAACAATTTAGAGGTCGTAAGAATAAAACAAACAGAATGGCAGTAGATTTGTCGCTAGCTGAAAAGTTTGGTATGCCGTTACCCAAATTTTCAGGCGTTGAGAACGAGTTGCATTCGTTCATAAAAAGTGTTGACGATTTCTTAGCGATGTTCGTAAACGAAAACATTGTAGTGAAAAATTATTGCTTCGCAGTGGTCAAATCGAAACTAATAGATAGAGCCTTAGCGGAAGTGGCAACGTCTGACATTCCGAATAATTGGGATAAAGCATTTCTTATACACAAAATTCGTGACCAGAGTAACTTAGACGTTTTGATACACCGATTACAATTCTTTAACAAAAAACCCAATGAAGATATAATTTCATTCATAGATCGAATAATTTCGTTGAAGATGAGAATAAATTAAAGAATTGACGCAGATAGCATGCCAGATCCGGAAAAAGCAATATACAGGGTGTACCAAGTTCGACGGCCTATTAGGAGTTTCTGGAGAACCAGACTTATTTGAAATCTGAAAATTGACATTATGATATTGTTCGACATTATCTACCAAGCTAGAATATTCTTGGAGCCTGACCACTTTCAGTTATACAGGGAGAGAAAAAAATTTTCAAATTTTTTTTTCTGTTTTTTTCTTCTTGAATTTGACAGAGTATGCAATTCTGAACACATTCGTACTCAAATCGTTGCATTCGTCGAAATACTTTCAAAAATATCGAGAAAAACCTTAAGAAAGAGAGGGAAAAGAGTATTCGGTATTATGTTTGTTATTCCTAATCTAGATACCTTAAGCACAAACCAATTTCACATTTTTGAAGTCAAAGACTGTGGAAATATTGTACATTTTTAAAATTTTGAAAAACTCATCACAGGGTGTTCCTAATGTTGGATCAAAAATTGGGATCAAGATTGGCCAATAACTTTCGTTTTTCAAATTAGAACCCTATTTTTTTGTGAATAATATTCAGACTACAACACCTAGATTAAGAGATAAGACTATTCGGTATAATGTTTGCTATTTCTAGTCTAGATATCTTGAGCACAAACCGTTTTCACGTTTTTATTAGAATCCTATTTTTTTATGATTGCGTTGGATTCTGCGAAGAAAAATTATGATAATATTCTATCATGTTGATACTCCTAAAATTAATAATTCTTGAGTTATTTAGTATTATCTGATTCCATGTCGTACGTTGCGTTAAATTCATAAAATCTGTTTCATAACATGAATTAAAGAAAAAGGTGTGTCACTAGTGAGTTATTGGAATAATTGATATTCTATGACCAAGGTCATAGTTGATATGAAACAGATTTTATGAATTTGACGCAACGTACGACATGGAATCAGAAAATACTAAATAACTCAAGAATTATTAATTTTAGGAGTATCAACATGATAGAACACTATCATCATTTTTCTTCGTACAATCCAACGTAATCATAAAAAAATAGGGTTCTAATTTGAAAAACGAAAGTTATGGACCAATCTTGATCCCAATTTTTGATCCAACATTTGGAACACCCTGTGATGAGTTTTTCAGAATTCTAGAAATGTACAATATTTATACATTCTTCGACTTCAAAAATGTGAAAACGGTTTGTGCTTGAGGTATCTAGATTAGGAATAACAAACATAATACCGAATACTCTTTTCTCTCTTTTTCTCCAGGTTTTTCTCGATATTTTGGAAAGTATTTAGACAAATGCAACGATTTGAGTACGAATGTATTCAGAATTGCTTACTTTGTCAAATTCGAAAACAAAAAAAACAGAAAACAAAATTTTTAAAATTCACTCAAAGAAATACTAACTACCAATATCCAAATCATAATAATAATTTTAAACCTAATCATTCAAGTAATGTTTTTAAACCAAATCCCAATCAAAGAATTACTACCCCTCCAGAGAAAATGTCAATTCAGACAAGAAACTATTCCAGAAACGTTCAAACTATTCTACGCAATATAATCCAAATCCTCAACGTAACTTCTATCATAATAATGCTCATAATAATTATCAGAACAGAAATCAACATAATAATCCTAACTTTTATTTCGAGGAATTAACGCATCTAGATACGAGGAAACAGAGAAATGAAAATCAATTTAATTTTTGCAAACCTTCAACGTCAAAAAAACACGATAATAATAGTCGAAATTTTCGCGAACTTACCCAAGAAGACGTATTGACTTAAATTATAATATTAATCATTCAAATCAATTGCCTTTTATTGAATTTAAATATCCAAAATGTAAACTTTTCATAGATAGTTTCTGTTCAGTATGTTTGATAGATCTAAAATTTGCTTATAATAATTTCTACGATAATATTTTTCAAGAAGAAAAAACATTAACTGCATGCATGAAGCAGGAAACTTCAAAGGAAAAAGTATAACTTCCTTTGTTCTCACAATTTCGTATGAATGATAGTCACCGGTTTGTACTTTATAAATTTCATAATAATTACGATGGCCTTATAGGAGCCGATTTTCTTAATAAATACGGTTTAACATTCGATTTTCAAAACCAAGTATTGTGAATAAATATTGTAGAATTCCATTCAAAAATGGAAAAACTTCGATTGAAAATAATTATTTAATCACAACTTGAGCAGGAAAAACATGAGCTTTTTAAAAACTTCAAAAATTTTTTGCAGGAATTCGATAAAATCAATAAAGTAAATGAAGATTTGAAAACTGAAAACGGACAATTGAAATCTAAACTTTTCTTGATCGAAATGTCTAATAAAGAGCTTGAAAAAATGATTGAATTGAACTCTAAAGCAAGTTATGAAATGGAAAAAGAAATTTCAAATTTGAAGAAATCAATAAACGTAATGAATAGGGAAAAACAAAGTTCACAAAAACCCTATTTAAGAATGAATAAAGCAGATAATAACAATGAGCAAGTACAATCAGAATCTGACAGGTTGAATGATGAAATAAATAAATTGAAAGCTATTTCACAATTTCCCATTCTGAAAAGAAAAAAAATCATATCTTGGTCTAGTCGGATATTATAGAAAGTTTATCCCAAATTTTGCAAAGATTACTAAACCCTTGGCTATATGTTTGAAGAAAAATGCGAAAATTAATATTGATGATCCGAAATACATAGAAGCTTTTGAAATATTTTGAAGAAATTCAATGAACGAGCCGATATTGCGTTATCCGAATTATAAAGAACCCTTTGTTTTAACTACAGACGCATCAGGATTTGCGATAGGTTCTGTATTATCTCAAGGCATTCCTCCGAATGACCTTCCCAGATATTCCAGATGTCAAGTTAGAAGATATTCAAAAATGGAATCCAAGTGCATCATCAACATTTATGATCATTATAGGAATATTTATGTTTTTAATTATTTTATACTTATTGTTTAAATATTTGAAAAAATGTAAAGCTACACCTAATCAAGGTGATACCGTTATCCAAAGGGGGGAGGAATTACATAATATGGCCCCATACTAATTAGATACATTGTTCATCTGTATACCATTTATTCGATATATTATTATGTTATATTTTGCAGACTGAGCAATGAACACCTGCAGTCAATACTCATAGGAAGAATGAGATAAGACAATATTATAAATATCTGTGAACGACATTTTCTAGTCAGTTGATTAATTGATCGAGTAGCTCTACCAAGTATTTAAGTTGTTTTGTATTGAATAAAGTGAAGTAGTTTTTTTTTTAAACGAAGTCTTCCTCCCGAAAAACATAATTATATAAATCATGATATGGGTTATGAAAATCAGGAATTATTTAAAAAAGTACGTGATTTCAAAAAGGAAAATAATTTCAAATACGCATGGTATGCACATGGAAACATTTACCTAAAAGAACTGAAAAATAGCAAGGTCATTCATGTCAAGTCACTGAAAACTCTTGAAGGTTTAAAAAACTAAATGAAGAAAACAAAATGAGGGAGCTCTCTTGTTTGTACATTAATGTTAGGTCAATTCGAAAGAAATTCAAATTAGATTTTATCAGTTTATATGGGAAGGAATAGAATTATCCAGATTTGTTGGTTTTATCTGAAACTTAGTTGTATGAAAATGAAACTAAATTTTACGCTATACAAAATTATGAAGCTTACCATAATTGCAGGCAAACTAGGGGAGGAGGTGTCAGCCTATACATCAGAAAAAATATTGAACACGACGAATTGATAATATGTAACTGTACCTGATAAAGTAAACGCGGTAGAAATAAAACTAAAGGATATGAATTGTAGTATATATGGCATCTATAGGGCCCCAAAATATAATCTGAAATTGTTTGAAAATTTTCTGGAGCAGTTAGTGTACGACAATAAAAAAATCATAATTATAGGTGACATTAATTTGAATCTTCTAGAAAATAGTAGACAATTAGATAATTATAAAAATATTCTTTATATGAAAAATTGTGTCTCACAAAATATCAAAAATAATTTGAAATTTACCCGAAAAACTTCAGTAGTCACACGAACTGTTATAGACCATATTATTAGGTCATATAGATATACTGATCATAACAAACTTAACAAATATTTGAAGTACAGGTTGGGGGGTATAGAGGATTTTTCTGACTTAATGGAAATTATTAAAAAAGGGAAACAAATATGCACTTCAACAAAACACATGAAAATTATAGAAAATTAAAACTGGTTCAGTTAAAGAATTCTCAATAAACTGAAGAAGAGAGTTAAATACTCCAAAAAATGATTAAACATCCTGATAACCACGCCCTGAAAGAAAAGTTCAAATCTTTGAAAAACGACACAAATTAAATTCGGGCGTACACATCGAGGAAATGATTAAGAAGCTCTCTGATCTTATTAGTGCATCAAACCATGCCAGTCCGTATATGACAAAAAACACCAAATTGATCTTTTACAATGCATGTGTACACTCTATCTTCACATATCTGACATCAATTTGGGGAAATACGACAAAGATGAATTTGAGTAGACTTCAAAGACTCCAAAACAGGGCGATTAAAAATATTTATAATCTTCCGTATGAGACCAGGACCAGCTACTTGTATGAAAGATTTCCTGTGCTGCCGATCTCCGAGATGGTGAAACAAGAACAGTGTAAGCTAATTTATAGGATTGATAGGGGACTATTAAAATCTATGATTAAACTAAAGAAGCATGCTGATGAACACGAATCTCTTCGTCAGCCCTCCTTTATCCACTCCTGGAAGTGAAGTAGGCCTCTTTCTTGTTCCTCCATGCTGTTCTGTCTTGCGCAATGTGAAACCACCTATTTCCCGCATGTTGTTTGATGTCATCGAGCCATCTCCTCTGTGGTCTTCCCACACTACGTTTCGTTGCTCTCGGTCGCCAGTGTGTTAGTTTGTATGACCATCTCGATTTGTCTGGTCATTCCACGTGTCCTGCCCATTGCCACTTCAATTCTGCAATCCGTTGTATGACATCTACGACCTTAGTTTTTCGTCGGATATCTTCATTCCTTATTCTGTCTCTGAGACTGATATTAAGTAAAGCTCGTTGCATCGCTCACGAATTTTCTACAAGAAATGCCAATCATCTCTACAGTGACTGCATAATTAGAACAACGAGAGGGTTAAAACTTTCATCATATTCAGCAATAAAATCATACAATGGGTTACCTAACCATTTGCAAAATGAAGAAAAATATACGAAGTTTAAAAAAGAATTGAAAAAATTAATGAAAGGAAATCTAATAATTCAAGTTAAGAAATTGTACTCTGTGTTAACAAACTCTGATTTGCAGTTTTATACCATAATAAAAAAATAAAAATAAAAAATACGAAGAAAAATAGTCATTTTTTAAAAAGATGTTCGCAGTTCAATGAGTACAACACCAGAAATGAAGAAACTATTTGTATTTCAAAGCATCGGACATTAAAATTTTAGAATTCTCCAATTTACAGTAGTATGAAACTGTTTAATCACCTGCCCGACAGATTAAAAGTTTTGGATTACAAAAGTTTCAATCAGAATATAAAAAAAATATTGCTTGAAAGGTGCTTTTATAGCAACCACGAATATTTTAGTAGTAGCATAGGTTGATTTGTTGTCTTCACCCAGAATGTTTTTGATTTTGTATGTTCATACGGTTGAGAATTGTATCTGACTTCAATTATCAATAAATTTAAAATTATTATTATTATTATTTTTATTATTATTGAATCTATACGCGACATCGTTTTGTCATGTATACAAGTGCTGTCTCTCCTTCGAAAGGTACGAGGTACCTATCAGTACCGTTTTAAATTGAAATATAACGCGAGCGGAGCCGCGGGTATGAGCTTGTATTATATCATTATTATTATTATTATTATTATTTATTGTATAAGAGTTGAGGTATAACCTATAAACTCAATATGAATTACAAAAAAAAAAATAAGTATTCCACATATGAATGTATAAAAAAAAAAACATACAAAAATCCCAAAATTATCATGAAAACAGCAGAAATAGTGAAAAAGAACTTCACGAAGCACTCTCATAAAGTTTCCATCGGTCGTAGCGGTTCTTGAACATGTTTACACTGCTAGACTCAACCACAGAGCTGGGCAAACGGTTCCACTGATCGAAGACCCTGTTGGTTAAAAAGTTCTGACGCGCACTAGTCCGGAAAGGCTCCTTGGCTATTTTATGACGGTGACCTCGGAGATTATTACTGTTGAACTCAAACAGATGGCGCAGGTCAACACCAAATTTATTGTTTATAACTCGGTACGTCACTATCAAGTCACCTATCGCACGGCGCTCCTCAAATGTTCTCAAGCCAAAAATTTGCAATCTGGCAGCATAGTCGGGTCGATCGTAAGCAGAGAACGGTATCCTCGTGCACCACCTCTGGACCGACTCCAGCAGGATTCTATCACTCTGTGGAGCCACCCACCAAGCAGGACGGCGTTTTTCTCTGGGTTGCGACTTACACCTACCACTACCTTTCCAAGCTTACTCGGGCGCCAATTGCGATGGGTTTTATAAGGTCGCAATTCCTTACGTCGCTCACAGTTGTCCACCTGGGTAGCTTTTCTACAGTTGGAGACAAGGTTCGATTCATTCTGGGGTGGTAGCGATTGATAAGATATTATTTCTTCCACTGAAGAGGAGCGACTTTGAGCTAGATAAATAAAACGCACTTCGACGAGACACAATATATTGCTAAATATAAACTCTTTGATGTTACGTGCAATGCTGCAATTTATTGACGGTGCTACAATAAAATGAAGGAGGCAAAAAGCAGCAAATTTAACAATATACACAAAATAGCTACAAAAAAAACTCAACAGAAATGACGGACGAAATAAAATAAAGCGAGGTGAGCGGGCGGCGTATGTAACGCTGTTAAAATTAGTGATTTGAAAGCGGTTTAGTATGAGAGCGACAGCCAGTAACTTGACTATCTTGATTACCAGTGAAAAGCATACAATGTAGCGGGTGAAAGGCGGTACACCCTGTCTACCTGTCAACAAGCTGTCCTGTCCTGCGTACGCACGCGATCGACTGTCCCCTCCCCCTTGACTCGAGAAGTTCGGTCCCCAGACAGGCGCAAAGAAAACTCAGGACTGCGCACGTCGGCGCGCCTGCCAAAATGGAGTTTGAACGAACGTTGCGAAATTCGCTGGCCAGATGACAGCTGTAGTGGGGAAAGATAGGGCAATTTACCCCTGTCCTCAGGATTGAAAAGTCTTTCTAGTGGTCCTCAGAAAGGGGGAAACAACCAAGCGAAACCCCCAGGCGGACTCTTCACTGAGGGGTGAAAGAGTATCAACTCAATGATAGCTCTATCACCAGGGCCTAAACGTAGACTACGAGATGTAATTTTAAAATTATAACGAGAAAGTATAAATTCCGGATATCGCCCCCCGTGTCGAACAGCACAGGAAAACTTGCCGGCCACGTAGACAGGTGAATAAGATGGGTCTTACCAATCCTGTGGATTCTTGGTCTCGACACAACACTTGAGTCCTATCTCGTTCGTTGGGAATATCGAAATCGCAGTCTGAAGAATTTCACGCTAGAAATGTGAGGAATTACAAATGACACAAAACTCCTCGGAATTAACCACTCGGAAAAACGCAACTATCGTAATATTCTAGACTCTCAGATCTGAAAACTCGAAAACTCTGCGAACTAGCTATCGTAAGATTCGAAATTCGAAGAACTATCGGAGAACTCGGAAAAACTAGCTATCGGAAAATTCGAAATTCGAAAAACTATCGGAGAACTCGGAAAAACTGACTATCAGAAAATTCGAAATTCGAAAAACTATCGGAGTACTGAGAACTGACTGTCTTCCACAAAACTGCCGAATTTATAAGGTCGGTTGGAGGGGGAATATTTCGAGTCCCGGATATCGTGAAAACAATTGCCGCTCCGCACAAAAAACACATATGGTGCAGATAACGTCGCCGACTACGGCGAACGTAAGTTTTTTCTACATAGGTAGAAATCTGAAATTGAATTATTAGATTTTCACGATATAAAACTCGAAATAAATTTGATGTTTGAATGTAAAATTGATGGAAATTATACAGGATGATTAAAGTAACTAAGTTCACCTCGTCACAATACGAAATTAGAAATAATTTCGTGTTTGAATTTAGAAAAAGTTGGAAGATATACAGTATGTTCTTAGTGACGAAGTTCGCTTCGTTACACACCCCCTCCACTTACCGAAAAAAAAACGAAAGTTTTTTTCCTTAACCTCATCGTCGCCAGCCACCTCGCCATTTGGCGGACTATTGGCACAGAGCCAATAGCACTCCTGGACGAATCTCCAACGGCCAGGGTTGGAGTTTCGTCAGGGGTCGTAGAAGGTCGTGTTGAACCCCCACAGATCGGGTATTTGATCTGTCCGACCTAGCCTCTTGATCAACGCCTTGTCTGGCGCTCGACGAATTCTCCTGGACCGTGGACTTGTGGATGGATGGCTTCGGGCAGAAACACTCCCTGACATGTCCCTCCAGCCTGGACCTGATTCACAGTCTTCTTCCCTCAGCAGATCGTACCTGGCTGTCATGGAACCCACCACCTCGGCGTCGATTCGATCCCAACCCTTTTGTGGACATCTCTGTTCTGAAACTCGAAAGTTATTAGTATCTCTTAATCGGAATTCGTCGGTGAAGACAGACGATCTCACTCCTGGGAAATCCGAATCCGCCTTGTGGTCTCCTGAGGTTCAACAAACTGGGAGTGTAGCCAACCCTGCTCTCTTGGAGGACAGACCTAAAACAGTATCCTCTTGCACTTCCACGTCCGGTCATCGGTTGGTTGCCTTCTGAGAATCCACGACACTTGGTCTCATCATCGTGGTTCCAAACCTGGACGGCATCTCGGCTACGGACGGTTTAATTTCGCATGCTTTTCATACTATATCCGCTGGTTGCCAGCGGATGTCGACGGCTCACCGCTCAGCTCACCTTCGTGAAACGGTTTCAAATCCTTCACGTGGATATGACGGAGATATTTTCCCGACGCGTCCTTCAAGTCATAGACCACGGGAGACACTACCTTTACAACCGTATACGGACCGGAATATTTGGGTGCCAACTTAGACGCGAAACCGCCAACCGCCGACGATAACGGATGTTCCCGGCGCAACACCTTGTCTCCGACCCGGCACGACCACTCTCTCCTCCGGAGGTTGTAATAACGGCTTTGTTGATTAAAAGCTCGGTCTAACCGGAGCCTGACGAACTCTCGCGTCTCTCGTAATCGTTTGAGGCGAGTCGCATACTGGTCTACCCCTCGGACAGGTGGTTCTTCGGTCGAATCCTCTGCAACATCCCTCACTCCTTCGGTGCGACGGTTCGTTTCGGGAGAGCGGAACTCCCGGCCGAAGTTCAGGAACGCCGGTGTGAATCCGGTAGATTCATGTTTGGCAGAGTTCAACGCGAACGCCAGTTCTCCAAGATGCTCATCCCAGGAGCGATGATCTTGCTCACAGAACTGCGCAATCATGGTTTTAATCGTCCTGTTTGCCCTTTCCACGGGGTTGGACTGCGGAGGGTATACTGGAGCGAATCGGTGGTGAATGCCCAAACTCTTCAAGTTGCCCTTGAATAAGCGGCCGTCGAACTGTGACCCGTTATCACTTATTACGGTCTTCGGACATCCAAACTTCAACACCACCAGGTCGTAAAAACCCTGGAATACTCCCTTGCCTGTAGCTGCCCGAAGCGGTCTGCATTCGATCCACTTTGAGAAGCGATCTTGGAACATAACCAGGTGAGTATTCCCCTTCTTCGAACGTGGCAAAGGTCCTACCAGATCCGTACTGACGGTCTCCCACGGCTCACTGGTGCGGTGCGGCTGCATCTTCCCTGCAGGTTTCTGCTGACAGACTTTATACCTCTGGCATTGCTGGCACCTTCTCAACCGTTCACGCTGCAGACAGACGCATCCGAGAATGGCCTCGGAGCGGCCTTAACCCAAGTCTGTGATGGACGCGAGCGTGTGATCGCCTATGCCAGTCGCACTCTGAATGGTGCCGAGAAGAATTACTCGGTGACCGAGAAGGAATGTTTGGCCATCGTATGGGCCATAGACAAGATGAGGCCATACTTGGAAGGTTATAGGTTCACCGTTATCACCGATCACATGAGTTTGCGGTGGCTGCAATCCATGAAATCCCCATCGGGTCGGATTGCAAGGTGGTGTGTCTTCTTGCAGCAATATGATTTCGAGATCAAGTATAGAAAAGGTGCCCTAAACCGAGTAGCGGACGCCTTGTCGAGAGATCCCCTACCGTCCGAGGAACAAGTTTGTGCGACCGAGGACCCGATCAGATGCCCCTGGTATGTCAAGAAGTTCCAAGAGGTCTCGAGTACCCCTCAGATTTTCCAGACTACAGGATCCAGGAGGGAAGGTTGTACAGGCATTTCCGGAGTTCGGATGACTTCACGGAGACTGAAATGGGAAAACCATGGAAACTGTGCATCCCGACTAAAGATCGGCAGTCTGTTCTACGGGAGAATCATGATGTGCCAGTAGCCGGCCATTTGGGAGTAGCGAAGACCATAACTCGAGTGGCCCAGAACTACTACTGGCCAGGGATGTTCCGTGAAGCGGCCCAATACGTGCGTAGGTGCCAGCAATGTCAGAGGTATAAAGTCTGTCAGCAGAAACCTCCAGAGAAGATGCAGACGCACCGCAACAGCGAGCCGTGGGAGACCGTCAGTACGGATCTGGTAGGACCGTTACCCCGTTCGAGGAAGGGGAATACTTACCTGGTTATGTTCCAAGATCGCTTCTCAAAGTGGATCGAATAAAGACCGCTTCGGGCAGCTACAGGCAAGGGAGTATTCCAGGCTTTTTACGACCTGGTGGTGTTGAAGTTTGGATGTCCGAAGACCGTAATAAGCGACAACGGTTCACAGTTCGACGGCCGCTTATTCAAGGGCAACTTGAAGAGTTTGGGCATTCACCACCGATTCGCTCCAGTATACTCTCCGCAGTGCAACCCCGTGGAAAGGGCAAACAGGAAGATCAAAACCATGATTGCGCAGTTCTGTGAGCAAGATCATCGCTCCTGGGATGAGCATCTTGGAGAACTGGCGTTCGCGTTGAACTCTGCCAAACATGAATCTACCGGATTCACACCGGCGTTCCTGAACTTCGGCCGGGAGTTCCGCTCTCCCGAAACGAACCGTCGCACCGAAGGAGTGAGGGATGTTGCAGAGGATTCGACCGAAGAACCACCTGTCCGAGGGGTAGACCAGTATGCGACTAGCCTCAAACGATTACGAGAGACGCGAGAGTTCGTCAGGCTCCGGTTAGACCGAGCTTTTAATCAACAAAGCCGTTATTACAACCTCCGGAGGAGAGAGTGGTCGTGCCGGGTCGGAGACAAGGTGTTGCGCCGGGAACATCCGTTATCGTCGGCGGTTGGCGGTTTCGCGTCTAAGTTGGCCCCCAAATATTCCGGTCCGTATACGGTTGTAAAGGTAGTGTCTCCCGTGGTCTATGACTTGAAGGACGCGTCGGGAAAAAATCTCCGTCATATCCACGTGAAGGATTTGAAACCGTTTCACGAAGGTGAGCTGAGCGGTGAGCCGTCGACATCCGCTGGCAACCAGCGGATATAGTATGAAAAGCATGCGAAATTAAACCGTCCGTAGCCGAGATGCCGTCCAGGTTTGGAACCACGATGATGAGACCAAGTGTCGTGGATTCTCAGAAGGCAACCAACCGATGACCGGACGTGGAAGTGCAAGAGGATACTGTTTTAGGTCTGTCCTCCAAGAGAGCAGGGTTGGCTACACCCCCAGTTTGTTGAACCTTAGGAGACCACAAGGCGGATTCGGATTCCCAGGAGTGAGATCGTCTGTCTTCACCGACGAATTCCGATTAAGAGATACTAATAACTTTCGAGTTTCAGAACAGAGATGTCCACAAAAGGGTTGGGATCGAATCGACGCCGAGGTGGTGGGTTCCATGACAGCCAGGTACGATCTGCTGAGGGAAGAAGACTGTGAATCAGGTCCAGGCTGGAGGGACATGTCAGGAAGTGTTTCTGCCCGAAGCCATCCATCCACAAGTCCACGGTCCAGGAGAATTCGTCGAGCGCCAGACAAGGCGTTGATCAAGAGGCTAGGTCGGACAGATCAAATACCTGATCTGTGGGGGTTCAACACGACCTTCTACGACCCCTGACGAAACTCCAACCCTGGCTGTTGGAGATTCGTCCAGGAGTGCTATTGGCTCTGTGCCAATAGTCCGCCAAATGGCGAGGTGGCTGGCGACGATGAGGTTAAGAAAAAAAAACTTTCGTTTTTTTTTCGGTAAGTGGAGGGGGTGTGTAACGAAACGAACTTCGTCACTAAGAACATACTATATATTTTCCAACTTTTTCTAAATTCAAACACGAAATTATTTCTAATTTCGTATTGTGACGAGGTGAACTTCGTAACTCTAATCATCCTGTATAATCTCCATCAATTTTGAATTCAAACAAAAAATTATTTCGAGTTTCATATCGTGAAAATCTAAGAAGCCAATTTCAGATTCCTGCCTATGTAGAAAAAACTTACGTTCGCCGTAGTCGGCGACGTTATCTGTACCATATGTGTTTTTTGTGCGGAGCGGCAATTGTTTTCACGATATCCGAGACTCGAAATATTCCCCCTCCAACCGACCTTATAAATTCGGCAGTTTTGAGGCGGACAGTCAGTTCTCAGTTCTCCGATAGTTTTTCGAATTTTCCGATAGCTAGTTTTTTCCGAGTTCTCCGATTGTTCTTCGAATTTCGAATCTTACGATAGCTAGTTCGCAGAGTTTTCGAGTTTTCAGATCTGAGAGTCTAGAATATTACGATAGTTGCGTTTTTCCGAGTGGTTAATTCCGAGGAGTTTTGTGTCATTTGTAATTCCTCACATTTCTAGCGTGAAATTCTTCAGACTGCGATTTCGATATTCCCAACGAACGAGATAGGACTCAAGTGTTGTGTCGAGACCAAGAATCCACAGGATTGGTAAGACCCATCTTATTCACCTGTCTACGTGGCCGGCAAGTTTTCCTGTGCTGTTCGACACGGGGGGCGATATCCGGAATTTATACTTTCTCGTTATAATTTTAAAATTACATCTCGTAGTCTACGTTTAGGCCCTGGTGATAGAGCTATCATTGAGTTGATACTCTTTCACCCCTCAGTGAAGAGTCCGTCTGAGGGTTTTCGCTTGGTTGTTTCCCCCTTTCTGAGGACCACCAGAAAGACTCTTCAATTCTGAGGACAGGGGTAAATTGCCCTATCTTTCCCCACTACAGCTGTCATCTGGCCAGCGAATTTCGCAACGTTCGTTCAAACTCCATTTTGGCAGGCGCGCCGACGTGCGCAGTCCTGAGTTTTCTTTGCGCCTGTCTGGGGGGGATATTGGACCGAACTTCTCGAGTCAAGGGGGAGGGGACAGTCGATCGCGTGCGTACGCAGGGCAGGACAGCTTGTTGACAGGTAGACAGGGTGTACCGCCTTTCACCCGCTACATTGTATGCTTTTCACTGGTAATCAAGATAATCAAGTTACTGGCTGTCGCTCTCATACTAAACCGCTTTCAAATCACTCATTTTAACAGCTCTACATACGCCGCCCGCTCACCTCGCTTTATTTTATTCCATCCGTCATTTCTGTTGAGTTTTCTTTGTAGCTATTTTGTGTATATTGTTAAATTTGCTGCTTTTTGCCTCCTTCATTTTATTGTAGCACCGTCAATAAATTGCAGCATTGCACGTAACATCAAAGAGTTTATATTTAGCAATATATTGTGTCTCGTCGAAGTGCGTTTCATTTATTTAGCTCAAAGTCGCTCCTCTTCAGTGGAAGAAATAATATCTTATCAATCGCTACCACCCCAGATTGAATCGAACCTTGTGTCTCCAACTGTAGAAAAGCTACCCAGGTGGACAACTGTGAGCGACGCAAGGAATTGCGACCTTATAAAACCCATCGCAATTGGCACCCGAGTAAGCTTGGAAAGGTAGTGGTAGGTGTAAGTCGCAACCCAGAGAAAAACGCCGTGCCTACTTCGAGTTCTCCGATAGTTTTTCGAATTTTGAATTTTCCGAGTCAGTTTTTCCCAGTTCTCCAATAGTTCTTCGAATTTCGAATCTTACGGTAGCTAGTTCGCAGAGTTTTCGAGTTTTCAGATCTGAGAGTCTAGAATATTACGATAGTTGCGTTTTTCCGAGTGGTTAATTCCGAGGAGTTTTGTGTCATTTGTAATTCCTCACATTTCGAGCGTGAAATTCTTCAGACTGTTATTTCGAGATTCCCAACGAACGAGATAGGACTCAAGTGTTGTGTCGAGACCAAGAATCCACAGGATTGGTAAGACCCATCTTATTCACCTGTCTACGTGGCCGGCAAGTTTTCCTGTACTGTTCGACAAGGAGGCGATATCCGGAATTTATACTTTCTCGTTATTTCTTTTAAAATTACATCTCGTAGTCTACGTTCAGGCCCTGGTGATAGAGCTATCATTGAGTTGATACTCTTTCACCCCTCAGTGAAGAGTCCGCCTTGGGGTTCTCGCTTGGTTGTTTCCCCCTTTCTGAGGACCACCAGAAAGACTCTTCAATCCTGAGAAAAAGGGGCCGGTGTCCTTATTTCCGGGTTCGCGGACCTTCCCGCCAGATATACCCATCTTCTGTTCTCCAACTCATTCTTGTTAGGTTTGTCAATACGCGCTAGACCCAGGATACTGCTACGCAGTATTCCTTCGCGTAGTCTACGTTTAGGCCCTGGTGATAGAGCTATCATTGAGTGGATACTCTTTCACCCCTCAGTGGAGAGTCCGCCTGGGGGTTGTCGCTTGGTTGTTTCCCCCTTTCTGAGGACCACCAGAAGGACTCTTCATTCCTGAGGACAGGGGTAAATTGCCCTATCTTTCTCCACTGCAGCTGTCATCTGGCCAGCGAATTTCGCAACGTTCGTTCAAACTCCATCTTGGCAGGCGCGCCGACGTGCGCAGTCCTGAGTTTTCTTTGCGCCTGTCTGGGGGGGGATATTGGACCGAACTTCTCGAGTCAAGGGGGAGGGGACAGTAGATCGCGTGCGCACGCAGGACAGGACAGCTTGTTGACAGGTAGACAGGGTGTACCGCCTTTCACCCGCTACATTGTATGCTTTTCGCTGGTAATCAAGATAATCAAATTACTGGCTGTCGCTCTCATACTAAACTGCTTTCAAATCACGCATTTTAACAGCTCTACATACGCCGCCCGCTCACCTCGCTTCATTTTATTCCGTCCGTCATTTCTGTTGGGTTTTCTTTGTAGCTATATTGTGTATATTGTTAAATTTGTTGCTTTTTGCCTCATTCATTTTATTGTAGCACCGTCCATAAATTGCAGCATTGCACGTTACATCAAAGGGTTTATATTTAGCAATATATTGTGCCTCGTCGAAGTGCGTTTCATTTATTTAGCTCAAAGTCGCTCCTCTTCAGTGGAAGAAATAATATCTTATCAATCGCTACCACCCCAGATTGAATCGAACCTTGTCTCCAACTGTAGAAAAGCTACCCAGGTGGACAACTGTGAGCGACGTAAGGAATTGCGACCTTATAAAACCCATCGCAATTGGCGCCCGAGTAGGCTTGGAAAGGTAGTGGTAGGTGTAAGTCGCAACCCAGAGAAAAACGCCGTCACAATATATACCTCAAAAGATTCAATGTTGAATTTGGAATGACAGACGGACGTGAAAAGAGCGAAGAATTTTTTAAAGGGATGGTAAGGTGGCAGGTACAACATTGACCTTCATGGAGTTGAAGAAAACACAATAAATGTCGAATATTAAAACTAGATTCTGGGTGAGACAGCACAAAAAATTTTCGAAAGAACGAATATACATCATTTTTAGCAGTGTACCTATCATATGCGGCTGTAACAGTAGGTATTTGCAGAAGGGTGATGGCAATGTCTGTTTCTGCTGGAGTTAGGATTCTAACCTATAGTTTTGTTGAACAATTGTAGAAGCTCTCCACGTTATCCTTGTTGAATGCTGTTAACTTTGTTGAGCTTGTGTTCGCGGACTTGCGGAAATATAACTGAGAGTGTCTATTCGTCTTATCTCATCGTAACTCGGCAACATGTTTGGGATCCATGAAATAAAGTGTTTTCATTAAATTGCTGAGTAGATATATCGCCACTTTTCTCGTTGTTTTATAACTAAAAAAGTGAATACTGGAAAATGAACGTGATATTCTCGTAATTCTTGGATGCCACTCATAGAATGATATATATTACGAGAGGTTCCTGTTCTTTTCTTTGATTTTGTAAGGTTTACATAACGAGTCAGTGGAATCAAAATCAAATAATTCAAATAATTGCAGATTAAGGTGAGAAAGACTCCCGCGTTCATTGACCGCCTAACGTTTCGCCTACATCGCGGTAGGCGTCTGCAGAGTATTCTTGGTCTGGGATTCTTCTCAGAGGCAGAGTTCATTTATTACATCAAAAGTTACTCACCAAGGATCAACATGAAAGCCATTGAGATTTATGAACACAAGGACAACTAAATAAAAAAGATGAAACGTTCTTGATACATTGCGCATGGTAGCCAGTCGTAGTCAGGACCCGAATCAAGCCGATACAGAGTGAGAGCGATGGACTAATCGAAATCGTATACGTCATTATGGGACATTATAATGATAATGTATGCATCAATATTTCAAAAATGTTGCTATTCTCCAAGCATTATATCTGACTTGTTGAATGATTAGAGAGAAAATCATCACCTTCTACTTATCATCACCAAGACAATTATATTATTAAAGATGAACCTACAGTATATAAACTCGAATATTTCGAAAGTCCATGTATTCACTAACTCATCAAGCTACTACGATCACAGGCTCGGATCTAGGGCGAACAAGCGGGGCGATCGACACGGGCGCCAGCTCAAAGGAGCGCCAAAATTAATGAGGGATAAATTTCTACAAATTATTCAGTGAATTCAATCATCTACGAATGACCGCCACACTTTGGTGAAATAGGTTAGTAGATCGGATATGTCTATATGGGACCTCTCAGAATTTTTTCTCAGTCGCAGGCGATAACAGTATTCCCTTTTGCTCAAAAACAACGAAAATAAAAAAAAAAAAAATTTATATTTTTCTAATATTTCAGCAACATCCAGAATACTTGAAAAGCTCAGCGAATATTTTTTTTTCATGTTTTAAAAGTAAAGCATGACCTTTTCAGATCAACAAGCGTGATCTTTCAATTATCTCAAAAACTCGATATAAATATTTTCAAAGCATTCAATTTTTATATCCAACCTTCGAGAGAGGGAGCGCCATCCTGAATTTCTGCCCTGGTCAGAAGAAATCGTAGATCCGGGCCTGTATGATATCTGACGAGTCTACTCAATTGGATTCTTTTTCTAATTTTCAAATCTTCCATAAGGGTACACTCACTATGCACATCATCTGATTAATATACCTCCGCCAACAGAAGCACTGACATGTATGCACACACTACTTCATATCTGAACCCTCAGTATTTTTCATTTCATTCTTTTTTTTTATTTTTGAAAGCTGGTAGATTTTATACGGCAGCTCATTTTCGGCCACCTAATGTACCATATCAAAAAAGGGAATTCCATGGAGCCAATACATTCATTTTATATTAGGGTTGCCCTGACCGAAGGATGTCCCTACCATAATCGAATGAAAAATCTTTATGAAAAAGAGCTCTTTGCATTTCCAGGGACTCGGAATCTATTCATAGTTTTGATTTTTGTTCATTTGGATAAAAAACTTATTCCATACTATCGAAAAACTATCATGTAGGACTTTGTACTTATAACTACGTGTAAATTTCTCAGAGAATAGGTACTTTAGTTTATACCCAATTCGTTAGATGATGAGGATTCATTAGAAAGTAATCAATCAAAAATAATACATCTCGTTCAGAAAGGCTATTTCATAAAAATCAATGAGTGATCAGATAGGCCTTTCTTGAAACATATTTTTTTCCTATTTCTTTTAGCCGAAGCAATTTGATATAAACCATACTGATTTTGTGAAATATTTTCAGTCAGTTTAAGAGCTGTTATACATCACCCATATTTCGAAGTATTTTGATGAATCACTGTCAGAATGAAAAATCTCGGAATAGGTCGTAGTTTTTGGTCCTGAAAAATATTCTGTTTTCTTGTGTTATAACATGTTTGGTTTATCTATGGGAGATGATTGCCTTTCATTGGGGTCCCGTAGCGGTCTTCAAACATCTGAAGTGCCGAAAAATCATCCCCAATCTGAGGATTTTGAATTTGAATATCGAAGGAATTTCGAAAGACAAGTGTGATTACGTCTCCAAATTAGCTGATGAACATGGTATCGAAGTGATTCTTCTGCAAGAAACTCACACGGCAATAGAAAAAAATCCTCGTGAAAGAGGACAGTTGAAAGGTTATGTATTAACCCATTAGCGCCTACGGTTGCCATATGGCAACGCTTTCGGGGTGTTTTTCAAATGGTTCTCCGATGCGCAGATTTGTAGGTAGAAAGTTGGCGGTTGGTTTACTTGATACACAAATGTACCTCATTTTACCAGTAACAAGAATTTTTTCTGTATACTCACTCGTTCCGCCTCCAGAAGTTGTGAAACTTTGAGTTCTTCGTGAATCGGTAAAAACATGGAACCTAAGTTCGTGTAAGCGAAGTATTTTCTATTTGCGCCGTGGTTTTGTCATAATTTTTTTTTATATGAATCTTGAAACTTCAATTCATGATCCTAACAGGCTAAACATAATCACAAAAAAAATTTAGTACGAAAAATTTTCAGTTGATTTCGTGGGTTGCCATATGGCAACCCTAGGCGCTTATACTCAGTGATAATGCTGACCAGATAATAGTAGTAGGAAATGGTATTGGCCGATTTTTTCATGGTTGCTAGACGAAGCTATGAAAATATCTGGATTCTGTACAATAAAACAGGAAGACCAAAAAATTCGCAACTCGAATTCAAACTAGAAGTAGTCAACAGCTATTTGAAAAAGTATGGGGTAACAGCGAAAGGACAAGGAAACCGCTCATCCTCTTGTTCTTTTTCCAGGGATAGTCGAATTTCCAATTCCGTAAGATTCAATGAACTCAATCATCTTGTGAAATACACAGAAATCAAAAAGAGTGCGCTGGACGTAGATGTAAGTCGATCATGAGAACAATGTGTTCAAAATGCGATGTTGGACTTTGCATAGATTGTTTTTTTTTTCCGTTTCATACCGCATGATATTTGTATCCTGACATTGTGAATATTTTATAAATGAATAAAATGTTTTGAAACTATCAAAATCTCAAAAAATTTCATATATCTTATCAGTAAAATAGTATTTCCTCTAAAAATGAAAATATCCCCGATGAGTGATCACAAGCGCCTAGGGTTGCCATATGACAACCGTCAATTTTGAAAAAACTAGAGGGCGTATAAAATTTTTATATTATTTTTCCGTCTCTACAGAGCGTTTCGGAACAGCTTTCATCAAAAAAATTTCAAAAATCGAAAAAAAATTAATTCCGGCGCTAATGGGTTAATTGATTTTTTACAAGTTTAGCTTGTTATGTTAAAAAATTATCAGTTCGTAATTTTTCAAGAGATTCGGAAAGGGGAAATTGAAGTTTTTTTCATTTCTTTCATATTTTGTGACATTTCTGTCATAAATATTTATAAACCTCCGAACATTATTTGGCCAAGAAATCTGAATGTTGATATTTTCTAAAGTAGCAAATGCATTTCTAAAATGCATATGATTTATTCTGAATAATCGGTTTTTTTTTTTTCTGCTTTTGTCTTTTTTCATTTCAGATTAAGAAATGCGAGTCGTTTTGGGAAGAATCTGTTTATCCAAGCCCATTGACGGATTACATAAAGATGATCACAAGATTTTACTGATATTTAATATTTTATGTTTTTTTCGGTTGAGGTTTTTTCCCCTGGCTGTATAGTATAATATGATACTAGTGATTATAGTATCCTATGATTCTATATTATCATACGAAAAATGTTATGATACCTCGTTCTTTTTTTACCTCAGCTTAGGTACTTTTTGTTTCAACATTTATTGTATTATTTTAGCTCCCTTTTTCATAAGAATATATATAATTAGGGGGGGGGGTTTCGTGAAAACAAAAAAAGTCGATTTTTTTGAATCAGTCTAGTATATATATATATATATATATATATATATATATATATATATATATATATATATATATATATATATATATATATATATATATATTTGTCTAATAGACGTTTCGAGACCCGGTACGTTCTTGAGGCGACCTAAGACCCTCATGATCTGAAAATATTTCACGAGTATATGAGTGAAAATTGAGTTATTTAGAAATATAACTCTCAAGGTGACCCGAGAGGGGAAAAAAAAATTTAATTCAAAAAAGTTGTTTAACCGATATTCTCCTTCAATCCCGAAACATCACACAAACTTTCCAATCCCACATATACATCATAACTAAATACGACCAATGTTTCGGATCCCAGCGCTGTTGCCAGCTCTTCGGGACATTCTAGAGTGATTTCGATACATAACAGAGCACTGAAGAAAGATTGTCACGGTGAAATTGTTTCTCAGTTGACGCAAAGAAATTCACGGAGGAAACATAATGAAAATTGCAATTATGTGTATTCTTCTGGGAGATGGATGTTTTGTTATTTTTTAATGAAATAATGTGTAATTTTTTCATATTCAGTGGGAAGATACATAGCTGTTTTCATTATTTCATTTCACGACTTTGCGGCTTGATCTCAGATTAATTGCAAAAAACAAGTTTGTTCATCTGACATTCAGTAATTCAAGTATTTCCAGTGATCTTCCTTCTTTTTTCGTAACATCATCGTTGGTGAACATTTAATTCTGGATGCCAAACAATTTTCAACATTACAATTCTCCAGATCTACTTTCACTTTGTGTACTTATTCACAATCTTTGGGGTCATTCTATTGACCAAACTCGATCTACCAGAACCGGAATAAACAATTGCAAAAATTTTAAATTATTCTTTTGAAAACTAGGGATGCTCTGAGATTGCAACGAGTTACTGTAGAGTTACTGTAAAACTGTCGCAACCACAACACCCAGAATACTTGAACTTGATATTTTTTTCGAAATATTGTAGTACAATAGAACGAAAACATTTTTTTCCTTGTCAAATTCACCATTTTGGACCGACGCAGTTTTCATATAACTCCGACGATACATTGCATCCATGAATACGATCTTTCTGTTCTACTCCAGCTACTCCAGAAATCGTGACAAGTCGCCACAATTCCGATTAGATGTATGAAAGGGGGCGCGAGGGAATTGAGGACAATTCTCTCAATCTGAATGAAGTATAGGTAAACTGCATTCACAAATATAAAATAACACTCCTGACCACATTCTTCTTGACACATTCCACTCTGAATCGAATTTAAATGGAGGTTATGCCGCTTGTCAAAATACTTTGATGTATCAAGTCAATGTTGCTCTTTCTACATTCTTAGCAATTACGTATTTATCAGAATGTGAATTCATTCGGAAAATGAATGAATTGGAAAAGTTCTGACGGACGAAAATAATTAACGATTACATACATTGATATAAAGGATTCCTTTTCTAGTTATTTGCAATATTTTGATTTCGAACAAAATGTAAACGAACAAAAAAACTGGCAACGTCATTTTGTCCTTAACGATATTTTCTGTGTGCATTCTGACTTTTCATTAGGTGCAGCAACTCCTGAAAACGATATCATGACCTCTTATGTGATTTTATTAAAGTGAATGGAGTATAGAAGAAACAAAACCAAAGCATCAAGAGGATGATAAAGATTCTGAAAATGGTCATTTCAAGCTAAAAATGATGAAAGAAAATACTTGGTGTGAAGAAATAACAAAATTGTACATGGACCCAGGAGAAAAAAGAAATGTTTTGACTTACTTCAGGAACTCTGTATTAAGAATCGAAAATACTCGGAGAATAAAAGGATGCTGCAAATTTCAAAAATTTCGATTCAAACTTGAAACGTATCGACAGACATGAATTATTATTTTGTACTACTCTTGAGGTTATTTACAAGTGTTTTTAACGATTGAAAATAACACGAATTACGAAAATACATGGCGTGCAGACGGGATGTTCAGTTCTGTAAAAGGGAACCCTCCCGACAAGTCCTGTTCCGGTGGTTTTTGTTTTCAGAATTGAACATTCCGTCTGTACGCAATTAATATTCATAATTGATTGTCATTTGCGTTGAAGAAAATTTTAGTTGAGAGAATATTACTGATATATTAAAAGAATCTTCAATATACCTGATATTGTTAAGAATGTTATCATATTATTATATAAAAATTGAATATTAGACTTTTTTCAATTACACTTTTCATCTAATCCAGGGTAACTTTTTTTCATTTATTGACAAATATCCTTAGATACCTGAACTTTTCTTCGAATCATAAAATCTGAGACTGATGTTGGGTTTCATTTACAGAATAATTGGAAAAACGTGTCGTGAAATCGAGGTATATTATTTAGAATTTTCAAAATTTTAAGCATAGGATCACTTGATGAGGCAGTCAATAAGGCCATCAACGTTGTAAGACCCAGAGAAAAGGCCATGAAAGCGACCTATGAGCTATTTCAAGCATGATAATCATCGTCGTAAGTCATAAAGAAGATCTACATAAATTGATGATATTTATATGCTTTTCAAAAGTTGTTCTTCCCAACAGCTTTCTAAGTATTCGTCATGTATAGTCTATTATTTCTGATCATATTTCCTGAAATCTACCAATTAGAAAAAAAAACTAAGTATCATTAGAGTCAGTGAAAAAACCTCCAGTAACTACAGTTATCAAATATTCCCGAATATGACATCAAAATGAGAATTTCGAAATAGTTTTATTATCATATATTGGCATACCAAGAATTTCTTGTTCCATCATTACGATAATTGGTCGTTCTTCTTCCCTTTTCTTTAAATCACCCACAGTGAGTCGACTCCTCTGAATCACGAATCAAAAATTGCACTTAGTAATTCTTCATTAACTTTACTCCTCTAACTCTTTACTAGGTATGATATTTTTCTAATTGAAGTTATAAGAGGTCACAAAATCTTTTTTTCATTCAGAAATCGTACAATTGGGTAAGATGGCCTGGATTTCAGTGTCTACGATACTTTTTTCCTTTTTTTCAAAGAATCGGCATTTAGAAAAATATTCGTGACATATGATGAGAAAACAAAAGAAATGTTTTCTTCATTCATTCCTATATTTATTTTGTGAAGAAATTACGAATATTTTGAAAACTGTTCCACTAAAACATGAAAAAATTTAAAAACATTATTATAAAAAGTGCATTGGAAGAATGAGAGTCTCTGCCTATTTCTGATATGGGTACACCCCCTCTCTTTATCCAATTATGATTTTAGGTTGTGTGTTTCTTGCTGGAATAAATCCATATCTTCTACAATTTTCGTTACATTAATTACTGTCGAGGCGGCACTAGTAGTACACAATATAACATATTTTAGGGGCTTTGAGAAAATTTTCGTTCAAATCGGCTGTTAACCAGGGGCGTAGTGGAGCGGGAACCCGTGGGAACGGCGTTCTCACACTGGTTTCATTCAGGAAAAATAATAATAATAACAAATAAAATTAAAATCACTTACATAATCAAGTACATAAATTAATATCTTAAAAAATGTGTGAGTGCCTCATATACTTATTTGAGGCATCAGCCAGGACCCATGCACCTTCCTTCCATTGGTAAGTCAGTATTTAGCGTTCCCACACTGAAAGTTTTACCACTACACCACTGTTGTTAACGGCAAAATACCTGGACTTTAATTGAATACAGAAAGTAGAACAAGCTACATAATTATTCAAAGTAATTTTTTGGCGAAAATTTTATCCGCTTCATTTATCTTTAATTCTCTTCGCAGCCCAATAACAATTTAATTTTCCACTAAGGATTATTATAGTCGTTTAATTTTTCATTTTTTCAACTTAGTCAGGTAGAACGGGTCTATTACTTGACTAACAATTTATGAAAATGCAAATTCAATTTGAAACTGTCTCACTGAAACACCCAGCGAGCACAAAAACATCTCTGAGCTGTTAAAAGTAAGAGATTTTGAGACATTGAACAATTTGGACATCCACTGCGATGTTCTGTTTACACATAAATAGAACTTTCATATAACATCAAATGTCCGCCGCAGGCGACCATTATCAGGAGGTACTTGGGATGTCACAAAAAGAACTTTTCGTAATGTCAGAAAAAGAACTTTCCTAGGATGTCAGAAAGAGAACTTCTCTGGGATTTCACGAAAAGAAATTCTTAGAAGTCTTTTTGAAATCGTTTTTATGCACACTATAGATATTCTACAAGGAATTTGCTCACATTGAATCTCGGTTAGTAAATTGTACGTGACATTTTTTTCTGATTTCTTGATGGAGAATAAATCTAAAACAGGAAATTCCTCGCCTTTACACGGAATACGGAATTTTTGTGGCATAAAAATTAGAAATACTAATCGTCGAAATATAACAATGAAAACATAATAATGAAATCAATATCACTATCATCATCAAATTTACGGTTCGCAAAACCTTCAATAGAAAGGACCGGGACGATGAATCAGATGATAGCATTATGACGAATGATTTCGGCCTTATAATTTCCTATTAATCTCGGAGTGCACATCCCGAAAAAGAAAATCCTACCCTCAAACCCAATATAGTTAGGTTGTTCAGGGAACATAATGCAAATCACGACATCTAGCAGCGCCCGAAGAGAAGTTTTATATTCAGTCCGAATAAGTTTCGCATGACAAATTATTTGATGTTTAGTAAAGATATCCACACGTTAACATTATTTTAACCTCGTCAATACCTCTCAGTAGGCAAACAAAGAAATGCCACAGATGGCACAGTTCAGAATAAATAAAGATTCGCAATAGACTTCGAAGACCTCTTTGGGAAGTACATATTACGTCTCAACAAAACATTCGCGTGCCAACGTTTTCGAAACATCGCAAAAAATCCCAGGGATGTTTGTGCTCGCTGATCAGTTACATGACGTTGATTCCCTTCATCGGTTTGTATAGGCTTCCGAGAAGTTAATATATACAAATAGACCAAAAAAGAATTTTCGATTCCTTTTCGAAATATCGGTGGTGAATTTAATTGCTCATGACGACGATTCACTATATCGGGATCGTATAAGATGTGAAATAGTTTATTTGATGTCTGTATATCAAATAGCTAGCGTGGATTATTCCAAAGCAATCGACGTGCAACGATGCCATATTTTGGGACTGAATGCGTCGGTTAACTATACGAATTATATACATCAGGTCTGTATCGACAGAAGCGCCCTCGCACTGGCAAAACTCTGAAACTTTTCTGTATATGATAACGTGTATCACCGACTTTTCACACCCAGCAGAAAATTCATCCCTAACATCCCCTTACCTCCCTCATAATGATTGTATGGTCGAACGTTCCCAGACCCGGAGCCGGGTCTGAAAACGTCACTTTTCGATTGAAAAGTCGGTCGAACAAATCTATATCTATATATATATATATATATATATATATATATATATATATATATATATATATATAATGTTGAAGGTATTATTGTTGACTATTTAGATACAGGTTCTTAATTCATTGGGAATAGCAGCAGTTGAATCAAACAATAAATAACTCGAAAGCTCGAGTGAAGAAAAAAGAGTATTATTTGATTCAACTGCTGCTATTCCCAATGAATTAAGAACCTGTATATATATATATATATATATATATATATATATATATATATATAAATATACATACTGAATGATAACCGTATGATTTTTTCTTACTAGCCTGAGTCGCAAGAATTTTCTGCAAGTCATCAAACCAATGGGGATAAGATAAAAGATGCAAAATATAGTGGGATTCAGGTTATTCTGAGCAAATTATATATCAGAATTTTCCACCTCAGTAAAGCGAATTCATCTAGTCTTTACTTGAGATGCTTCAAATACTAATATCATTGAGATCGAATATATTTGTGGAATAGCAAATGGCACAGAATGGGCAGAATAGATGCATATTGAACAGTTGAAAATAAATTGTGAGTTTTGAAATCGACTGGGAAAAAATTTATTGTCAAATCCAAAACAGAAGTTAATACTACTGTATACGTTATACGTTTATCAACTGGCTCTTTCACTGAGCGGATTTCGACAAGCAACTGGTCGCTCATTTAATTGTAGAATACTACAGAATAGCGATTCATGATATATGATACCTAGAACAAGGACTGAAATAAAAGCTCACCATTTGGGAAATCAGTGGACAGATATCTGAAATCATTGATCAACTTCTCATAAATTACAAATAATGGATATTTCCAAATTTCCATTATAGTCTGCATCGATAGTGATGTATACACCTTGCGACATACTCCTGCAATTTCTTAGATTTATAAATATGAATTGATAACCCTGTCAGCATCCTTTACTGCCTTGTCAAAAGTCATCCAAAGAAAACAGAGCATGAATAAACCCAATATAAAAATGCGAATTTTTTTGATATGATATTCCAGCATATAAAGTTTCATAAGTAATGGGAATATCTCAATAAACTGCACCCAATGATTAAGTTAATGAAAAAATTCACTTTATTTCCCGCCAAGCATAGTATTTTACTTAGTAAATTATAATTAATACATACCTTGTATGAGAAAAACGAAGAACACTATGAAATTCCCTGATATCATTTTAAAACAAATTCAAGTCAAGAAAGAATGCCATTCCCAATTGTTCACTTAGCAAACCTACATAGAAAGCAAGTTCATCAATGTACCGGAAGTAACCTGATGAGTCAAGAAAGATCCTCGACATCCGCGCTCCTTCTCGGGGAAAGGTTCGGCGAAAACTGAGCTGCAGTGACAGCTTTGTTTCCATGAGCCTGTGCGTACAAGTTTTCGATTCGATATTCTTCAGATCTCGCAGAGTTCAGAACTCAGATGGGAGCTCTTCGCTGTAACTCAATTGTGGAATTGACTTTGAAATACGTCTGGATGAACCAATCAAAAATATTATTCTGACAGCTTGAAAGAAATAAAAAAGAGTTGAGATATTGTCATATTAAGATCTCCTTCAATGGTAAATATTGATATTTTTCGAATAGACAAAAATTTAATTTTCTCTTTCGTAGCAAAAAAAGTCTGAAAATTATTTTTAAATATTAAAATCAACGATTTATTCTTCTGATAACGTTCGTTGATCTTGGAATTCAGAAATCGGAATATGTATTTTCTTTAAATCTTCTGTTCTAGTTTTTTGTTTATGGGATATGAGTTGAAGAATAACCTACAGAAATACATACGAGAATATTTCCATTCGATCTGAACTAGAATAATAGATATTGAACAAGAAAATATTCTTTCTGCAAAATATTCAGATGTATCAATTCAACAATGAATCTTCAAGAATATTGCTCAAGAAGCGTAGAAATCGCACAGTTCACGTTTTGTGAAATTTGAAATATGAATTGAAAGATGAAAACCTTCAATTGGTACCTGTAGCAGTTTATGGCCAGGCACTAGATTGCAGTGGCGCACTCCTCAGACGGCACAGAAATATTCCATTCATACTCAGTGAATATACCGCTGGCATATTGAAATATTCCAAACATATTCCATATCTCCCAGGGCATGAGCTCGACAGATAGCAGGAATATCCAAGGTCACCATGAAACATCTGCCAGGAATATCTTATGATCTTCCAAAATTTATCCATGGCATATGCCATACATATTCATCTATAAAAATCTCCCTTACATATATGCTGGCAATATCTTTTTATCTCCTGATTTGTCCATGCCATATACTGGTAATATCTTTGTATATACTTAAATATATGTAAATTTTTGTAGCGGTACTAAATAATAATGCATTGATTAGATTGTTTCAAAAAAAATTTATTAGTTTCAAAAATATTTTGTACAATAACAATCATTAACAAAATTATCACAATAATTATAAAAATGAACATAAGGTAAAAATATAAATGAACTAGGTATTTTACAAAACAAAACAAGACATATAAACTCCGAAGAAGTAAAAACATTTTTAACAACAAAGGTATAGGTTATGAATAATACTTTTGTATATGCATTTTTTATATATCATTTTAATATTGAATTGTTGCTATCGTGAATGAATTAATGAAAAAATTCTCTCTAGTCGTACATTTTCAGTTGTGTCTATTTTTCATTTATTCTGAAAGCAGAGCGCAACCTTGTTTTTTTATGATTGTGAGGGAATTGATAAAGGTTCTAAGGACGTTGAAATACTTCTAATGAGACATAAACAATGAAAAAGGGTATTATTGTCTGTAATCTTTTCTTGAAGCAGAAAATTAAAAATGTTATAACATATGTTTCGTTGTTTCATTGACTCTACGCCAGAAAAAATTAAATACTTCGTAACAAGAAATACTTTTATTTGAGGAAGTTAAAAAATATTGTATTAAAGATAAAGCAAAATATGAATAAACCTTAACAGATCTTTACTCTTGAATATAACAAAATATCAATATAGATTTCTAATCAGGTGCAAAAAAAGTTACTGTGGGACTTTTTGTGTCTCGATTTATTTTAACTTGAACGCACCACTCTAGGTTCTGCAATACAGCGAAAAACTCTTTTCGAAACTCCATTATCTCCTGCTTAGTTTGAGTTTACATTGAGCTTCGTTAATTCTGCTGGCTATTTTATCAAATTTATTAATCATTAAAGTAATTCTTTTCTATATTTCTTTATTTCGCAGAATAGTTGTTTCACGTGGAAAAATTATTGTTTCGTATTTCGTTATTTAAATAAGACAAAACTAGAAATAAATACTTATTCGAATAATATTCAAGTTTCAAAAAAACTCTGGGAGCAAGACAGAATGAAAATCGTTCGTCACAGCTATTAGAGTATGTGTTTACTCTCCCAAATAGCAGAGCTTACTCGGGGGAAGTTTATGAACGCTCACAGAGTATTCTCCGAGGAAGACAAAGTAAGTTTTTAAACGCTTCAGAATGAGGAGAGCTTTCACTGAGTTTATGAATATGAACGCAACTCTTAACACATATCATCGATGTTTACATTGAGTCAGAATATTATCTGGATGTTTGGATATGCTCTATTCTAACCATCTGTCGAAATTTCCTGATCCGATTTTCGACCTTGCAGTGTGCTACCAGCCCTGACGAAGGTTCTCGGGGAAATATTGTATGTTCAGATTTACGTCTTAGTCACCGACATCCGAATTATCACTGCCCAGCAGTCGGGTTTCAGATGTAGTAACAGCTCTCACACTCTACTTTTGAGAATAATAGATGACATTCTGCGATCTCAGAATGAACGTCATGTTTCAATTCGGACATTCTTAAAATTAGCAAAACCGTTCGATATCCTTTACCCTAAGTTACTGTGTTTTAAACTGAGCTATTTCCGTTCTTTTGATTCTGCTCTATTAGGTTGATATCAGTGTGTTAATTCAGGTACGTGAAGAATTTTAGGAATATTACATTCTTGGGTTTCTGCTATTCCTCAGATATATAAAGCCAATATGTATCGGATGGCGAGGTATTTTCATTGTGATGACACTCAAGCCCGCTTCTATCTTTTTTCTTCCTCTAGTGATCTAACTGTTAGCGGTTAAATGAAGACTTATCTAGAATAATGCACTCTTGCCAAATTAATAACTTGAAAATTGTAATGGATGGTAAAAAAAACCGTTCCTCACCTACTGTAGAAATCTGGGAATGTTTTTTTTTATTTTCAGCCGAGGTTCAGGAAACATTATCTCGTTTGTTGTTGAGAATGTATATTTTTCATTGCGTTATTTGAGCAGTGATGGAATGAATAGCTTATAGTGGATCATGGTTGAAAATATTTTTCGCTTTCAGACCACGTTTATGGTACATTGGATTTTGAGTATTGGCATTCTTCCCTCTTGAGTGGAGCTGGTGAACAAAAGTGTTATTCATTGTGTTGAGCTATGAGGCATGGGCACCGGCTTTGCTGCCTAGATTTGATTCAGCCATGTTTCAGCGTTTTTTCACCTCCAATGCGGCTATAATGCACTATGAGTTATTGATTCCATGTGAGGGGAGGAATCTGAACTCAGTGAGAAAGGAATTGAAATAGAAATTGTTGATGAACCAGTCTTAGATTTAGGAATTGAAGATTTTGGTGGAAAAGTCCTCCGTTATCCTCTGCTATACTTCACAATTTTCTTTCGCTAATTTTGATGAATATTTTTCTTTTTACTCTTTGCTTTCCTCTTGTTCTGTATCATTCAGACACATATTTCTTCAAACAATTAGATATAAATGATGAAATCCTTTCATTTTTATGTGTAGATATTTTAAATATATTATTTATGCTATGGGGTGAAAACTGAGGATTTAGTCGCAGTTGATGAGGAACATCATCCAAGGCAAAACCTTGCAGTACCTATATCACATGAATATATTGGCTCGAATAAATTGTTTTTTTCAATTTTATTAGTTAGAGAAACATAATAAAATAGAGATTCAGACAATCCTGGTCGAGATGTCTGATGAATTCATGTTTATTGTTCTATGAATTTATGATTTCAATTCAAGTATCTTTGAGGAATGGACAACAATAGTCAAATTTTGTTTCCAAGCATTTCATCCATGCTTCTATTCAGTGGTCGCTTGACAACACTTAATTGTCGAGATTGAGAACTTTGCCAGAGTCAATACGTCATTAGTGTAGATAATTTTCATTCTCTAGGTCAAATCAGATATCAAAATCACATACCTAATAATAAACCGATATCTAACTGAAATGATCGAGTGGCCATCAATCAAATTCGGATAGAATATAGGTAGATATTTATAATACTCGTACAAGTTCAGAAGGGATTAATATCAAATTCAAAAAACTAGTCATGAACGGTCGAGGTTTTTGAATGAACGAGTGAAATAATGAGTATATCACATTACATTCTCTAATTAACCGAATGTACATTGAAATAAAGGCAGTATTTCTACGAATAGTATTTCTGCTGCGAAGAATGTTTGTTGGTGGGACGGTTTTCTGTATAACTTATTAGACTGATAATGAATGAATCGTTTACAGGGGGTTAACATACATGATATATTGATTAAATATATGAAACTGAGATATTCCCGCAGGATTTAAGCCGCCTGTACACGATGCGAGAAATCACGTGCGAGAAGAGGATTCGTGTCTCGCACCACGAATCGAGAATACGTGATCCTATTGACATGATTCGAAATACGTTAAAGCACTTGGCAAGTAACCGTGCCCTTGTTAGTTGCAAAATGGGTTCTGCTTTAGGAGTGAGGCACTCGTCAGTGTGATTTTGGCCGTAAATATGTCGAAAAAATTATAAAAAAAACTCAGTTACGGTTAAACCTGGTATATTCATTTCCGTCACTGTATTTTCCAAAGCGCTTCATCTTTTTTCTCGATTTTTATATTCAGGAGAGTCTGAATTCCTCAAACAACTATGCATTTCATAAAGATGAACAAAAGTACTCATCTCATTTTCAGACCACCGACCAATATGGAAAGAAATCTTAAGAAACTGTTTGAAAATAAGCCTGCCTATAGTTCTACCAGATGTGGCAGAATAAAATGGATTTGCTACGAAATTAGAGAAATATATTTCCAAGCAGAAACAACTGAAGACATTCGTCTACTTTATACAATGAAAACGTTAAACGTGGATCATCATATTAAATTAATGTCAAATACAGTTAATACTTTCCTATACCTGTGGTCCCCAATAGCTTTGCCTGAGTGTGATCTATATGAAAAGTAATAGGTAAATAGTTTTTGCCTCGATATGCATATGATCGTCTTCTGCGGATTAATTTTAACCTCCTTTTTGTGTGATTATTAAGCAATACTTAAAAAAATAAATAAATATGTAATTTTATTTGACCCGTTCCTTATTGTGGTCAAATACAGATTCCTATGATAATGCACTTGATTTTTATAACAACTTCATGTTTTAGATATAGGTGGAACTGTCTTTCAGCTCAAAATTATAACGTTTTTAGTCCATGATGGATGAATGATATAACAGTGGTTAGTCGCAGAGCTTGCTTGTATAGAAATGGGATCATTTCCATATTTCCGTGGATCGATTCCAAAAACGTGCTTACTGTGAATTATTCCCTTAATTAAATCAGAGATCAACTTTCCGAAACGTGATTCAAGAACGGTGAAATATCAACAATCGACCGGCTGAGTTTGAAAGGTAATTGTTATGCATATTATGGGTCTGCAGGTTATTATACAGTTTGAGAGTTTAGGGTCCATACCGTTCTCCATAATGACCAGGGTTTATTCATCTCATATTTATGTAACCCTCTTTGTTTGCAGGCATAAAAGGATCTAACACAAAACTTCAAAGTTTTCAAAGTTCCCAAAATAAAATATGTGTTCAAACGGATTTTAGAATGACAGTTAAAGTCTCGGTGGAATCAAGTGTGAATTAGGGAATTAAAAGATGAAAGTTATCATAAGAAACACTCGAACTGCAGAGACTCCGGAGTTAAATAAAACATAGGGTACCTTTTCAGAAACTATTTGAAGTCCGGAAAGATAATTTATATAAGTCTTGGAAACAAAGTCAATGATATCTATTATGCATCATTAATTCAACACGAACATGTTGCCTGAAATTAAAGAGGATTTTTCATAAATAATAAAATAAACAGAAGATTATTTGCAGTGTTGCGTGTTTATGAAAACATATTCCCGTAAAAACTAAGTGTTCAAATCATTTATATAATTGCATAATTCTGCATCAGAGGGAGGGAGAGAGAGAGTGTTTGAGAGAGATATGGATTGGACTTAACATCTACAGTTGCTTGGAAAAACTTGTGGCATTTGGTGATGTTCGGGTTTGATGTTGCATGATGAAAAGTTGTGAAGAAACTAGGGAGTGTCCATAAATAACGTGAGATTTTTTGACTCATCCCCTCCCCCTGATGAGAATTCGTAGTATTTTTCTGACCTCCCCCCCTTACCCTCAGATCTCACGTGAGATTTCTTGAAATTTGTTTCAGATGGAAACCCTCTGAATAAAAAAATTAACAAAAAATAATTTTTCCATTACTTTAATTTACGGCAAGCACAGACAGCAATGAATATTGCCGTAGTTTGATATCACTGTGATGAATAAAAAAACAAATATTTTGACTCAAACTAATGAAAGCTTCATTCTGATTCAGTCCTTGGAGAGTGGTGCACAGTTTTAGTAGTGACTACTAAAACCAATATGTACCAAGTTCGATGGCCTATTAGGCGTTTCTGGAGAACTAGACTTATTTGAAATCTGAAAATTGGGATTATGATATTGTTTGACATTATCTACCGAGCTAAAATATTCTTGGAATATTCTTTGAATTTGATAGAGTATGCAATTCTGGATACATTCGTACTCAAATCGTTGCATTCGTCGAAATACTTTCAAAAATATCGAGAAAAACTTGAAGAAAAAGAGAGAAAATGGTATTCGGTATTATGATTGTTATCCCTAATCTAGATATCTTAAGCATAAACCGTTTTCACATTTTTGAAGTCGAAGAATGTGGAAATATTGTACATTTCTAGAATTTTGAAAAACTCATCACAGGGTGTTCCAAATATTGGGTCAAAAATTGGGATCAAGATTGGCCCATAATTTTCGTTTTTCAAATTAGAACCCAATTTTTTTATGATTGCGTTGGATTGTATGAAGAAAAATGATGATAGTGTTTTAACATGTTAATGCTCCTAAAATTGATAATTCTTGAGTTATTTAGGATTTTCTGATTTTATGTGGTACGTAGCGTCAAATTCATTTAATCTGTTTCATATCAACTATGACCTTTGTCATGTATAACTGAAAGTGGTCAGGCTCCAAGAATATTTTAGCTCGGTAGATAATGTCAAACAATATCATAATCCCAATTTTCAGATTTCAAATAAGTCTAGTTCTCCAGAAACGCCTAATAGGACGTCGAACTTGGTACACCCTGTATATATAATTTTACACGGTGTTTTCGATTGGAAAAAAATTACGTGATATTCGGTTAGAGACCCCCCTCTTCAGATGTGCGATTTGAGAAGATTTCAGTTGACATCTCCCCCCCCCCCCCCTTGAGCACCTTACGTAATTAATAGTCGCCTCCTTATTGAAATATCCAAAAACCCGTTTTTAATACAAGGAGCAGGATTTCATAATTAGATTCACTGATGATAATCAAGATATATAGGTAATATGAAGTTCTCTCAGCGCAATCTAATTTTGAGATAAATCGTAGGTAGTGAGGAAGGTAACAGACGTAGAGAAGCTTACATCAAAGAGATTTAGTCTGCTCAGATTGGAACATACATCAGATTTTTCAATGAATTATCCAGATGAATTTTCTTTTCAAGTAGATAAGTTTGCTCTGGATTGCGAAATATTCGTTATCGACACTTTATAAAATGGTTTTGTTGGTATTGATTTAACTACTACCGAAAAATTAAATTATACATTTCTGAAACTGTGGAGTAAATGCACTTTCTCTAGTGATTTCACTAGACTATACTATTTTTGTTAATTGATTTATTCGACTGGTATTCTCATACAAATATGAGGTTCAAGACATTCTTTCGATAAACAATCTCCTAAAATTTCAAATTTGTTTCAATTTCTTCAATTAATATAACTACATATTGTATAGTGTTCTAGTTGTTAGTCAAATCGAACTTATAACCCTGCTTTCTCGAAATCACCGCTGATCATAATCACCGTCCAAAAGAACGGTGATTGACAGATCACAATAACGAATCACGACGTGATTCTGAAATCACTGATTAGCTCATCTGTAATTCATTCCTTAATGACGCGCGAGGTTTTATATAGGTTAGGTTGGAGTAATGGGGCCCAAAGACTTCGTGCATTTTCATCCGTTCGAATCGCTGATTCGAATCGTCGTTCCAAATATCAAGCGCCGACAGATATTTTAACTCGTTCAAAAATGACATGTGTGGGCATTTCGTTCAAAACAAACGAATATTTTCCATTAGCGTAGTACATGTCGCTTCTAGATCAAAACTGGTTTCCTTCCGTTTTGTTTCGATATAATTTTATTTAGTAATTACAACGATGGATCAAAAGACGGGTAATAAGCAATGTTTATTAGATTTCATGGATTTGTACAGGCAATTTCCATGCCTATGGCGAATAAAATCAGCGGAATATAGAGATAGAACAAAAAAAAGAAAAGCAAATATAACTTGAAAAATATAAAGAAGTGCATAAAGAGCAGTCATCCAAACTGTGGAAAACAAGGTAGATTCTTCACGGGGTAGCTTCAGAAAAGCTATGAAAAAAATCAGAAATTCATGAAGAAGTGGAAGTGAGTCAGATGCAATTTATGAACCACATTTGTGGTTGTGAACGAGATATTCTTGATAATGGAATATTTGTTGGTACATTATTTGGGCTATTTCCATTATCTATACTGTTGGAATTTACCGACGTTTCGGCAAGCATTCGCCTGCCGTCATCAGGGTGTTGTTGGTCCTGAGAAGGACCGGTCTTTGCCAAACTTGTTCCGTTTGGACTTATGCGCTCCATACCATCCAACTGAGTTGTGGGAATGCAAACGCGAGCTGTCAGAGGCGCAAACTCCGCAACTCAACCCACTCTGACTAACAGTCTACTGAAGTAGGAAATTCTTATTTAACTCGAGTTGTTCTGACACTTGGACATAAATGTCATGAATAATTAATAAACATCAATGTCACAAGAAGGCTGATGACAGAATTGACAAGACTCAGTCTCACTTCAAGAAGAAGAAGAGGAAGTCATAAATCAACTGTACTTATCTCTTGTGTAGTTGGTTTGCAAACCATCTACACAAGAGATAAGTACACATTTGTGGTATTATGAAAATTTAAAATTTCTGATTGATCAAGAAACTCCTCGGGATTCTAATTCGAATCTCGACAGTGATCAGGACTCGATAGAAATGGTAAGTAAATTACTATCCAAGGTGTTGAAAGTTTCATAACGATAGTGAGTAACGTGCAAAATAATATATTTTCTGTTCCAGTCTGAATCGCAGGTTGACGATTCAAATAGCGAGATATCTCACACATCTTCAGCCACATGTTTAGGCTTAGTTCAGATGATCGCGCGATTACGCGCGATTCCCAAACGCGCGAGTAGAGATACTGAGTAGTCACATAAAAATGTTCATATGGTCGCGCGTCATCGCGCGTATATTGGCGATCACGCGCGATCGACTTTGCTATGTCGCCAGTATCTTATTTCGCGCGACTTCGAGCGACGTCGCGCGTTCCGAAGTACAACTGTCAGGCATAGACGTGTTCAGATGATACGCGCGATTAGACGTACAAAACTGAAATATTGACAGAGATTTCAATGACTTTTTCTGTGCTCGGAATCAAAAAATCGCCACAGCACATTGTGAAGGATAGAAGAAGAAGAGGAAAATGACACTAGTCGCTGGCTGCCGCGCTATCAACGCGCGACCTTCTGAATACATCAACGCGCATTAACGAGCTACAAACGTGCGTTGTCACGCGATCATGTGAACTTAGCCTTATGGTGAACGAAAATGATTTACCATATGTCTGTCAACAGTAGCAGCAGAAAATTCAGTTCGAAGGATACCAGAACGAAATTCAAAAAGAAAAGCGGCGAGTTTGGCAGATGAAATTTTGCAAAAGGTATCTGAACAGCTTGATGCTGCCAGTGAAGATAAGTCCGATACTACTGCCAAGCATTTCGCAAACAAATTGCGATCATTGTCGCCTGAAACGGCTATAGTTACTGAAAAACTAATGAGTGACATTTTATTTGAAGCTCAAATGGGTAACGTAGGAAGCCATACGAAAGTTGTCTTATAAAATACTCAACCTCATAACGATACATTACGATACCACCAGTTGGAGCCAATGCAGAATAACACACGACAGTATTATTCAACATTCTCACATACCACACATAATTAGGTAGAAGTTAAAAAAATGATTAACGTTAATTATGATTAAGATTAATCATTCATTTAATTTTTTTAAGATAGTTTGCAATACTGTGATTATTTTTTTGTGATTGTTAGCATTCATGATATAATTTTTTTTGTTTTGTATGAAAGGGTTTAAGTTATTTGATTATTTTATTCACATAAGTTCTGAACCTAATTTATTGCTTAATTATTGTTTTCTATGTTCCGTTTGTTTAATAATTTATAAAAACACAATCAGGATATTTATTTATTTATTTTTTAAAACATAACATGTTACACCACCCTCAGAACACCACCTAAATGCAACTATCTTGCCATGGTACGACACCTTCATGACTTAAATAGTTTTTATATAAATCACACACTTCCTTCGCAGATTCTAATTCCTGCTGGTTAAGCCCTTCATGTGAATTTGAGAAATTCTCTGCAATAGCAACTTCATCCAGATGTTCAGTATCAAAGTTGCTAGGTATATAGGTGTTGCTAGATCTTCTTCTTAGAAAGTTATGAAGAACACAAGTTGCCATCACTACCTTTTCTACATTTTATAATTTCAAATTTATAGGCTGAAGAAAAATTCTGAATCTTGTAGCTAATATCCCAAAAGTATTTTCTACTACACGATGTGCCCGAGACAATCTATAATTAAATATACGTTTTTCTCTGTCCAATTCATTCTGACCGAATGGCTTTAAGAAGTTATTCCTCAGGGTGAACGCTTCATCTGCAATAAAAACGAAAGGAAGTAATGCGGTGCTATTAGAAGATCTAGCTGCTTGGAGTAATTTCAAGGTATTGTTAAGAAATTTTCTATAAAATTCAGTTTTCTCGAACACCCCTCCATCGGAAACTATGCGATTTGTTCTGAAATCTACCATGATGAATTCGTAATTGGCATTTGCAATTGCCATTAACACTAATCTATGACTTCCCCATAATTATAATAAAAATAACCACTATTGGGGGATGGAATTATTTCGAGATATTTCCCATCAATACTACCCAAGCAATTAGGAAAATTCCATTTTTTTCTCAAACTCTTGAGCAACGGCCCCCCATTTTAATTCAGAGTTTGGAAAGTCAAAAAAAAAATAAAATTATATTTTGGTATAATACAATCACCTGAAAATTTCCTGCTATGATAGCTACCGATAAATATGTTTATACCTTCAAATTATCCTGCTGCAAAACTTTGTATATTGCAGTACATCTTCCTGTGGACAGGTAACGCAAGGTCACGGTATTGCCTCTCTTAAATGACTATCTTGTTTTGTAATGAATGGTTTTACTAAATTCAATAATACGAAATATGTTTCTTCGTCCATTCTCAAGTAATTGAAAAAATCTTTTGGTTCCAACTTCATTTCATTTAATAGATTAATATGAGAATATTTTTCTCACTTCAGGAGCCATTCTTTCACCCATATCGATCTTTTTTTTTATTTTTGTTCAACGCAACAATTGCAGCCGCCACTGCTGAAAGATGTTTCCTCTTCATTACGTACTCACCGAAGAACGACTGAAAAATAACTGCCAGGATTTCCTGAAGTGTGTGAGCAAAACGGTACGGCGATCAGAATCGGCGAATCGGTACGAAGTCTGTGGACTCCATTAAACGTTTGCTTCGAATAGTGTTGTGTGCCTAGAGTGCATTATGGATGCAACAAAATTTACTGTGGAATATTTAAAACAGAATTTTACATCATTGAGTCGTGAAGAAAAAGTGCAAGTTAGAAGATTGGTAGACCAAAACTTGAAAGTACAGAGCGTAAGTCCTGAGACTTCAATCGAAAATTTGAAATGAAAATATACGACAAGAATTACTGGATCTGTGGATGTAGCACAACAAATCGTTCATTTTACTTTCCTTACTAGTTATTTGGTCGCAATCATGTCGAACCAGCGTGGACAAGTGTTGGAATATCAGAATTGGGTCATTTGTCACAAAAAATTTTAAAAATACGAAAATGCTCAAGCACACATCGATGCACAGTTTGAAATGAAATTGCTGGGAGAAGTGGATATACGTCAACAGTTGGACAGTGCATATCGTCGTAATATCCAACAACAATATGAACAAGTGCGAAAGAAACGGTATGTACAATCAAAAATTATTGCTTTCGAACTGACACTCCGAGGACACGATGAAGAGAATGATTCTTCAAATTCTGAAGTTTTTAGGGGTATAATAAAGTTCAGTACGGAAGAAGACGTGGTACTAAAAGATCATTTTGAGAAATCTTATGTTTCCAAAGAACCCTCAAGGACGATTCAAACCGAATTATTAGATTGTATGTTACTGGTGGCACAAAATAATATAAAGATAGAAATCTTACAAGCAGAATATGTTTCTGTTATGGCAGATGAAACTACAGATGTAGCAACTATTTCACAGATGGTTGTGGTATTCAGATACCTTTTAATAGATGGTACACCTGTGGAACGTTTTTGGGGTTTCACTAATCCTACTGAGCATGCTAGTAGCCTGTCAGAATGTATCAAAACTGTTTTGAAACAGGTAATGAATAACCGGATAAACTTATCTCCCAATCTTAGGATGGTGCGAGTGAAATGGGTGGATGTCATTCAGGTGTTCAAACTATTATTAAAAATTACTACAGATACGCTTACTATGTTCACTGTTACTTAATTCGATCGCAGGCTACAAGCCAAAATCAAGAAGTAGGTGTATTTTTCCCAAATTTGAGTGATATCTTAATATATAAAACTAAGTCCGCCATTTTGTTGGTTACACCATTTATAACTCAAGATTGGATGAACTGTTTTTTATGAAAGATTTCCCATTTATAAATTTCAAGATGGTTTCGAGGCTATACATGAAGTAACGAATGCATTTCTAAAATGGGTGGTTAATTTCAAAATTATTTGATTTATTCTGAATATTCGGTTTCTTTTCTGCTTTTTTCTTTTTTCATTTCAGATTAAAAATCGCGAGCCCTTTTTGGGAAGATTCTATCGACGGATAACATGCAGATGATCTCACACTGATGTCTTTCAAGATTTTTCCTGATATTTAATATTTTATGTAATTTTTTTTACGGGGTGGCAGGTTTTTTCGGCTGAGGTTTTTTTCCCTGGCTCTATAGTATCATATGATACTAGTGATGATAGTATCGTATGATTCTATAGTATCATACGAAGAATGTTATGATACCCCGTTCTTTTTTTTACCTCAGCTTAGGTACTTTTTTGTTTCAACATTTATTGTATTATTTTAGCTCTCTACCCAGACGGCACCCTATATTCTCGGAATATTCCTCCAATCTGCCATTAAGCCAAAAGATATTGCAATATGCGAGGCATATGCCATATTTATATCAAATACATCTGCTCTCAAAGGAATATTCCAAATATATGCCATCCCAGATATGCCTGGTATATGCTATGGGAATATCTATATGATATGCGTTTAGAATATTATTCAATAGTATTTATTGGTATATATACATGAATCTTCATGGAATATTACAAACGTTACAAAACCCTTTTTGAACTATAATTGTGTGTAGGCACTACCACTACCTCGATTTTGCTTTTGTTCCGAACTCATCAATAATTGATGAGTTTGCTATTTTCCAGTAAACTGTTAAAGAACTACAAACTTTCTATATATAATCTATTATATTTTCGAGGAATCGCAGTTATCATCAAGTTAATCATAGTTGGATTCAAGTTAAAAAATAACACTTTCATTCGCTTAATAATTTGATCTTATTTATTAAACTGAGTAAACAATGGAATCAATGATTTGTAATTTATTTATATGATTGATACAATGAAATGAAAGAGCAGGCAACAAATTAAACGTTTTTATTTGTGAAAAATGGACAATATCGTCTATCGACTGAGAGTCGAGTGACTTTTTAAATAATTGAAATGTTCGATGAAACAGAAAAAGGGGTCCATTATGATTTTGATCTCATAGGAAAGAGATCAAATATATATTTTCAATAAATGGAAAAACAATATATGATATTCGAGCAGATATGTGAAAAGGGCGTAGACAAGTTGTCAAAAATCATATGATAATCAAATATTAGTCAGCAGAGGTGAGAGTAGCTTATTCCACTGGAGGATCGAATCACTTTTGCTCATATTTTTGTTTCCATGAAGCTGCCATGTGGTGACAGAGATGTCTGGAACTTAGAATCTTTCTAGTTCAACTTAATACTTCTTGCTTTTCATTGAACCAAATACATTGCATTTCAAACATTTCAGAGCCATTCTAGGTTGAGGAAGTTATGTGGCCACTTCGAACCATATTTTCGCCCTTTCTAGATATTTCCTTGAATTTTATCAAAATTTCTGACAGAAATACCAATGACATTATTTCTTTACAGGAATAAAACTACTCCTTTATAAATAAAATATTAACTATTTTCTGGCCTCTACCCATTCTTAACTCCTGCAATTTCGTTCCCTGAATTTACCGATAAGAATATCAAATTTCGATTTTACTGAGATTTGACTTTTTCTTATGGATGTAAACATTACGTCACGACGTTTTCAGTCAAAATATTCATATTTTTGTTTTGTGGTCTTGGATTGAGGATTGAGGTTATTTGTGTTCTGTGATTAGCAGTTTCAGTTTGGCGTTCCAAACTTCCAAAATGGTCGTCACGTCACGGTGGTGACATGACTTATGGAGCTCCATGAGTTGAAAGAGTCTTATTGAAAAATTATTAAATTGTGTGTGGAGTTGAAAATATGTTATTGTTTGAGTATTATGTGATAAATAGTTTGTGATGCAGCCGAGCACATGATAAAAGATAAGACAGGCAGACAAGAGCATGACTGTAGGAGCGTGAATATCAAATCAGCGTTGGTAGGTACTCTTATATATTTGGAATGCTTGAAAAAGGTTTTCGTAATATGCCAATCACTTGTCAGTGCATTATCTTTGGTTATGTGTATATACGTTTTTTCAGGTCAAAGAATTGAGGACTTCACAGTGAGGAAGTGATAGAAAGGATATTTCCTATATTTTAGTTGGGTTGGGAAAAAGGCAAAAACTAACTTTTCATCCCTAATAAAATTGTGCAATGTTCTCAAAGGTATAATATAAATAATTTCAGTGATCATAAAACCCATTTTATGTTTTATTAATATTTTCAGAGGTTCTTAAACAGAATGAAAATACTAAATTTGTTACTGAAAAATGGCTCCACGTTGTGCAGATAGCTTAACCAAAATTTTGCCTTCAATCCAAACGTAAAAACTACAAGAGCATGAGTGGAGGAGCTTCTCAGGTGTAGTAAGTCTCACCCAAGCTGAATATTGTAATTTTGTTCCTGCAAGCAAAAAGGCTGTACAGGTCGAAAATATTAGTGGCATCAATACGGATTTAGGCCCTAAAAATCAAAAAGAGGGATCGTCTTCGAGAAGGAATGTTGCCTCGATATAAATTGCTAACACTGCCTACTAAAATTCAAAGTAAGTTTATAAATATTAAATAATCAGAACAGATTCCACTATTACTATAGCAGTAGACAGCCTCTTATCTTGAAAATCTTAGAATCACTGGTTTTTTTCAGGGCCAAAATCAAAGAATTCCAAGGAAAAAGGCGAGGAAGACCAAAAGCTACCTGGATGAGCAGCATACAGAAGACGATGTCTGAGAGACCGGGAGAATGGGTGTTGATAGAAGGGGCTGGAGACTGGGAATTGGAAGGCCTGGGATGTTATAAACACGAATATCTATATCAGCACCCCAAAGGTAAAGTGTTTCAAGTCACAATATCAAAATTAGACAAATGAGAGATTTTTCAGTTCGATAATTGTTTCAAAGAATGTGTACTGCCATTACTTGGCGTCTTCATAAACCTAGGGAGTCAAAAATGTGTTCCACTAGCTAGAATTTACTAATGTGAATCCAATATTCTAGATAGGTCGTGTCTGAAAAAATGTGACTTAACACACTTTACCTCTGAGGTGCTGATATATAGATATAAGGTTGGTTTCACAAAACTTTGTTAGTACCATTTAATTAACTGGAGCCACCACGATTCGTAGAAATTTCAAAACGAGTAATTCGATTTGTGAAACCGACCCATAATCTGATGAGTCGATTTCAAATGGCTGTTTTGGTTGGTTAACAGTTGACCGCTCGGTTCATAAATGACAACGTCAAACGAACTGCGCTTTCGAATTCTGTTCAAATTTTGGAGAAACATCTGATTTGAGACGTCACCAGAATGTCATTCGAATGCGGTTGGTCCAAAACTGATGGACCAATCTATGAACCAACCAAGAACCAGTCAATCGAAATCGCCTCTAGTTCACAAACCAAATAATTGAAGTTCACAGTTCAATATTCATATCATTTAAAATATTACCTCATTGTGTTTTCCCTATTTTTTAGTTTAATTCATCAAATGTTAATTTTTACTTATTCTTAGTATTGTTTTGTAAAATACCTAGTTGATTTATATTTATATTTTTACTTTATGTTCATTTTTATGATTTAATGTGATAATTCTGTTAATTATTGTTATTGTACAAAATATTCTTAAAACTGTAATACATTTTTTGAAACAATCTAATCAATGCATTATTATTTAGTACCGCTACAAAAATTTACATATATTTAAATATATACAAAGATATTACCAGCATATGGCATGGACAAATCAGGAGATAAAAAGATATTGCCAGCATATATGTAAGGGAGATATTCATAGATGAATCTGTATGGCATATGCCATGGATATATTTTTGAAGATTATGGGATATTCCTGGCAGATGTTTCAGGGTGACCTTGGATATTCCTGCTATCTGCCAGGCTTATGCCCTGGGAGATTTGGAATATGTTTGGAATATCTCAATATGCCAGCGGTATATTCATTGAATATGCATGGAATATTTCTGTGCCGTCTGGGTATTTTCATAAGAATATATATATATATATATATATATATATATATATATATATATATATGAATGAATGAAAATAGAAATGATTTCGCCGTTCTTTCAATTTATGATTAAATTATTTCGGGTACTCGGCTAGGTGGGTAGATTGAAGTAACCAATCGACAATCAATACATCTATATTTCGGACCAAATGCGGTCCTTCATCAGGATGCTACAATGGAACATATAAAAAGGAAATATCTATGGGATTAACTGAATAAGCTTACATTTGACTAGGTTATAAAAGATAACGATATCCAAAAGCAGAAGACATAAATTAGACAGTGAAATTACTGACGTCAATTCTGATGTTGAATCATAAAATTAATATAAAAAAGAAGAAGAAAACCAAAACCAACATGGATCAAGTAATAGACTCATTAAAAGTATTTGGTCAGACTTGAAGCATTTCCATGGAAAGTATATAACTATAAATACTACTTAATCCATCAATATCAGTTTTCTTATTGATATTATTAACATTTTCTTTTATATAACACATTTCCAGAAAAGTTCTTTTCGTTAAGTTATTATTTTGACAGAGAATTTTGGTTTCATCAAAATTAAATTGATGTCCAAGGTTCGATGCATGCCCAGCTAGAGCACATCTCTCTGGATGTATTCTAATGTCGCTTTTATGAAGAGCGATGCGACGTTTCAAATTTTGACTGGTTTGTCCCTCATATACAGATGAGCAATCTTTGCAAGAAATCAATTATACACAATCACATCTTAAGAGTGTAGGAATTTTGGCCTTCAAAGAACTGAAAAGCAAACTCAAGGAGTGTGGATAGTATTTGGCAATTTTTAAATTTTCAATACCGGACAAAATGACTTCTTTGTTAAAATATTGTATTCCAAAGCTGACTTACTCTCTACCTTTGATTCACCAATATGTAGATGATTTGATTATATCTGTCCCAATTGATGGTACTGAAGAAATAGTTAATGTCTTTAACTCATTTGACAGCCACATTACCTTTGTGGTAGAAGAAGAAACCGACCGTGGTGTACCCTTTCTAGATACTAAAGTTGTCAGATCGGAGACTAATATAATCAAGCTTGATTGGTATCAAAAAAGTTGTTCCTCAGGAAGATATATACATTATAAATCTAGCCACGATTGGAAAATTAAGTTGAACTTGGTTAAAGGATTATTAAAGAGAGTGAGAACCATTGCAGATCCTGAATTTTTTCCAGATGCCCAGAACAGACTCTTCAAGATTCTTTTGGAGAATGGATATTCACGTTCCTTTCTTAACAAAATGTTTTATGGTACCAGTTTGATAGTTCCTAATCGAGAGTTGACATTAGCCCCAATTGCAAATGATAATCCATCTAATAACAATAATAATGAAAATAATTATACTTCTTCAGCACAGGGTGAGGTTGACTTGGTTCTATCTAAATTTATGTCTCTGCCCTTCATTCCGGGCTTGACTCAGAAATTATGCCACATTTTGTCCGGTATTGAAAATTTAAAAATTGCCAAATACTATCCACACTCCTTGAGTTTGCTTTTCAGTTCTTTGAAGGCCAAAATTCCTACACTCTTAAGATGTGATTGTGTATATTTGATTTCTTGCAAAGATTGCTCATCTGTATATGTGGGACAAACCAGTCAAAATTTGAAACGTCGCATCGCTCTTCATAAAAGCGACATTAGAATACATCCAGAGAGATGTGCTCTAGCTGGGCATGCATCGAACCTTGGACATCAATTTAATTTTGATGAAACCAAAATTCTCTGTCAAAATAATAACTTAACGAAAAGAACTTTTTTGGAAATGTGTTATATAAAAGAAAATGTTAATAATATCAATAAGAAAACTGATATTGATGGATTAAGTAGTATTTATAGTTATATACTTTCCATGGAAATGCTTCAAGTCCGACCAAATACTTTTAATGAGTCTATTACTTGATCCATGTTGGTTTTGGTTTTCTTCTTCTTTTTTATATTAATTTTATGATTCAACATCAAAATTGACGTCAGTAATTTCACTGTCTAATTTATGTCTTCTGCTTTTGGATATCGTTATCTTTTATAACCTAGTCAAATGTAAGCTTATTCAGTTAATCCCATAGATATTTCCTTTATATATGTTCCATTGTAGCATCCTGATGAAGGACCGCATTTGGTCCGAAATATAGATGTATTGATTGACGATTGGTTACTTCAATCTACCCACCTAGCCGAGTACCCGAAATAATTTAATCATATATATATTATATATATATCTAATAAAGATCTAATATCTGATCCATCGAATAAAGTTCCTGGTTTTAACCTTTCCAGGAGAATATGCTCCCTTCTTAATCGAATAAGAACAGGTCATGGTCGTACCAATAGCATGCTTTTCAAGTGGAATTCAGTTGATAGTCCTAATTGTGAATGTGGTGAATCAGAGGAAACAGTTGAACACCTAATTAATAATTGTTCGATTTATAAATTCCAATTCCATCAGAGCCATACACAATATATCAAACTCATTTTTGCAATGGGTTGAAAATTTTAGATCAATTTGATGAAGTATAAATTGAATTCTCTTGCTGTTCTGTCTTTTATTTTCAGGTTGCAGTTTGTGTTTGGAAATCCTTCCTGCGAAAAGCCGTTCCGATAATCGTGATGTCCTTCTATATAGAACATTCAGATACAACAATTTCATTCTATTTTTTTTTACGGGGAGACAGGTTTTTTCGGCTGAGGTTTTTTACCCTGGCTCTATAGTTTCGTATGATACTATAGTATCATACGAAGAATGTTATGGTACCCCGTCCTTTTTTTTACCACAAAATGTCACCGCCCCTTCCGAATGGGCACCTGTCGTATTGAAACCATAGAATACGTCGCATTTCCAGTTTTATATCTTCTAAGAGTAAGGGTACACTGTTCCTTAGAAAATTCAAATAATTGGTGCCGTTTAATGATTGCGGCAATTCTGACGGACCGAATATTTTGCCATCGTATATTCCAGTCCATAAATTCACCGTAAATCGATATTGGGATCTATCTTTCCTTATATTGTGCGGATTCTCGATGTTCCAACTATGAAGATTATGCCAATTGATATATCCGCTTTGAGTACAGGAAGACTCATCAGGATATTATTGAAAAAAATCGGGATTTGCTGTATGTACCTTGAGTTTGAATCATTGAATCGCACCACATCATATCGATGTTCGATGGTCTTTAGGCAAAGAAAAAGAAATAAAAAACTCAGTCAGTGAATTGGCATCTTAATAACATTTAATTGATTTGTTGATTGATTTTTTTCAGTAGGAAGTGCAAAATGAAAGTATTTATGGAAAAGGTGAAAAAATCAGTTTTTCACAGAAATGCTCCATTTTCGATAAACATTCGAATATCTTTCTTTCTGAAGAAGGTTATCACCTGTATTATACCTTTTCAGAATCCTCACAAAATAGGCAACTTTTCAACGTGATATGCAGAAGAGGTCTAGTTTCTTTTTTTTACACAACGTCAAATAGAATTCAGTACAAAAAACACTTCCTTCAAAACATGAATTTAAAATTTTTGTTTTTCAGAATCCCTGTATAATATTTTGTGCTATTTTTCATGGTATGAATTGAAGTAATCATTCGACAATATTCACGAAAAAAACTGATTCAAATAGTATTCAATTGTAGCTTCCGCAAGAGAGAAAGCATTGTAAGTGTAAAAATTCAACATTTTCATAAAACATCAAATATCTCGAAAACTGTGAGACTTTCATATGAACAAATTTTTCACATCAGATAGAGCACATTCTGAACTACATTCCGTTTTCGTTTGACGTGGTCTTTACGGGACACCCTGTATATATATATATATATATATATATATATATATATATATATATTAGACTGATTCAAAAAAATCGACTTTTTTTGTTTTCGCGAAACCCTCCCCTAATTATCTTCAGGGTATCGAAAAAAGACCTTTGTGAAAATATCAGCTCCAAATAATAACATTTAGAGGTCGCTCATCAATTATTTCTATTTTGCCTACTAATAGCAGGGGAAAAATTTCTTTTTTCAATAAAAAATTCCTAGAACACAAACGAATAGACGGATTTCTTTGTGTGATACATTTTCGTTTAGGCAATCAGATACACTACAAATATGTCCCTTACGATATTTCGATAAAACGGCCTCTTCAAAAGGTATTCGATTCGATGCTTATATTGAGGTATTTTTGAAGAAAAAAATTATTCAAAAAAATCGACTTTACTTGTTTTCACGCAACCCGCCTTCTAATCATCTTCAGGGCATCGACAAAAGGCGTCTGCGAAAATATTACCTTTGAATATTAATATTTAGAGGTCGCTCATCGATGGTTTCTATGTTCGCTGCTGATGGAAGGAAAAAAAATAATTTTTTCAATAAAAAATTTTTTGTTCACGAACCAATAGACGGATTCCACTATATGATACATTTTAGTGTAGGGAACTAGATACTCTACGAAAATGTTCCATACGATATCTCGATGAAACCACTTGTTCAAAAGTTATTTGAAGTTTTTTATTCCAAAATACCTCAATATAAAGTATTGATGTAGAGGTATTTAGTCGAAAAAGTTCGAATAACTTTTGAACGAGCGGTTTTATCGAAATATCGTATGAGACATTTTCGTAGAGCATCTAGTTCCCTACACGAAAATGTATCACACAGTGGAATTCGTCAATTGGTTCGTGAAGACAAAATTTTTCATTGAAAAAAGAAAATTTTTTTCTGCTATCAACAGCGGAAATAGAAATCATCGCTGAGCGACCTCTAAATATTGATATTCGAAGCTAATATCTTCACAGACGCCTTTTCTCGATACCCTGAAGATAATTAGAAATAGAGTTTCGTGAAAACGAACAGAATCGATTTTTGTGAATATTTTTTTTCTTTAAAAATACCTCAATATTAGCATCGAATTGAATAACTTTTGAAGGGGCCGTTTTATAGAAATATCGTAAGAGTCATTTTTGTAGAGTATCTGATTGTCTGCACGAAAATGTATCACACAATGAAATCCGTCTATTCGTTTGTGTTCTTGGAATTTTTTATTGAAAAAAGAAATTTTTTCCCTGCTTTTAGTAGGCAAAATAGAAATAATTGATGAGCGACCTCTAAATGTTATTATTTGGAGCTGATATTTTCACAGAAGTCTTTTTTCGATACCCTGAAGATAATTAGGGGGGGTTTCGTGAAAACAAAAAAAGTCGATTTTTTTGAATCAGTCTAATATATATATATATATATGTAAGATTCCAAATTCGCAAATGTTTAGGATTGCATCTGTAATGATGATTTATTTTGATCTCATGTACAAAGTTACAACAAAACATACCTGTAATGATGAAATCGAAAATATCACAATAGACGAACAGGAATCAATATAAATCATAAAATTAATCTCAATCACTATGGTTACTGCATAGACAATAAAATAAGAGCACATAGATAACCAAGTTTACGGAACAACATCCGAAGTATGGCAATGAAGTACATCCCCACACCCAGAAGCTACCCCGGAGCATCAGAAAAAACTGGAAAAAGTTTGGAGACATGAAAAAAGTTTGATACGGCCTTATTTATACCAGAATCAATTTTATAAATAGAATTCGAAAATTTTTCCAAAATCTCGAACGGACCAGTTCGAATTTCATCCAACTTATTTCGATTCAAACAATTTCCATGCGATACGAAAACAAAGTCACCCACATCAAAAGTAGGATATTTACGGACTTTATCTATTCTCTTCTTATTCAAATTAGGAATTTTTTGGGAATTCTCAAAAGCTTTTTTCCTATCTTCCTCCAGATCTCTCTGAACTTTACAGCAATTTGGTACAATTTGTATATTAATATTGTTAAGTAAATAATTAGGACTGAATCGTGTAGACGTGTGAATAGTATTGTTATATTCTTTTACACATTGTTCTGCTATAACAGACCACGGACGATTCAAACGAGAGGAGTCTTCATTGATTCTACATCTAATATCTAATCTAATAATATCTAATCAAGTGACATTCGCATTGAAGAGGGAAAAGAAATTATACTACGGTCGGCAGTTCTCCCAGTCAGATAGGTGGAAATCATTGAAGCTTTTAAAAATCACAAAAAGCAAAAAAACACAACATTTACCTGATCATATGAATAATCCTGATGAAATTAATAATTTCTTCGCAAATCATGGAAGCGATCTCCCTCTCGATCCATCAGTGTTGGCATTCTATAGATCTCGTAGTTCCAATCGCAAAAGAGAATTCAATTTCTCACCAGTTTCGGAAATTGACATCTTGAACATTATTTCAAAACTCAGGTCGAGGGCTGTGGGATTTGATGGTTTAAGTCTCTTCATTTTACATTTATGCATTCCTTTTCTTTTGCCTTATATTACTCACGTTGTCAACTTTTGTATAAAAAAGTCTGTCTTTCCACAAGAGTGGAAAAAGGCTAAAGTGATACCTGTGAACAAGGTACCAGACCCCGAAGCTTACGGGGATCTACGACCTATCAGTATAATGCCGATCATGTCAAAAATTCTTGAAAAGGTTTTGGAAACCCAACTCAATAATTACGTCAATGACGAGAGCATTATTCCCCAACATCAGTCGGGATTCCGTAGGGGCCATAGTTGCCAGACGGCTCTGTCTAAAATTACTGATGACATTTTCCATGCTGCTGATCAAGGTAAAACAACTGCCTTGATTCTTCTAGATTATTCCAGAGCGTTTGATAGTCTGAATCATGAACTTCTGGATGCTATTCTGCACTTCATCGGTCTCTCGCCGGATAGTAGAAAACTTATAGGGAACTTCATTGGTAAGAGATACCAAGCAGTTTTCATTAATGGTGCTATTTCCTCTTTTCTGGAACTCAACAAGGGAGTTCCACAGGGTTCCATTTTGGGTCCCCTTCTGTATATCATATACGTTAGCCAGTTCTCGCAGTGTTTTCTGTCATGTTTGTTTCATTATTATGCAGATGATACGCAGTTGTATTTGTCCTTTTTTCCATCGGAATCCGATCAGGCAATCGCAGCGATCAATTATGACCTCAATACCATCTTTGAGTTCTCTAAACAACATTGCCTGAGGTTGAATGTATCTAAGTCAGCAGTTGTGGCATTTGGTAGTAGGAGATGCGAATTTGAGGATAAATACAAAAATTGCATCAGAATAAATGGTGAAGATATTATATTCCGAAAAAATGTCAAGAGTTTAGGGCTAACAATTGACCAGGACTTGAGATTCACGGATCACATAAACAAAAAACTACAAAGTGGATATATTAGTCTTAAACTAATTTATCAGAATCGAGCCATTTTGTCGCGTCAACTCAAATCCATGTTGTGTGATTCATTGGTCTTATCACAGCTCAATTACTGTGACACAATATATGGCTCATGTTTGTTAAAAAGCGATGAAGAGCGCATACAAAGGTTGCAAAATTCCTGCCTAAGACTGATATTCGGTGTGAGAAAATACGAGCACATTAGTCATTATCTCAGGTTAAATGGGTGGCTCAATATGAGTGAACGCAGATATTTGCACACGATCTGTTTTTTTCGGAATATTCTAAAAACTAAAACTCCAGTCTACCTTTATAACAAAATATCTTTCAGATCTGACGTCCACAATATTAACATACGGTCAAGAGGTAGACTATCGATGCCAAAACATTCAATGCAACAATTTAAGCGCTCTTTTTCCTACCAGATTGTGAGTCTTATGAACAAACTGCCTGCTGATACTTTGGAGATCAGTTCACGGAGTCGATTCAAAGTAAAAATTGTTGAAAACCTTATGTCTTCACAATCTTTTCTTTCCTTTTCTGCAAATTAGGCTAATGAAAACTTTTTTTTTTTTTTTTTCGTTGGGCTGGTAGATTTTCATTTCGCAATTAAAATTGTATTTATCTCGAATTGAGTGGATTTTTCGGTAGGTGTATATCTTTTTTTTTTTTTTGTTTATTTGTTTAATATTTTGTTCTTCTCGGGTTAGGTGGAAGAGCAGACACTCCGCTTGGAGTGAACTGAACCTCGCCTTTTATATTAGTTTCACTCAATCATGTTTCTTATATGTATATTTTTGTTTGTTTACTTGAATAAAGACCTGATAATAATAATACGGTTAACTAAAGTTTGGTTCAGCCTCTCATTTAAACCGTTTGAAAATGGGCAGTCGACAGCAGTAAAAATTAGATTTATACAATTTTTCTGTAGAAAAGATTTAAATTCTTTAGAATTAATACCACTGTATTGATCGGTTAATAGAGTTCCTATTTTGATATCTTTATTAATAAGCCTGTTCAGAAGTGTAATGGAATCATGAGCTTTCTGGTTTTTTGAGGTATGAACAAAAGCATAACGAGTAAAATGATCGACAAGTATGTGAAGATACTTTTTAGGAGAATTATTTCCACCAAAACCACCAACAGTATCCAAAGACATATACTCATAAGGATGTTTAGCCGGTCCTAATTGAGAGAGATGACCATAAGTAAATGGAATACGTGATTTATTCCTTATGCAAACTGCACAAGAATGAAAAAAATCGGTTATTAATTTCCTCAAATTGATACAAAAATAAAGTGGTGATAATGTCATTTCAATTTGTTTCGGACCGATATGACCAAATTTATCATGAATTTGTTTTATCACATTACGACAGAACTCTGGAGAAATTATTATTTTATGATAATTTTTACGTTGCGTATAAAGAATATCGCCTTTTTTAATAATACGGATAGTAGATGGTAGAGTATTTTTAATATTGGTTTGATCTTTTATTATTTCATTTAATTCGATAAAATTCACAACTTTGAATTCATCCGCCAAACTTGTGGAATCTAGAACGGGATTGCGGGATAAACAATCTGCTTCTGAATTAAAATTTCCTGGGACATATTTCACTTTGAAATTATATTGAGATAAATAAAACATCATATGTCTGAATTCTTCATCTGTCTGGGAGTGGATATTAAGATTTTCTAAAGGTTTATGATCTGTATGAACTTCAAAGTTCATATTTATAAGCCAGTAATGCCAGTATCTTAACGATTCCTTTATGGCTAGACATTCTAAGAATACAGCTTTTTTACGTTTTTGAAATTCTTTTAATTTTTTTGAAAAATATGCATGATGGGGCTTATAGGCCTCATCATCCTGTTTCTGCTTCAAAATTGCTCCTATGCCAATTATACTAGCATCAGTTTAGACAATAGTATCTCTTCGAGGATTAAAAATTGCCAAACATGGTTCCGAGCAAAGATAATCTTTTATTAATTTAAAACTTGTTTTGCAGTCTGAAGTCCATTCAAAATTTACATTTTTCCGAAGTAAATTGTGAAAAGGTTCCAAAATCTGAGAAATATTAGGGATATATTTGCGATAAAAATTCACTTTACCCAGAAATTGCCTGATATTTTTTTTAGTTTGAGGAGTTGGGAACTCTTTGATGGGAATGACGTTATCATTAATGGTTTTTGTTACATTATTCTCAATTATATGACCCAAATATTTCACGCTATTTTTGGCAAAATTGCACTTCACAAGTTTAAGTCGGAATCCTTCCTTTAAAATTGCTTGTAATAATTTCTCTAAACCAACATGAATTCTCTGAATGATAACGTATACCTTTGCCATTTCTTTCGCAAATAGCGCAAGGTTTCCTTCGAGACGAGGATTTGATAATGGATGCTTGCTTTTTCGTATGCACTGAAATATTCGAATTAATCGAACGTGCATCCTTTTGTGGGCTAGTTTCCTCATAATTATAGGTGTGTTTAGGACCTTCTTCTACTTCGAATTTTTTTAGTTTCTTAATTAAATCTCTAACATTCATAACAGAATTTCGATTCAAAGAATTTTGAACTTGAATCGGGAGACCTAATACAATGAGGTTAAGTTTGATACCTTCAGGAATCTCATGACCTAATTCGAGTAATATTCGTTCTTTTTTAACCACGAATTCAACATAGGAACCATATAAAATTCGAAAGTTATAAGCAATTCTTATTTGTTTCCAAGACAAATCACTGAATGTGGATATTAAGTCTTCTTTCCATAAAGTCCAAGCTTTCTAGTCCTAACCTTCTCTGAGCATTTAGAAACCAATCGTTCATTGATGCATCAAGACATAAGCGGAATGCTTCTATTAGTTTTGATCCATTTAGAAGAAATCGATCTGCTTCTTTTTCAAAACTATTTACCCAAGCTTCAACATTTTTATTTTTAGTAGAAAATTTTTCCATTGAGAAGTGCTTCATAAACTCTCTCAAAGAATCATCTTTTTGCTCAGTCATTTTATTGATACTCGCTACGAGTTCAGTAAAACTTGCTTTCGTTTCAGTTGGTTGTGTAGAATGCAATATTTGAAACTCCTCCAACATATATTCATTGAAAACAAAATTACCTGAATCATCTTTATAAACTCTCTCCAGTTCCGATGAAAGAACTACATTGACATTTCTGAACTGTCCTCTTGATGTCATCGAGTTCACAGCTAATTTCACTGATTGTAATTTGACCAATTGCTCATGATTTCTTAGTCCTTGAAATTCGCTAGGAAAACTGTACCAAGTCTCATCTTCAGCTGCTTTTATTCTCTTCAGATTTACAACCGTGATTTTTTCGTTTGTGCTGCTGGCTTCGGCCATATTTTGACATGATAAAATGTCAAAAAAATTTTTGAGCTGATATTTTCGATTTGTAAGATTCCAAATTCGCAAATGTTTAGGATTGCATCTGTAATGATGATTTATTTTGATCTCATGTACAAAGTTACAACAAAACATACCTGTAATGATGAAATCGAAAAAATCACAATAGACGAACAGGAATCAATATAAATCATAATCAAATGGTACGCGCTCACGATCTGACGTAGTTACTTGTGCTCTTTCTGATACCTTTCAAATTGTGTGTTATATCGCCCACAATATTATTTCACATCGTTCAAACTGTAAGTAAGCACTTATACTTCTGAGATTGATCGATTTTTCTTGTTTCTCCTGTGAAATTTCCTCATTCATTTTTGTGAGTTTTTCGATAGTTAAAGGTAAACAATCCTGTGACCTTGCCCGCCTCGCGGAGGCCGGTTCACACCACTAAAACCAGCGTCAGCTCTGCTTCACGCACTGTCCCCCCCAGGTCATCGGTCACCATGATACAAGGAATACAAGATATGATCTTGCGCATCTTGCTGTGACGTCACCTGGAGAGTAAACAATCCCGACAAATTCAAACATCTGTCATCAGCAAGATTTGTTATGGCTTTTCTCAGGAATAATGTTATAAAATAAGTTATCGTCGCTAACTTTTGAAAGATATGGAGGTATTTTTACAGTTCTTTCTTATTTTTTGTTCTGAAACGGCCACGACAACAATTTGTTTCAGCAAATTTCAAATATGAGATGTGAAGTAGCTTTGTGTACCAGCGATAATCAGCCCAAAATGTTCGATCAAAATACCATATTCTTTCGATTTCCAAGACACCCAGAAATCATCAAAATCTGGGATAATGGCTGTAAACAAAATGACGAAGTTATTCCTTCAATCAGCAGAAGATGTTCGAAACATTTTTCAGGAAACAGTTATGTTACAGATTTGCAGTTTAAGCCCACAAGATCGTCATCTAAAGAGTATCATTTTTTCGAAAGAAGATGCAGTACTTACAGTAAATCTTTTTTTTCCAAAATAATCATTGAGTTACAAAAAGTAAAATCATGTTGACAGAAGCCTCGATAGAAGCATACGTTATAAATTGGTTCATATCAAATTCTTTGGTTACTAAGTGAGTAATTAGAAAATTAGGGGATTGAATCATTAAGAAATTATAACAATATTTATTTGTAGTGATTACTTGAATGCTGATGATTGAATAAGTCCAGAATTCATCATCACGAATACCTATCTATGAAATTGAGGTGTTATCATCATAATCCCCACATATCAAGAAAGTTGGGTACGAATGCTCATAAAAGGAAAAGGTTAATGCAAATTCCAGATTTATAGAATATGCTGTTTTCAGAAGGATACATAAAAAAAATCTTTTATGATGTCACATCAGATTCATTTGTTAACTAGGTGAACGATGAAACTGTACTGATCGAATCTTTAAGAAACTACTTGCTGAAGATCAGAGCAGATAAAACAGAGAAATCACTCAAAATGGTTGTGTTTGCTGAAAATCAGGCTTTTCTATCAGCAATGGTGTCAGAGCTGGGTGAAGAAAATTGAGCACTTCATAGGGAATTGACTATTAACTTGTCGAATACATATTTCGTTCATATGACGATATCATTAGCGGGTGGAAATAAATTGAATGTAGTTCACAAAATATCTTCTGAATCATTGAATGGGAGTGGGTCAGAAAGGTAAGCTTGCTACAAAACGAAACTTTTTTCACATTCAAACTCTAGGGTAATTTTTGAGATGTGGAGTCCTAGGAAAATTTGATGATAATAACTGGATGCAGTGCTGTTTTTTCTTTAATTGTGAGAGAAATTTTGTCACATTTTCTCTTAAAATTATGAAACGATTTGTTGATTTCAGGTCAATGACTGATGGTTTGATTACTGTAATGCAAGAGTGTCTGAAGAAGATGCAAGGAATAGAATTAGCATAAGGATTCTGCTTCTTCGAAACGATATTTTAGAGAAAAAGGCAGAAACAATTTAAACACTACGAATGAACAGAAAAAAGGATCTACCTACTAAGTTTTCAAAAAGGCATTCTATTGAAAAATGATTCTTCATTCAATTGTTCGTTGAGCTCGAGATTTCAAATGACATCAGCTATTATTGGATGAAAATGTGTAGAATTGAAAAATAAGAACTAGAATCCAAGAAGACAACATGTGTTTATCTTTGAAGAGAACAGAAGGACAAACTTATTTTCTAAATGAAACATTATTTTATTTACATTCATTCAACATTGTATATGTAAATATTGATATTGTTGCTTACAAATTGTGGAATTTTTCAATTTTGTGCATTTTGAAGGAAAGAATTAATAAAATATTTGTAGAATTGTGATTCTGAACTTGTGTAATAAATGGGAAATTGGTAATTTCCTCATTAAAAATGCAATATTGAAACCTCTCAATACGGCACTGTATCCGAGGAATGCATAACGATTCCACAGCTACGCACCATCAATCAATCAGCACGCACTAAAATAAATCCGTTCAGCGCAGTCTAACTACGAGACGCAAAGAAATCAATCTGTGACAAATATTAACTATTCACCCCTTCACGATAAATATTCGAAAACGGTCGTTTTCGAATAGTTTATTATAAATAAAAGTTGTGGATTTATTAGAGTTCATGATCTTCAAACTCATGAAAACTAACACTTCCACACTTAAGAAAGACATAAGAAGGTATTATTTATGATTATGGGTCAAAAAGGGTATCTAGGACCGTGGGACTTGAAAACGGGCAACTGGCATCTTTTTTTTGGGTCCTCCCACAAAGAGGGAGAACCTTTAAAAAAAAAAAGGAATCTTATTGGTAAGGCCAACTTTTGAAGGGGGAAAGAAACACCCACAAGTAGAGGAATAGTTAATTTTTATCGTCAAGGGATAATCAGTACCGTCTGGGATAAGGACCAAAGGGGTCATCGACGTGCTCGCGGAGTTCGGCTCGCGGTGTGATTTTGGGAGTAAAATAGGAAATGTCAGAGTCAGTTTTAAGTCTCAAGCGGAGACTTGTAGATTTTGTATTGTAAAGTCACGTATTCGTCGGTAAATCACGAAACCGAAACGGAAGTGCGTGCACGGAAGTTGATCAAAGAGGAAGGATCGTTGCGTGGATACCAGTGGAGTAAAGCCGAATTATTAGAAAGAGATCAAGGTCAGAATTTTCCAATTTTTTTTTTTTTTTTGAGAAGTCAAGTTCAAAAGTCTTGTCATCTCTCATCTCCCATCTGCTCATAACTCACATTTCCTTAGTGTTAGGTTATTTTGGATTTTGTGTAATTGAGTAACCCAGGGAAACTGGGAAACTTACATTTTCTTCATTAAATTTTCTTATACAATCTGAGGTACAGACGTAAGGATTACTTTGTTATCTCAGTATATTTTGTAGGTATTTTGGAAAATAGATTTTTTTTCGTTAAGTTATTTCAATAGTTTCAATTATCCCTAAAACTGAGATCTCTCTAAAAGAAAAATAACACTAAGACCTTCTCAATTCTGCAGAAGGCCGTACCCACTCAAATTTTGTTTATTGGGCTGACATGAAGCCGCTCTCATACGTCAGCCCCCTTAACATCTAGACAATCCTTTATGAACAAAGTCATTTTTATACGAAAAGGACAATGTTCATATAAAAGGGCTCTATTATAAACTGGTGACAGCGTTGAGGATTGTGTTTATTTTTTTTAAGGGAGAGTTTTAGTTTGGAATTTTTGAAGTTTTTTTTTCGGAAAAAAAAAAAAAATTTTTTTTTGGGTGATCGTATTTTTTGGAGATTGAAGATTTTCAAGAAATTTGAAGATATTTCATTTTATGAATAGGAAAATGAATGAATAGAGTTGAGGAAAAAGTATTTTTGTGAGGTGATAGGCAGTATAGAGTGCCAAGTTTGATTTTGAGGTGTGGGAGATTTTTGGACGAAGGACCATCGTTTTAAGGATTGAACAGGATATTTTATACGGATTAATTATATCTATTGGTGCTATTTTTGCGAAAACGAATTTAATTGAGACTGGAGTGAGGATTGTGAATTTTGAGAAGTAGAAGTATTGAGAATAGATCAATTTTCAGAATCTGATTCTTTTAAGTTTTCGAGAAAAAAACAAACTAAATCTAGGTAAAGCTTACGGTAAAGCTGAATTTATTTGCAGGAAGTATTGATCTTCTCAAAATTCGATCCAGAGCGAAATATAGCATACTCTCTCTTTCAGGACGCTGAAAATATTTTTGGGGTTTCGTATTGGAAATATAATTGAATTGTATTTCAGGAACTACTTTTTTTTCTGAAATTATTTTTTTCAGGAAATATTTTTTCTATTTCAGGAAATATTCGGTTTTTTTTGAGGTATATTTTTTTTCGGGCATAATTGATTTAATTTTCTGTTATCATTTGGTTTACAGGATCTAATTGGTAACTTATTTCGTCATTATTTCAAGAAATATATATTTGCGTGAATTTGGTTGATTTGATTAGATTTTCTGAGTCATATTTTGGAGAGTTTTAAGAAGCAGGTCATTAAGTTAATTTTTCTGTTTGATATTTATATTTTCGTATTTTCAAAAAAATTTCGTAGCCATGGCACAAAATCCGATTGTATATCCGTTAGGAATGTTAGCGACTACACTTGACAGTTTCTCGGGAAAGGATGCAAATCGATATTTCGAAAATTTAGAATTACGGGCGAAATTAGATGGGTGGAATGAGGATGTCACCCTCACTTTACTTAAACTAAAATTAATAGGGGATGCGTATAATTTTTATAAATCAGATCTTACGTTTAGTACTTTAACGTACAAAGATCTGAAAGCGAAATTTCTACAAAAATTCTCAGCGATAAGGTTGCCGGGGGAATTTCAGTGGGATTTGAGCCGTTGTTTCCAAAGGCAGGACGAAAGCGTTTCTTCGTTCTGCACGCGACTACGTACTTTAGGAGCGAGTTTATTGAAGGAAGATCTTTCTGGAGCCACCAAGGAGGAGGAAGCTGGTATTAGAAAAAAAAACCGGGACCTGATTCTAAACCAATTTAAAATTGGACTCAGGAAGGAGATTTTGAGAGAAACAGGAATATTTTTATTGAGAGAGGAAAATTTGACGCTAGAAAAAGCAGAGGAATTGGTGACATTGCAGGAAATGAATATGAGAATGCTGCAAGGGATGGTAGCGAATATGCGAATATCGGCAGTCGCGGCCGATCAGACGTGTCAACTGTGCGATAAACGAGGACATTCCGCTAAGGAATGTAGAATTGTCCGGCAGAGCAGAAGGAATACGGGAAAAAACACTGTATCAAGGTGTTTTTCGTGCGGCCAGGGGGGCCACTTTGACAAAGAATGTTGGAAAAGAGAAAATCCTAGACAGGGAATGCAAGGTGCATGCCACACTTGTGGAAAAGGGGGACATTGGTCCAAGGAATGCCCCCAGAACTCACACGGTCAAGGAGTCGTAAAAGACGACTCAAAAATGAATACGACGAATAATTATCCCAGGGAAGAACAGAACGCATGGGATATTAGTCCATCTACAGGAGCGATTCCGAAAGTACAGAAACCTAATATTCGACTGGCAGGTATCAACATACACCGCCAAGGCGATGGCCGAAACCAAATAGAAGGGAAAAGCAATTCGGTTTCACCAGGGGGAGGTGAAAAAATGGACGTTTCAAGGGCCGTTATGGTTATTCCTGGAATGACAGAATCACATAATGTGCCGAATATGGTAAAATTAAAGGTGAATGGGACACCGGCTATTTGTCTGATCGATACAGGGGCGGCGGTCACACTTGTAAAGAGTGAGCTTGTCGAGGAACGAAAAGTTAATAGAGGCGAATTCGGCGTACCGTTAACGAGCGTGACAGGTCACAGTTTACATATCTTGGGCACGAGCGATATTTTCGTGGGACCAACAGAGGAAAAATTAGGTACTAATTGGACCGCTGTCATCTGCGATGAAGCGATTTGGGGAAACGTTCAAGTGATTTTAGGTAGGGATTTCCTTCACGTAAATCAGGCCTCTATCGTTTATGGAGAGGAACCATATGTCATGATTTGGGGGAGGAAATTTCGGTTGTACAATAAGAAAGATTTAGGGGAACAGACACTCGTGAAAAGCGAATGTATAGAAAGAAGTATAGGAATAATTCATTATGAAGGTCGTGAGCGCGAGATTACTTCTCAGATTATGTTTAGGAAAACTAAACATTCGAAGGGGCGTAACTTAAGGGAAGTTGGTACTCAGGTAGGAGCGAAGGCAAGTGAACGATTACCGAACGTTAAGTCTAGGATGACGAGGGAAAATAACGGGTACGGTAATATTGTCAAAAACGAGGGAAATCCGTGGGGGAAAAGCGGGAAGGAATCAAAAATGAAACGTTCAAATGGGATAAAAACAGTCAATTCTGAAACAGGAGATAATATATATTTGGGAAAAATGAGGTTAGAGCAAAGTATACCGGTGAAATTCTGGGATGGCCCTTCAAAGAGCTTTGGACGGACCAACCCAGTAAAGTTCAAAGTAGGAAAACAAGACCAGGAGAATGAAGGATTAGTATGGAAAATTCCTCAACGTCGATCTGGTAGATCATGGCGTTTACCAGAACGACGGGGATACTCGTAAATTAAAGGTAAAATCTCGGGTACGAGGGGGCGAGTCTTTTGACAAGTCTCCTAGATGAAGTGAATCGCCGTCTGCCCATTTCGTAGATTCCAGGGATGCACTCACACCTGTTTCGAACATGTCCAGTAATTTTGCAGTTTCTTGTTTTGTTTGTGAGGCTAAGTGGATTTTATATTATGTATACCGGGAAGAGATGAGCCGGCTAAGAACTTTGTGGTCTCTAACGAACGATAAGCTATGTAAACATGTTCATTGGTAAGCACAAAGTTACCCATAATTCACCAGTGGCGTAGTCGCGCACTTGTGAAAATTTTTCTTGTTTCATTTGGTATGAGAATGGGATGATGAGTAATGCAACCTTACTTCTGCAAACATCGCATGGTTTCAATAATGTTATGGGTATAGGAATGTTAAGTGACGACAGCAACCATGAACTGATAATATAGAAGTAAGATTGTACTGCTTTTATTATTTTATTTTATTGTTCATTTGGTTAATGATGTTCATTGTATAATAGAGGATAGTTAGGTATGTCACTGTTTGATTAGCCCAAAATGGAGAGGTAATGGATGCCAGACTATTAGAAGCATGGAGAAGGGCCTGATTTCGTTGGAAGAAATGACCTTTATGATAATCGTGAGTGTCGAAGCGTTAATAGGTTAGTAGTGTACGATAGAGAACACAGAAACAGTGTCGGGGTATCTATACGCGATGTCGCGAAATGTTCCACACGAGAGACCTTTTCTAAGAAAGAACAAGTGACGAAAAAGCGTTACGTATGAACGAGATGAAAAAATTAAGCCACATTGTACGGACAGGCTTAATCGAAATGACAGAGCAGTGCAATTGTGATCGGAGATGAACTTACTAAATGAATCGATTGGAGCAGAAAAATGTCGGTCTACGAGCTCATTTTTTTTTCGTAAGCTAGAGATGAGAAAAAGCAGTTGCAGTCGCAGAAGCAGAAAGAATGGTTTATGGAAGTCGAATTTATAGTTCTACGCTAATTTGAGAAGAGTGAATAAATATGGAATAGATGTCATCCTAAATGGGATAGATGGGATACATCTGTACGAGATGATCGGGTACGAAATTATGCTCGAAGCCAGCTACTGAAATACTTCAACAATGTGGGTAATGGATCGACACCGAACTAACCAGAAGAATCCAGAAAAAAAAACCCGAAGTACCAGAGCAAACCCTGTACGCCTATGAATGGTACATCGTAATTTGAGAGCACACAAGGACCGGAGAAGAGAACATAAATAATGTCGTAGGTCGTGAACTGTCACAGCTAACATGCTTCCGTGTTGTTAGGGACGATCGATGAATAAACACTACCTGCAAAAGATTAGGACGGCACACATGTCAAAAAGGTTATTTCCAAGCGGAAGTCAGAGTTCCTGAAGAAAGGAGTACGTGAGAGTACCGGAAGAAAGCCGGAAGAAGAACAATATAATAAAGTGGTTGCGCGGGTGGAATTTGAAAAATCGATCAGTGAACAGTAAAAGACTCCATGAGGAGATGGTGAAGTGAAAATTTTTTTTTGTTTTGTTTTTATTTGCCGATTAATGAGCCCGACATATAATGGACCTTGACGAAATGATGTCGAGGTAGGGTCTTAATGTTTTTGTTAAGTAGGTTAGTAATTCGTCTTTTCGCATGAAAAATATTTTTGTTTACCTGAGGAAAACTAATTGTATTAATGATAGAGAATGGGCATAAATTTGAAAGGCTATCACTGAAGTAGGTACATAATGTTGTAAACTAGTTGAGTTGTTAATTATGTAGTAAATTAGGTGTTATATTGTCCATTTTAAGAATGTTTCGTTTACTCGCTAAAGTTGTCAAGGTATTCTTTTTGAGTTTTGGTTGAGCATTGATAGGACTGTGAACGAGAGACAATGGACTATTGAACTCTTGCGGACTATTAGAAGGGAAAAGTTATGGCAATCAATGCCAAAACTTTTTTTTTGAGGGGAGCATTGTAATAAATGGGAAATTGGTAATTTCCTCATTAAAAATGCAATAATAATAATAAGTATTTAAGTATTTATTTCCAACAGGTAGAACCCAATTACAGGAAATGTACAAAAACAATGAATTATAACTAGAATAACACAATTAATTTCATGTACCTAACTTATATGAATATAACCTAATGAAATAAGACTTAAACACATTCGGACATGTAAAATGACAAGATTGGCAAAACAAAAAAAACAATTTGTATCCATATTTTTATCTACTCCCACGAAGCTCGATGAAAGTCTTACAAATCATGGACACTTTATCAAAGTGAATATCACACAGGTGTGAGACTAGATTGAATCTTGAACACATCGAATGCACAGGTGATTGTAACAAAACATTTGTTCTGGGCGTAACAAGGTTGAACAAGTGTACGGATCGAGAGCTTGGGCGTCGTACATAGAATCCTATTCTAGCGAGTAGAACGGAACAATCAACAACGCCATTCAAGAGTCCATGAAGGAACTTCAAACAAGCAACACCCCTTCTGACATCAAGCTCAATAGCATCGAATCTATGCAACAGAACAGCATTATCAATACCCCTCGCTGGATAAACACCTTCTTCTCTGAATATGAGGTACTTGAAAAATCTTCTCTGGACAGCTTCTATATGATATCTATGGCACTCGTATATGGGATTCCAAACAAGGCATCCGAATTCCAGCTTGCTCCTAACATATGCATTAAACAGTAGAATCAAGGTTTTCGGATCAGAAAAATATTTACAATTACGTAAGATGAATCCATACGTTTTCGACGTAGTGCAAAGCAAATAATTCACATGCGGGACAAATGTGAATCCATGATCAAAGACTATGCCCAGATCTCTTATTTCTTTTTTTCTGCACAATATTCTGCCATCAAGACAGTAATTATACAGAAAATAGTTTTTTTTTCCTGGTGTATGTGACGACACTGCACTTAGATATGCTCACAGGAAGTAGGTTCCTGCTACACCACATCCATAAAGAATCCAGTGCCTTCTGCAAGCAGACGCAGTCCTCGAGAGAGCCGATTTCACAGAAGATCTTGAGATCATCAGCATAGGCCAATGAATGAATAGGATTGCTCAGCTGCCCGAAAGCCGTTGCCAGCTCACTGCGCCGTCTTCCGAAGCTGTCATCACCATCAATAACCTGGAGCAGATCATTGACAAACATGATAAATAACAACGGACCAAGGTTTGAGCCCTGCGGTACGCCAGATGAAGAATTATAAGGATCGGAGCAGCTTCCCTCCAGGTAAACGAACTGCTGGCGATCCAACAAATAGGACCTAAAAAAATTCCCCAGCTCATCAGAGAACCCAAACTGAGCCCTCAACTTGTGTACCAGAAGTGTGTGGTCGACCATATCAAACGCCTTCTGAAAATCAGTGTATATGGTATCAACCTGACCTGTCTTATCCAGAATCTCAGAGACATACTGAGAGAAAACAGCCAGATTAGTAGTACACGATCTCCTTGACATAAAACCATGCTGTTCAGGCCTGATCAAGTGCCTCACAGCAGGATACAATATCTGACACAGTGTGATCTCAAAAAGCTTCGCAAAATTCGAAAGTAGAGAGATCGGCCTGTAATTTCTCAAATCGGTGGGATCCCCTTTTTTCAATACTGGGACAACTTTAGCCATTTTCCAGCACGATGGGAACTTGCTGTCTCGTAGAGCCATATTATAGATGTGTAATAAGGGGACAGATAGGATACCAATAGAATCTTTGACCAGGAAACTGGGAACGCCATCAGGGCCTGCAGTCAATCCACCTGACATCCTCTTCGATGCTGCAATAAGTGCTTCCATAGGTATGCACTTGAGAGAAAGTGTATCCTGATAAATAGATTCTCTCATACAAGCACCATCAAATTCTGAGGACTGAGCATAAACACTCTTAAAATAACTGGCAAACGCCTCAACTATACTGGAAGCTCCCTCGTATATCAAGTCTTCATCCTTCATATATCCAGGAACTCTTGAGCTACTTTTTTTGGCATGAATAAAAGTCCAAAAATCAGAAGCATCCTCCATAATCTTCATCTCTGATTGTCGAACGAACAACCTGTAATCAAGTGCAATTTTTGCCTTCGATATAGCTCTAAGGGACTTGTAACAATCTAAAAGATCCCTCGTTCTGAACTTTCTATACTTTTTGAATATTTTCTCTTTTTCAAGGATGCTACGCGTTGTATCCGATGTGAACCAAGATGGAAACCTTCTACGACGCTTACACTTCAAAGGCAATATTGAAACCTCTCAATACGGCACTGTATCCGAGGAATGCATAACGATTCCACAGCTACGCACCATCAATCAATCAGCACGCACTAAAATAAATCCGTTCAGCGCAGTCTAACTACGAGACGCAAAGAAATCAATCTGTGACAAATATTAACTATTCACCCCTTCACGATAAATATTCGAAAACGGTCGTTTTCGAATAGTTTATTATAAATAAAAGTTGTGGATTTATTAGAGTTCATGATCTTCAAACTCATGAAAACTAACACTTCCACACTTAAGAAAGACATAAGAAGGTATTATTTATGATTATGGGTCAAAAAGGGTATCTAGGACCGTGGGACTTGAAAACGGGCAACTGGCATCTTTTTTTTGGGTCCTCCCACAAAGAGGGAGAACCTTTAAAAAAAAAAAGGAATCTTATTGGTAAGGCCAACTTTTGAAGGGGGAAAGAAACACCCACAAGTAGAGGAATAGTTAATTTTTATCGTCAAGGGATAATCAGTACCGTCTGGGATAAGGACCAAAGGGGTCATCGACGTGCTCGCGGAGTTCGGCTCGCGGTGTGATTTTGGGAGTAAAATAGGAAATGTCAGAGTCAGTTTTAAGTCTCAAGCGGAGACTTGTAGATTTTGTATTGTAAAGTCACGTATTCGTCGGTAAATCACGAAACCGAAACGGAAGTGCGTGCACGGAAGTTGATCAAAGAGGAAGGATCGTTGCGTGGATACCAGTGGAGTAAAGCCGAATTATTAGAAAGAGATCAAGGTCAGAATTTTCCAATTTTTTTTTTTTTTTTTGAGAAGTCAAGTTCAAAAGTCTTGTCATCTCTCATCTCCCATCTGCTCATAACTCACATTTCCTTAGTGTTAGGTTATTTTGGATTTTGTGTAATTGAGTAACCCAGGGAAACTGGGAAACTTACATTTCCTTCATTAAATTTTCTTATACAATCTGAGGTACAGACGTAAGGATTACTTTGTTATCTCAGTATATTTTGTAGGTATTTTGGAAAATAGATTTTTTTTCGTTAAGTTATTTCAATAGTTTCAATTATCCCTAAAACTGAGATCTCTCTAAAAGAAAAATAACACTAAGACCTTCTCAATTCTGCAGAAGGCCGTACCCACTCAAATTTTGTTTATTGGGCTGACATGAAGCCGCTCTCATACGTCAGCCCCCTTAACATCTAGACAATCCTTTATGAACAAAGTCATTTTTATACGAAAAGGACAATGTTCATATAAAAGGGCTCTATTATACTTGGAAACAATAGTTTTAGGAAATTCTTGACTGTCGGTATTATTCGTTTGATAATTTTTAATTTATTTTCCATTTTTAATTGAAATGATTACTACATTTATTTGTACAATGCAGTTCAAGTGTTGGGCGTTGGGAGCCTGTAGTCCGAAACATTTTTTAATTGTGTCAATCTTCTTACAGCAATATAGGAAAATATCAAAATATATTTGTTCTTTCTTCTGTTCCTTTGTCTTTAACTACAATAATCCTGAAGTACTTACTGTAGATAATAAAAATAGAGAATTCTTGAGAGTTCTTTATGACACGTCTTATGTACTACTTCTAACAGATCTTTATTGACAAAGTCAACAGGCAATCGACCGAGGTCCTTCAGCCGGTCTCATATATTTTCATGCTATTTTCAACAATTAATTATCTTAAAGACTGATTTGGTCAGTGCAATTAAATGTCTCAGAAAACAAAGTTTGTCAAAAATAAGCTAGATTTAAACAAATTCAATTGTATTAAAGACTGATATTTTGATGACAATATCAAATTCAATTAAAATAATGGCTGAGAATTTATTACATTCATTTATCAGTGGCTAAATGAATATAGCATTGAGTGGAGAATAATATGTACATCATAAATTAAGAAAGAGTATTCTTCAAATTAAAAAATTTGTCGTTCGAAATCAGACAAATGAGTCACAAAATATGAATAAATACTTGCTTCATTCCTGGCTAAATCAATTCTATTAAAAAATTTGCCTCATGAAAAACAAAATAATAACAGTTCTTTATTGGCCATCGAACTCAGGTCCTTCAGCCTCATGAAAAATATAATTCAAATGAAACCAGAATTTTTGTGTTTAAAACCTGGAATGATTCTCAAAATATTAATCAATTATTGCTATGTTCTTAGCTTAATCAATTCAATTAGAAAAGTTGCCTCAAAAGAACGTTTATCTGATAAAAAAAATCTCTATGAAGGTACAATTCGCATTATGTTAAAACACGAAGTTGTTTGAAATTCAATTTACGCGCCAGAGATTACTCTCCAGATGACGCGGTGCGCAAACTGGTCTCATTTTCGTTCGCCGGAAGATCATATCTTGTATTCTTTGTATCATGATCGGTCACCAGTGTCCGCTCGACGGCTGTCGGGCTCACATCGCTGTACAACGAGGTACTGCTTTACTTTCACGCAGTGGGTTTTCATTTGCGTACTCGCATAGGAAACTCGTTGTATTCATATATCGTTACCCGCTTTCCTAGAACTTCAACTCATTTCCTCATCCGTGGCCTTCCCTATCTGTCTAAGTCTTTCCTACGGGCCCAGGGAAGTGAAGAGTTGTATTTGTTTTCCCATCCTCTACCTGTTCGATCCTGCTTCACGATGCCTCGCAATTGTATGATTTGTAGCAAATTCACTTCAGATTCTTCTTCAAACGTTTCTTGCGCAGGATGCAAAAGGTATTTCCATCCCGTATGTGTCAACCTCACAAATAAGGAATTAGAATTCCTCAAGGAATCTAAAGGAAAGTGGTGCTGCCCAGCATGCACTTCGGGCGAACGCCTCCTACGCAGCAACTCGAGCGGTTCCCGCGCCGTGTCTCCATCTTCTATTACTACTTCACTTTCTGTGTTAGATCCTTCTGACACAGCTCTAACCGTGAAGCACTTCAATCTAATGATGGAACAAGTTCGAAACATAACATCAACTCTCGAACGTGTTGAAAGAAGGCAGGACGATATTCTAACTCGACTCGACAACTGCACTGCAACCATTAAAATTCACTCTGCAACTCTAGAACAGCACCAATCTCAAATTGATTCTTGCGAATCTGAATTGGTAACATTGAAGGAAACTCAGAACGAACTATCGCAGAATATTTCTACTATCACCGAACAGATCTTGAATCTCAGACCTCATCAATCACCACCCACTACTTCATCTGAAATGATCGTTCCTGAAGTTCTAGATCGGATGAAGCGTTCTTATAACCTGGTCATATCCAGCGTTCCTGTGTCCGATGAGCCTTCAGACTTAGCTTCTATTTCTGCTATTGTCGATGACATCAAACCTTCCTCCAGTCAACATATTTCCAACGTTACTAGATTACCGGCCAAGGACTCCACTCGCCCACCTTGGGTAAGAGTTACATTTTCCAATCCTGAAATAGTGCAGACCATTCTGCGCAATAAAGTTTCATTAGTCGGCAACCCCCGTTTCCGAACGATAAAGATCCAGGATGATAAAACTAAAGGCCAGATATCACATCTGAACATACTGAGGGAGGAACTTAAGAGACGGCAGGACGCTGGTGAAAAGAATCTAATCATTAAATACATCAAGCAAGTCCCTACTATAGTCACCACTTCTCCGGTATCTACTAAACGATCTTCAAAAAACTGAGCGAACTACATTCCTGGCATGTCATCTACACGAATATTCAATCTTTACCGTCCAAGTTAACTGAGCTCACATCTTTCGTACAGCTGCATAAACCCTCTATAATCTTCATCTGCGAATCTTGGCTCTCTCCTCGAGTCACGAATTCGGTAATCCATATTCCTGATTACACAATTTTCAGAGAGGACAGCCGAGAAAACACCTGGATATCGAGGTGTATGCATTTACTTACACAAACATATAACTGATTCATACAAAATCGAATCCTCGCATCATGACTGGGCCGATATCGATAACATCTTTCTTAAAATTTCCAACCCCCATTTTTCGCTTCTCACCGGTTGTATATACAGACCTCGTCCTTGTGATGCTGACCTATGCTGCGCTAACCATCTGGCCTCACTAGCCTCTAATCACGCAAATACATTGATTGTAGGGGACTTCAATTGTGCAGACCTAAAATGGCCACTTTTACAACTACCTTCTCCGTCGTCCCCATCCTACCCATATGCTGAGCTGGCAATTGGTTCCGGCATGCAACAAATCGTTGAGAGTCCCACCAGGTACAGAAATGGCCAAACTCCGTCGTTACTGGATTTGATATTCGTTTCCGATCGTCAACTCACTTCAGATCTTAAACATCTTCCCCCATTTGGCAAATCCGATCACGTCACCATATCTACCGAAATACAGTTCCGCTCTTCCATAACCACAAGTCATCAGTACAGGACTTTTCGCAAGCTGAATTTTGAAGGTATTTCCAATGAGCTGGAGATGCTTGACTGGAAATCATTCCTTAAACCTCTGGATGACATCGAGTTGGTGTGGGGCAGGTTTGTCGATACCGTCAACGAGATTGTTGCTCACAATACCCGAGTGGAGAATGCAAGGCACAACCCTATTAAGCCGTTGATCAACGATAGATGTCTTCATTTAATAAGAAGAAAGAAAGCTCTCTGGCAAAGGTATCTTAGATCAAGATCGATGGATGATTACCAAGCTCACCGTAATTTCTCTAATCACGTTTCCCTGTCGCTGCATCAATCTAAAACCAACTTCGAAAACACTTTGGCATCATCCAAGAACAAGAAGAAACTCTTTAAGTATATCAGGTCCTCCTCCAACTCCAATGTGAGTATTCCACTAGTCAGGAACCTTTCTGGTGATATCTGTGGCAGCCCCGGAGAGTCAGCTGATGTCTTGGCTGAGGTTTTCTCTCACGCTTTCTCGCCCGAATTGCCCGGCCCAATGCCTTTACCTAAGTCACCTCGTTCTCATTTCGATATTTCCAATATCGAAATAACCGAAGACATTGTTAGCATGCATCTTTCCGGATTGAACTCTTCCTCGGCACCCGGTGGTGATGGAATATCAACACTTCTCTTAAAACGCTGTGCCAGTGCATTTGCAGCACCTCTCAGTATCATATTTCGAGGCTCATTATCTTCCTCTTCTCTTCCTTCTGACTGGCTATTCGCCTGTGTAACCCCTATCTTTAAAAAAGGAGACAAGTATTCACCTCATAATTACCGCCCCATTAGCCTCCTATCAGTCGTTTCCAAAGTATTGGAGAGAATAATTTGTGACCAGATTCTGAGGTTTTCCCTCGAACATAAGATAATACCGCACCAACAACATGGATTTGTTCCGGGGCGTTCAACTATCACAAACCTTCTCTCCTGTTTGTCTGACTGGACCAAGTCGTTGGACACCGGTCAGCCTGTAGACGTGATTTACCTCGACTTTTCGAAGGCGTTCGACAGGGTTCCACACGGTCGACTCCTAACTAAACTCGATCACCTGGGGATCAGGGGGGGACTGCTGAATTGGATAAAGGCTTTTCTATCGAACCGCTCGTATCGCGTTCGTATCGGAAGCGAGCTTTCTACAAGGCCTTGGCGGGTACTCTCTGGTGTACCCCAGGGTTCTGTCTTGGGTCCTCTCTTATTTGTTTTGTATGTTTCTGACTTGCCATTTCACCTGAGATCTGCTTCATCCTTTTTCGCCGATGACCTCAAATTGTACAATTCACCAACTTCCAACCATTCAACACTTCAAGATGACCTGGACAGCCTTAACTGCTGGTGTGACACTTGGATGCTCCCTCTCAATACAAGTAAGTACTCCATCTTGCACATCGGAAAAAATAACCCTCGTCGTTCATACAACATAGGCGGTCATGTTCTGTTACCCGTTTCCCAAATTTCTGATCTTGGTATCATAGTCTCGGACGACCTCAGCTGGCGTAGCCACATCGAGAACATCTCGTCCAAGGCCAAACAACTAACCTACATGTTCTATAGATCTTTTAAGGGTTGCAACGTAAGAACTTTTGGTATTATTTTGAAGACCTACATCCGCCCCACCCTCGAATATGGAGGTCCGGTTTGGTGGTGTACAACGAGAGGCGAGGTAGACCTACTCGAGACCACGCAGAGATGGGCAACTCGTATTGGCTATGGACCTATTCGACCGACTTATCAGCAGCGACTGAGATCCATGGGGTTGACATCCTTTAAGGAAAGGAGAGCTCGCGGGGACCTGATTTACTCATTCCGTGCTATTCGCGGATTGTTGGGTGACAGAGTAGGTAACATGTTCACTCTGAATAACAACCATCTCAGAGGTCACGACTACAAACTGAAACGTGAAAACTTCAGAACCACTCAGCGTCAGAACTTTCTACCCAATAGAGTTTTCGGTGCCTGGAACAGTCTTCCAAACTCCGTTGTGCAGGCCCCATCAGTTAACGCTTTCAAGAACCGATATGACGCATGGAAATCAGCTCATCGAGGGCACTAATCTGCAGTCTGGATATATTTACATATTTTTTATTTTTGTTGAATAATTAACTTTTTTGTTTTCATTCTCAATATCCCACTTTTATTGTGTATGCGTACCAAACTCTGTATATTCTTTTTGAGTCTATAGGTTTCTTAACCTCAACTCTTGTAATATTGTATAATAATAATAATAATTAATCTCAATCACTATGGTTACTGCATAGACAATAAAATAAGGGAACATAGATAACCAAGTTTACGGAACAGCATCTGAAGTATGGCAATGACGTACTTTACATATATATATATATATATATATATATATATATATATATATATATATATATATATATATATATATATATATATATATACTCGGGCTTTCGAGATTTATTGATCTCTGCTTCAGGAGAAGAAATTGAGGTTGTACAGAAAGATGGAATCAAAATAATTGACATCAGTAAAAACGGAGAATAATTATGGTAAAATATAAATATTGGGAAGGAAAATATTGAAGCTTGCAGAAACTTTTTCATGACATCATACTCTTTTTTCTTACTCGAGCTTTCGAGATTTATTTATCTCTTCTTCAGGAGAAGAAATTGAGGTTGTACATTAAAAAATTTTTGCAAGCTTCAATATTTTTCTTCCCAATATTTATATTTTACCATAATTATTCTCCTTATTCATTGATGTCAATTATTTTGATTCCATCTTTCTGTACAACCTCAATTTCTTCTCCTGAAGAAGAGATAGATAAATCTCGAAAGCTCGAGTAAGACAAAATAGTATTCATATCAGTTGCTGCTATTCCCAATACACAAATATTTACTATTAACTCTCCAGCAAATAACTATCATCACAAACCTGCTGAAAGCAGCAGAATTGTTCAGAAAATCTAATGCTTCTGCCGATAAGGTCGACGAGGCAGGGAAGAAATGCATGGCAGCCCTCTATGAAAATTATTTCAAGGAATTAAATGTATTCTGGTACGAGATGTTTGATGAATTGTTAACCAAAACCTCATTTAATCTTGCCTCTGTGCCTCCAACTGAAGCAGCACCTCGACAACACTAGCTACGGACGTATATAATATGTAATATATTGTTCTTAGCAATGAGTTGTATTGTTAGTTATTAATTTATGAGTCACACATTTGTTATCATAATTGATTTAGTTGATTTTCAACGTCTTTAGGAGTTTCAGTTGTCTTTCACCAAGACACTAAAAACATGGGGGAGAAATATGTTGGTTTTCGAAACAGAGAATAACTTGTAGTGTAAGGAAGAAGGGACAGTTTATCGTCTTGCTTTCCTTTGCCAGGCTTTATTAAAGAAATTTTGGTGCACATGAGAGCAGGAGCAGTCAAAATTACAAGATGGTCAGTATACTCCTCAACATAGCCACACACTCATGGGACTGCTGGGCAACTTCAACAGCACTAGCTACGATTAAACGATCAGCATCCTCAATAGGATGATCTACTGTGCGATTTTACATTGTGGATCGGAGAGGACGGGTTACGTTTTTATCACAATTTGATGGTCTACAACTCTCATTCAATAACAGTTTCTTCAAACGCTCGTCGTTCCAAAGATATTATATGTTTCATAGTGAAAAAATGTGTAAGAATTTGCCATATTTCGATGTATGATTTCTATAATGATTTCTTGAATAAACATTATTACTTATAAAACTACATGATCAAAATATAATATCGTAATACTTTTCAGAAGCAGAATTTAATGCGGAAAATTTTTGAATACAACAATGATTTTGATTATATAAGTGCTTAGTTTAGGAGCTATTTTAGAAAAACCTAAAATAGTCCGAAAATTTCGAGGTTTTTTGAACGTCACGACATACGCTCTACTGGAAAATTGAGGCAAAACTCAAACTACTCTTATTAGAGGCCTAAATAATTGATTGTAACAGTTTCCAGAACTCCACGAATTATTTCCAGGCAAAAGTCTGATTTGCTTGGTCTATATGGCCTCTGGAGTATATCCGCGTTGATTGACATTTGAACTAGATTATCAATAACGTCCTTTATATTTATATCGTTCATGGCTATCACGAAAATGGTTGTAGAAATTACACATCCCTGGGGGATTCCATTTTATTATAATCAAAATGCACACATACTTGCTCTGCACTAGTTGGTGACACTGACCCATCCCGAACGTAAACGCAAATGGGATTAGGCTGAAAAGTTACAGTGTGGCATGTATTTAAGATTGCTGATTTTTGCAAATCAATTAAAGTATTCTTATGAAGACCGAGTTTTCAAGACTTCTGCGGATAAGTCCAGTTGATGATACGATGATTGGTACCGCTTCCAGTTTTTCTGCATGCCACATCTATCTTACCTCTATAGCAAGATCGGTGTACTCCGCTATTTTTTCATTATATATATATATATATATATATATCGATATATATATATTTATATATATATCGATATATATATATTTATATATATATATATATATATATATATATATATATATATATTTATATATATATATATATATAGGTTTAGGAAGGTTTTTGGGAATCACGGTCTTATCAAGGTAAGTAATACACTTCTATATCATTCCGAGCTTTCGGTAATATTTATTACCTTTTTTAAGGAGCTGTAACAAATATAAAACTAAATGTTACAAAGGGTATAGAGTACATTATCGACAAGAGTACATACATATAATGTGGTTTTTCTTTAAGTTGTATTAGAATCAAGTGATTATCCCCCAAGACAAATTCTTCTCTCACTACAATCTCCTTGGAACAATAAAACTGAAAACAATTTACTGACTTTTCTTTCTTCTGTATTGAATTAATTTAATCTAACATCAGGCTGGTGAAAATCTTGACATTATTGATAGTTGAAGTGTTTGTCACTCTATGACTTGAAATAGTTCTAACTTCCATTTCACGGGTCTGACATATGTATAGGGGTGGTACGAATAGGCTTTTTTGAAAGTTCTATCAGATAGAAATATATATATTGTTAAGGTGGTTGGTGTCTTGTTTGGAGTTCACAGTGTTTTCTGTTGTGTTAATAGCCATCATTTCAAGGAGGAGTCTTTTATTGTAATTGAATTCTCTGTATGAAATTTTCACATTATCATAGTTCATTCTGTGATCGGTCAATAAAAGATAATTTATCCATCATATATATATATATATATATATATATATATATATATATATATATATATGGATAAGATTTATTGGACATAACCCTCTGAAACACATTGTGTTTCAAAATTAGTCGATATAATGATAATAACTGTAAAAATCCTTTGTAGCAGCCCTGAGGATGGAATAAAATATTCCGAAAGCTAGGCAAGAGAAAAAAAAGTTTCCTTCATTAAAAGATGTCGAAACCCTTAGGAAAACGAATATATATATATATATATAATGTAAGAAAGATATGAATATTGAGGGATCGGTTAAATACATGGATAAGATTTACTGGACAAAACCCTCTGAAACTGAAATGAACCGTAGACAGCTGTTTCGGGCTTTCGGCCCTCATCAGTACGGTGAGAAGTTGAAATTCGAAAACACATAACGGATTCAACACAAGGGAGCCAGCCGCACATTTGCGATTTCGGTTGGAAGACCCTGCATTCCAGGACAACATCCAACGTCACCATGGAGGCAACTTTAGCCACCTTCGTAACATCCGAGTCCAGGAATATTAATATAAGAAAGATATGAATATTGAGGGATCAGTTAAATACATGAATAAGATTTATTGGACAAAACCTTCTGAAACTGAAATGAACCGTAGACCGCTATTTCGGGCTTTCGGCCCTCATCAGTACGGTGAGAAGTTGGAATTCGAAAACGCATAACGGAGTCAACACAAGGGAGCCAGCCGCACATTCGCGATTTCGGTTGGAAGACCCTGCATTCCAGGGCAACATCCAACGTCACCACGGAGGCAACTTTAGCCACCTGCGTGATATCCGAGTCCAGGAATATTAATATAAGAAAGAGATGAATATTGGGGGATCGGTCAAATACATGGATAAGATTTATTGGACAAAACCCTCTGAAACTGATATGAACCGTAGACAGCTGTTTCGGGCTTTCGGCCCTCATCAGTACGGTGAGAAGTTGGAATTCGAAAACGCATAACGGAGTCAACACAAGGGAGCCAGCCGCACATTCGCGATTTCGGTTGGAAGACCCTGCATTCCAGGGCAACATCCAACGTCACCACGGAGGCAACTTAAGCCACCTGCGTGATATCCGAGTCCAGGAATATTAATATAAGAAAGAGATGAATATTGGGGGATCGGTTAAATACATGGATAAGATTTATTGGACAAAACCCTCTGAAACTGAAATGAACCGTAGACAGCTGTTTTGGGCTTTCGGCCCTCATCAGTACGGTGAGAAGTTGGAATTCGAAAACGCATAACGGAGTCAACACAAGAGAACCAGCCGCACATTTGCGATTTCGGTTGGAAGACCCTGCATTCCAGGGCAACATCCAACGTATATATTTTATATATATATATATATATATATATATGAAAGGATTGGCTTTCGAGGTAACTCGCTAAAATTATTAGAAAACTATTTAAAAGATAGGGAGCAGATTGTAGTGATTGATGGTGTCGAAGGACCTAGAGAAGTGGTTGAGTATGGAGTTCCGCAGGGAACTGTTTTGGGTCCCGTTCTGTTTAGCATATATATCAATGAATTATTTCACCTACCTGTTGAAGGACATGTCATTTCTTTTGCAGATGATACAGCCGTGTTCTATCGCGATGAAATTTGGAACTTATTGATAGCTAAGGCAGAGCGGGATTTGATTCATATTCTGGACTTCTTTGTGGACAAACTTTCAACCTTTAATAATGAAAAAACGTATTTTGTCCCATTTGTCAGCTACACCCCTGATTTGCCTGCATGTGATCGTTTGTTGGTTCAATCTGAAAATGTAGTAAATATTGAAAGGAGAAAAGTAATTAAATACTTGGGCATACAGATAGATTGTCACCTAAGATGGAATTTTCATGTAGAATATTTAGTGAAAAAAATTAGAGGATTATTGCCACTTTTCAGACTTTGCAGAAACTTTTGTAGTGCGCAACATCTCCGAATGATTTATTTTTCAATGGTAGAGTCACTTTTAACTTACGGTTTGTTAGTTTGGGGTGGTGTTAGTAAGGTACATTTAAGAAAGCTGGAAATTATTCAGAAAAGGATTTTGAAAATAATATATGGCAAGAAGGTAACTTACCCATCGGATCTGCTCTTCTATGAATCAGGGCTCTGTGATATCAGGCAGCTATTTTGTATCAAACTGATCACTTACCAAATGCAGAAAAAACAGCAATCATTCAAAGAACATGATTATGACACTAGAACCTCTCATCGATCACTGAAGGTGCCAAAAATGGAAAAAACAGTAGGTCAACGATCATTTATTTTTTTGGCACCGAGATGTTTCAATAGTATTCCGGTAAACTTCAGAGAATTTTTAAATATAGTGGGTTTTAAAAACAAAGTTAAAGGATGGATACTTGCTCTTCCACGGGAATTTTGTCATGAATTGATCGATTTGAAAAACAACACGAAGTTATTTTGAATTGATATGATAGTTGCTTATTTGATTATTTGATGCTTATGAATGGGAATTTTTTTTGTATTTAGAAATCATGTACAAGGCATAGCCTTCAATGATTTCTTTTTTTCTTTGTTCTATATTGTTGTTGAAGCATTTGAATTGTTTTATTTTCAATTTGTTATTGTTGTAGTGGAAGCATGACAATAAAGAACCCTATTATTATTATTATTATTATATATGTTAGCAATTGTTAAATTGTTCATTTGATGCTAATGTGCGAATGTAAATGTAAGAAGAACAACTCTATGATTCAAATGTCTGCCACACTTCTGTGTTCCCGAGGCTGCGCCGACGGATTGATCTCTCTCTCCCTCTCTCTTAGCGTGACTCTCTTGAGCAGAAGGTTAATTCAGTCATCTCTGTCTGTGTACCGAAACCACGTGTTGTATCAAAATAAAATCCTTTTTGCCCTCCGTGTTAACCTTACTTGATTATTCCTTCGTACTATCACACACATATATATATATATATATATATATATATATATATATATATATATACATCCTAGTGCTGATAGACGTCCCGTATAAATCCAGGCTTTTGGGGTCCATCAGAAATACCAGGGTTCTCGCAGATCTAATGATGTATATGATGGAACGAGTTGTTGTAGGTTCTAGTGTCGTACTCAGTTTTTCTTATTCACCAATTTTTTTTCCAGTCACTTCAGTGCTATCTCACGTCCGTTCATGTTCGTAGACTTTGACGACCGAACGTATATATTATGTATACCCCACGTTTTTTAGACGACCAACAGCGTTGCCATTTAACGTCTGCACCTATTCTCTCAAATGCATTCAGTGAGTTTATTCAATCATGAACACATGTTAATTCCTTTCATATTACGCGAACTTAAACTTCCGGAGCTGGCGCTCATAGCTATGTTTTTTTCTAATATCTCTTCAATATAAGATGTCATTCAAATCAGTTTTTTTCAAAAGAGAAACAAATAAATTATCGCTCAAATTAAAGAAAATAATATCAAATGAAATATTTTCGAATTTGCATTATCATATATGAAATCGAAAATTTCAAATATAAAATAAACTATCACTCAAAAAGATCTATTTTTTCATAATATATCGAAAAATTTTTGATCGTTAGCAGTATGTGAGAGTAGCTATAGATGGCCGAACATCTTTCTCAACTTGGCTCATGAATAAATTAAGTGTACCACAGGAAAGCATCCTCGGAGTATTATTATTTTTGATAATGATTAATGATATATGTGAGGTTGCAGAGATTGAAGATGCAGAGTCGACCAATTTTGTGAATGATTCGAATTTTTTAATAGCGAAATGTGATATTATAATGATCTACAGCTGAAATGAGAGGAATCCAAGAATGGCTATCGCGGAAAAAATTCATTCTGAATGAAAATAACACTGATGTAGTTGTTTTTCGATCTTACGGATCCAAAGATGACCAGCCAATGATGATGAATTCTGGTGAGGATGAAGTAAGAACTTCGAAGTTTACCAGTTTTCTGGGGGTCGTTTAAGATGAGTTTCTGCAATGCTCAAATCATATAGAGGACCTTCTGAATAAATTGAACAAAGTATGTTATGCCATGAGAATAATGAATAAATACATTCAAGATGATACGAAGAGGATAATATATCTCTTATCAAATACGGAATAATTTTTTGGGGAGTGAGTCCAGCACTAAAGTCGATATTTATCAGTCAGAAATAATACTAGATTAATGCTAGGCATAAAATTCAGAGATTCGTGCAGGGGTTTCTGACGGTTTATGGATTTTACATTCATGAGTGTCTAATGTACTTATATAATACCAATACTACTTATAGAACTTGAACAGCTGATATTAACATTCCATATCATCGATTGTCTCTATCTGAAAAAAAGTCCATCTCTTATGTGTGTAAAGCTTTTCAATTAATTATCTCATAATCTCAAAATAATCAATAGTTTCAGAAAGTTCAAAATTAGAACCAAGAAACTTCTAGTAGATCTAGAGCCATATTGTTTGGAAGATTATTTAAGTCTTGTTGAATTTATTATTTGTGCTGTTTCATTTTTGTGTTTTCCTGTAAGAAAATATCATCTGAAATAAAGACATATATCTATTTATCTATCGATAAAAATGTTTTTCAAAACTGAAGAGATGGGCATCATTTCTTGAGAAAAAGTGTTCACTAAAAATTCAGCTAATCCGAGATATAAAGGGTTATAAATGGCTGCAACTGCTTCCCTCATAAAATCTTGATGAAAGAATTGAAACCTACTCAAAAAGAGTATTATGAACTCAGTGTACAAATGAAAAGGAAAATCTTCGTTGTTTTGTTAACCATCTCCTTTGTCAGCAAAAAGGTTTATACGCCCATAATTCCTTCATGAAATGAAAAAATATGGCCAGAAAACCGAGCAGGTAACAGACTTTTTCAAGTTAGTCAGATATCCTCTATTTCACACATGATTTCTAAGCGGGCATTGTTTCGATCATTTTTGACAGTTCTTGAAACAGTTGATATGATTTGATAGATCATATATAAAATTGCCATATACCAATTGTTAGTTGCTTGCTGAATACGTTAATTTTTTTTTCAATAGCAATCAGAAGATGTACCACAGACTCTAAAGAACGCTGGTAACAATTGCAGAAGTAAGCCGTGACTGCATGCATGTACTAGAAATTGAGGGAGATAATTTGAGCAGGATCTTAAATTTTGTTAATTTTTTTATTCAATTTCATGTTTATTATACGGATATGTTCATGCTAAGCGTCATTAGGTTGAAAATAATCGTAATCGTACTTTCAGCGGTACATCTTCAAGAAAAATTAAGTTATTTGCATTAGCAAGCAAGTAAAGTTTGGCAATTCAATGTGTTATTCGTCAAGTGATGTCAACTATTCCGAGGATTGATGGAACCATGGCTCGATTATGAATCACGAGTGATTAGTTCAAAAAGTTCGACCCATAAAGGCGATGGTGGTCGGGAGTACAATTTATGGAGGTGGTGGTTCTCTAGACAACCCTCCCAGCAGTTAGACTCATCTTCTAGGCCTTCAAGAATCAAGAACAATGCTTGACTCATTGAGGTGAAATTACACTGGGTAACAGAAGAACTTTTCGATTTACCTAAGAATTCGACTTATCGATGTTCGATTTATCGAGAGTTCACTGTATAATATTATCAATCTGCCCTTCTTTACCTGTACACTTGTTACTTTTTTTCTACGAACATTTTAATAATAATTATTATTGAAAATTTTGAAGAAAAGAACAGGTGTGCTGGTAGATAGATAGTTTTAAATCTTAGACTTTACAGTGTAATTTTGGAATTATGATAAATCAGGAAGCAGATATTTTCAATTTTTCGACTTGCAGAGCTTTCTGAAAAAATTGAACTATTACATATCAAGGGCGACTCGTCAGAGTGGGCAAGGGGGGCTTAGCCTCATCATACAGCTTAGAGCCAAATTTCTATGAAATACGAATATTTCGGACTCAAGTGAACCATCATAATTTTTAGAAATTAAATTCAAATTTTAAATTAAGAATGTTTGGTCAATGGAAAAATGTAATATTCAGTTCATTCATCCTCATCGAAAACGTGAAAATCTCGAACAACACCAGACTACCTTGGCGCTATACTATTTCACTGTACGTCCACGGGAGAAGATTCGAAAGGCTGGGTATTCTGTAGTTCAGAACATCCCAGATCCTAGTCTCTAGTAGAGAATATCTCAACCTTTAGAATGGCATTGGAGGCTTGACTCCCCTGCTATGGTCAATCAGGTCGACTTCTGACTTCGCTTCGAATATATTTTGATCTCAGGAGGGACGAAAGGATTGAATTCACAAGCGGTTTGTGTTTGTTTTGATTCAAATTTGAATTCAACGGCAGTGATCTTGTGAACTTTGTAATTTTGTTATGAGGCATATTCGGGAATGAAATGGATAAATCAGACGAAAAAAAACGATGCGCAGATATTGTAGATTCGATATTAAGGAATGATTATGGCCAGTAAAATTTCAACACGACCTAGGCCAAATTTGATTGCTTTGAAATCAATCGAAAATAGTCAAAATGGAGGTTTGAATTTTATTCGGTTTGATACATTGTCCTACCTGACAAGGAATAATACTCAATTTCTTGCTGGACAATCAAATATATTCATAATTTTTATTTCATTGAAAATAATTATTAATTTATGCCACTCCTTCTCATATCCAAAAAAAAATCAATTTATTTACCGAGAAAAGTTGAATCCAAAGCTCCTAAAAATGTTAGCCTTCTCGGTTCGAATGACAATGAGATATCACTATAACAATAGTTTTATCATAATATCCATCTAGGTATATGTATATGGACGTCGAAAAATCTGCTCATGAAAATTTAAACCTAATGGACTGGCCATCAAAATAGCTGAGTTTGTACTAATTATATGTATACAGGAGAAGGTGGACGGACTTCTTGGATAAGTCAATTTTTTTCATTCGTTGTCTGTACACCATTTCCCCTTTTTTTGTTGAAATATTATTTGGAGCGTGGTAGAGGTCACTTTGATTATATTTTTTCAAGTTCATGAATTGTACTCAGGAAGAAATTAGCAAGTTCATATTTTAGTATTCTGTAGACTACCGTTTGGCTTTGTCAATATTCCGAGACTGAAGCCGAAAATTAAACCTTCGAAAATCCGTAGCCTACTTGATGCCGAATTTTCTAGAACGCTCGTGTTATAACCAATGTTAGCAATGAATTATTATTATTATTATTATTATTATTATTATGCCCTTGAAACAACCTATGATTTTCTGAAAAAAATTAAAACATTTTGCACGAATATACGAATAAATAGGTATTGCAATTTTCTAGAACCTAAGACGAAAATCGAACTACCTATTAACATGAAATTTCCGTATCTCGGCTGCAATGATACGTGTTGCTGTGAAGCATTCTCGAAACATACTGTGAGGTTTTAAAGATGTCATTGCGATTATTAAGTTCTTTGGAATTCATTCAATGTTCAATCCTTAGTACATCTATGATAAGTCTCAAAGTTGTTCTTCGATGTGATATTTTTTGGTATTTCCTGCGACTCACTGTTACTTCTCTGGTTGACTGGGATATGGACATACGAAAATCGGCTCATCAAAATCAATCTCAACAGCAAGGACGTCAAAACGACGGATCCCTCGATTAGGTCGATTTCAATGATACCAGATCTTTCGAAGTATTTGTCTGTATCAGTATTCATTAAATTTTCAATAATAATCATGATTCCCTCAGGTTTAATTATTGTTCGACGGTTTGAGAAGAAAAGAAGAAGAAGGTATAGAGATAGCTGCCTACTTATAGTTATAATGAAATATGTACAAATTTCTTAAAGTTATAGGGTTTGGACATACATATAATATTATAGTCCAAAATGATAATTTCAATTTTGAATTTTTTTAATACGTTTCACAATCCGTTCGTATGGTGTGGATACATAAAATTTCATTAACTATCTACATTTATTCACATTCGTGAAATGTATTCATGAAGAAATTAGCAAGTTTATAATCGATTACCTATTTCAAAGGCTCTAGTCTGTGTGAAGCAATTAATTGAGGAAATAAATAAAAAAAATAAAATAAATAAAAATATTATTTATATGTGAATACTGTTGGATATCTCATTCGAATGATGAGCAATGATTTCGATAGAATTTTTTTGCGTAATTGCTGCCTTAGCTAGTGTGTTCTTCGGTTCATCTCAAAAAGTAGTTGATACAGATTAGATCTCCCCTGCCCTCACTTCGGATCTATATTTAAGGAACCAGTCTTAGGGCCGATATTATAAACGTGTCGACCGAGAATTGGAATTCAATTTCAGCTTGAAAACCAGTTTTGTGAGCTCAAAATTGTCCTCGAGTAGAGGATAAATCTCAATTCTCGGTTGACATGTTTATAATAATGATAATAATAATAATAATAGTAACAATAATAATAATAATATTTATTCATTTCATCACAGTTGTTGATTATGTGCAATAAAAGGGAAATTCGTCATACAAAAAAAAGGAAGAAACACAATTTTTAGTTATTTATAGAGCAGCAGTAGTCAAAAAATTCTTGAATATTATAGAGTTCGCATTGCAAAATCAGTTTTCGAGTTTTATTTTTAAGATTTTCTCATTCTAGGCACTGTGATAAGATGATGGTGGACTGTTTTAAAGCTTGAGAGACATAAACTCTACTTGATGCTGCGATAAAGTGAGACGACTTTGGGCAATGAATATCTATCCATTCTTCTTGTTTTGTTGCGATTCTCAAAATCTATGAAAAGTTCTTCATGTTGACGAACAAACATTTATAAATATACAATCCAGTCATCGTCATTAAACTATGCTCCTTGAAAACACCACGGCAAGTCTCTGTTCTCTTAATTCCATAGATTGTTCGATTTGCTCATTTTTGATCTAGAAATATTCTGTGTGATGAAGAACTGCCACCCCGAAAAATTATACCATATGATAGTTTGCAGAATATATTACCTTGAGAACTGGCGCATTTTAGTGATGCTTTAAAACGTTTAGTGAGTATATAACCGAGTGCAGACGTTTACTAAGGGTGTCGAAGTGGGTTTCCCACTTCATTTCGTCATCAATATAGATTCTCATTAATTTTGTACACCAGTGTGCAATTATCTCATTGTTTCTCATATTAATTGCCCTGGGAGGTGTGAGATTTGATTTCCTTATTCGGTAAAACATTGCCTCTGTTTTGTCTATATTTAATTTGATTTTATTTGCTTCACACCATTAACTTACCTTCTTCAGTTGTAATTGATAAGTGGATATCACGTTTTCTATAGTATTTCCAAAAGCAGTAAAATTGGAATCATCTGCATATAATGAAACATAAGACTAACCCTGAGTATTGTCCTATTCTGCTTCGCAGAATAATTTGCGAAATGGTGGAAGATTACTCATGGCCAGTATCAAAAACGTGTCAACCGAGAATTGAAACTCATCCTCAGTTTGAAGGCTGAAAATTTTGAGTATACAGAAACCGGTTCTCAAGCTGGGGTGAAATTTCAATTTTCGGTGGATGAGTTTATTATACTGGCCCTGAGTATTTTCCTACGCTGTTTCATAGAATGATATTCCATATTGAGGAAAAGTATCTCTGTATTATTTTTCCTTCATTGTTTATTTTTTTATTTACCATGGGTGACTCAGGGGGTTCCGGATTGATTTGACGAATTTTGTCTTAAAAATCAGGTTACTTACCTATTTTACATTTCCAGCAAATATTTTTATCATCAAAATGTTACCGAAAATGCTTCTATGAAAATATTTAATTGGTCGAAAATTATAATAACTAATCAATTCTGAATTTATCAGATATCGAATTTTGAAATTGTGGGTTTCACCGATTCGTTGAGGTCACTAATGAGTGAACTCAATGGAGTTGATTAGTTTTTGAAAACAATAAATACAAAATAGGAGATTCCTTGAAAAAACATTATCGATGTATACTTTCAATAAATGAGACATCCGATAAGAGGAAAACCTATAACTGATAAATTTCTTTCAACTTTCTTCAAACTGAAAATTGTATTCTTTCACAGAAATATACTTCGGTAAAATAAGTCTTTTTCACAGTACCTACGATTTTGTTTGTTATGTTTCTTATACATTTTCCAATTTATTTATCGGTCATTCTAGAGATTGAGTGTTGATTGCTTTTAATTTTGTGAACATAATTTTTTCGTATCTTTCAAACAGTAGTAGATGAAAATTCCTTATATTGACAAGCAACTTGCCTCTGCAATAATTTCAATATTATATTTCTCAATTCTTCATAACTGCTTTTGCTCTAGACTCATTATTAAAAATTACCCATTACTCCAACGGAACATTGAAATCTTCCAAGTACTCGCCCTTTGATCAGATGATGAATTTATTCAATAGGTACGTGATACATTTTCAATTATTTCTATACATTATACATCAACCAATCTGACAAATTAATATCAATACATATTTGTATTCGACATTAGCTTCAGCTTGAAAAGGGATCACATGACGACATTTCTGGAAATATCTGCACTCAAGCATAGGATTGAACAACAACAAATTCACTGTTAAAAAAATATGTTCAAACTGAAAATTTCATTATCCTCAATTAATCAATTCTGATTATCTGATCAATTATATTTTGATGAATAATGCCGTTCTCCATTATATAAAAGTTCATGGGAGAAAAACATGTGAATCTAAAGCAAATCATATCGAAACCTGAACAAATTAGATAACTTCACCTATTCGGTGACCTTCTCAATTCACGCTAAAATCCGCATCCATGCAGTTGATTCCGTTTTCAAGGAATTGTTGGGAATATTTAACAAAGAGAGAACGCAAGAATTTTATGTTTATATTTTTAGCATGAGCGTATTTAAAAAATGTATATTTTTCGTGAATATTCATTAAAGAATATGCTTCTGATATCGTCTCGGAATAAATTCATTCGTAATCGTTTCCGACTAGGTTTGACGTCTGATAATGGACATATAAAAGTTCATCCAAGAAAAATGGCCCTCGCAAAATCTGACTTCTGGGGTCATTTCACTTGAAAAAATGTGACGATCTGAAATTTGTTTATTTTCGGTCCTTTTGATATTCATTTGTCAAATTATTGGCATATGAAGAATTGTCGATATTGAAATTCGTGATTTTTTGAGATTTTTATCGAATTCAAAAATTTATTCCGACATATTAAACATAGTATCTATTAGCCTTTCCCTTTTGAGATTCTACTTCAAGTAGCCATTATTCAGCTGTTTTTTGGCACTATTCTGGGAGCCCTATTGCTCAAACACAATGATTGCTTGATTCGAGATAATTTTTTGTTAGGACAACTAAAAACGAAATTTTATAAGGTTGAAATTGAAATGAGAGAAAATCTAATCGGAAGTATTTTCGAGAAATTTCTACGCAAAATCAAACTCTCAGTAGAATGTCAATTGAAAGTTTAATCAAAATGACTCTCTCAAACTTCATCTGAAGTCTGACGATCTCCTCCGGAATCACACTGTGTATTTATTGGATTGTCATTGGCTCCTTTATCGTCTCTGAATTTCTTTTCTAAGAATTAATTGAATAAAATAATAATATGTACCTTCTTCTTCTTGAAAATGTAGGTATAAGAGAATAATGGATTCTTTTATAATTCATGACAGATGATATATTGAGATTTTGATTGTGAGACAAATACCAGTGGTTTCAAACATTGGTTCCATACCACACAGTTCCACGCCCCTTTCTCTCGCTTATGTATAATTGAAGTTCGAAGTTGAAAACATCGAAGTGAAAAATTTGAGATTAACAATCCTCGTGTTACAGTGGTAGGGTACAAAAGCGATCCGAAACGTTTCGACCGTATTACATGAAATATTTGGTAGATAGAAAAGTTCGTGAGCCATATTCCCTAGCAAAAATCACGAGTTATCAAAATCTTCTTGAAATTTTTCCCAGTTTTGATACTGCACGATAAAAAAGTATTTTTTATGGGAAATCAAGAATGAATATGTTGATTATGTCAAAAAATACGTGGAATTGAGATGATCAATAGTAGTGTTCTTTGTTTTTATCGACGTCTGAAGCGCTTCATCTGTATTTCAGCGATGAATGTCTCCCCACATAGGATTCCCCATTTTCGATCATTATCCAAAATATTCCCTAAAAAAAATTTGTATGGCAAACCGGAAAGTTCAATGAAAAAAAGGTTTATAATATTCCATAACTCGAGGCTTTATGAAGATCGCCGCCAAGCAAGCCAGTAAATACATCCTAATATGCTTTCCTTCTTGACGTTCATCAGACGAAGATATCTGTATTCACAAATGGGGGAAGCTAAAACCGAGGTCATGCAAATGAAACAGAGTTTTTTCATATAAACAAGTATAAGAGACGTCTAGTAATCGCACCGTATAAAAATTATTATGAGACTATGTTGCCAAACCTCATGTCGTCTTATGCTCTTAATGTGAAATAGAAAGAACGTATATATCGTATACGCAACTAGTGGTAGTCAGCGCCTCTATCGTGCCTTGGTTGAACTGAAATATACGGTTTTGTACAAGATGAGAGTATCTGACGTCATCGGCGAAATTTGGCATAACGACTCAGGACGTTCCATGACGTCGAAAAACACTGAAAATTTCTCAAGACAATCCGACGTCCGTATATCGGACGTCAGATTGCAAGCGGACGTCGAAATGATGGTAAATCGGCAATGTATGGCTCTCCAAAGGCGGTTTGCTGTATATATATATATATATATATATATATATATATATATATATACATTTATATATAAATCCAGGCTTTTGGGGTCCATCAGAAATAACGGAGTTCTCGAAAATCTAATCAGGTATATGATGAAATGAGTCATTGTAGGTTCTAGTGTCGTACTCATTTTTTCTTTATGCGAACTTAACCTTTCGGAGCGGGCGCTCATAGCTGGTACATGAGGGCTGGCTTGCGGAGTGAGAGTCCGCATGTATTTTTCTAATATCTGTTCAATATAAGATGGATTTAACCACACAAATACAGGGTGTTTCATTGGTAAATTACCATACGGTAACCTGAGCTAGAGCTACCCTAGGCGACTTCAAAAAACCCATGTATGATAGGTCTAATCAATTCCATAACCGAGATACAGGGTAATTCATGTATTCACCAAAATTTTCAATTGCTAATAACTTCTGAACCAATCAGTATATTCAGTTGATACTTGGAACGTATCATGACCTTTCTCAGGTCGATCGATTTACATTTAAATTCCTGAAAAATTCCAGGTCCGTATTTGAAAAATATGGAACATTTTTCAAACTGAGATTCAACACCCTGTATATTGGAATTTTGGATTTTGATTGAGATATTTGAAAAGAGCAGAAAATTTTCTGTGAGATTCAGTATATTTCAATGTCCCGCAGGTGATTTTGCCTAAAGAAATCTTCAGGTAAAGATTCAATTGAATATTGGAAATCCACTTAATTCTCAGAAAAATGGTACATTTTGATCAAATTTAATTTTTTTCGTATTTTGAGGAATCATTTCAATGTATTTTCGAAAGAACATTATTGACTGAAAAAAAATTATTTGAACACAACAACGATGAACACTCTACGTGATTTACAGAATGTTTTTGAAAGTAACCCGTTATTATGAATACATATACTTTTCCGCTTCAAAATATGTCCGATACTTTTTTGAACATGCTTGGATTTTTACGTATTTTATGACAGGCGACTTCGAAATCTCCTCACTTCATTTTTCAGGTGAATATCCTAAACATCTCAAATAACTCCAAATGAAATGATCAACAGGATTGAAGTCTGGTGATCTATAGGCCCAGGATTGCAGTCCACCTCTGCCTATCCACGGATTTGGAAAGAAATGATCCCAAAAATATCTGAACCCTACTCTGAAATGGGGTGTAGCTCTATCATACTGAAAATGCAATCCTACAATGTGCGTAACTTCGAGTAATACAGGAAGATGATTTCGGAGGAAATCTAAGTTAAAATCACCCGTAAGCCCTCTTGGTAGGAAGTGCGGTCTAATCAATCGATTTTTATAAACGCCCCACCGCACGTTTGTTAAAAATTTGTATTTGGATATCGTATGGCTGACCTCATGCGGATTTTCTTCAGCCTATTCATGCGAATTCTTCATATTGGAGATACCAGTCAAAATTTACTTTGTAGAAATCGTCGTAGTCTACTCGACGATACAATACATACAATTCAATTCCTCTCAATCAAACCTTTTTGTTTTTTGATAATCTGATAAAATATTGAAATCTGCAAATATTTTATCAGTTCGGGATGAAATTTTTCCAATTTTATAGCAATAAACAAGTTTTCCACGGAATTATTAGAATTCCAACATTCAATTGGATCTTTCCCTGAAGCTTTCTTCGAGCAAAATCACGTTCGGGACAATGAAATCTATCGAACCCCATAGAAAATTTCCTGCTCTTTTCAAATATCTCAAACAAATTTTTTATATACAGGATGTTGAATCTCAGCTTGACAGAAGTCCCAAATTTTTCAAATACGGAGCTGGAATTTTTTAATGATTTAAATATGAATCGATCGAGCTGTTGCAGTTTATCATATGTTCCAGTTATAAACTGAACATACCGGTTGGTTCAAAAGTTATGAGATATTGAAATTTTCGGTGAATACTGGACCAGCCTGTATCTCGGTTGGGAAATTTATTAGACCTATCATATATGGGTTTTTTGGACTCGCCTAGGGTAGCTCTAGCTCAGGTTACCGTATGTAAATTTACCAATAAAACACCCTGTCTATTGAACATTTCATCCAAATAAATTTTTTTCAAGAGAGAAACAAGTAAATTATCATTGACTTCAATAAGAATAATATCGTATGAAATATTTTCGAATTTGTATTATCATACATGGAATCAAAATTTTCAAATCTAAAACAAACTATCACTCAAGAATCTGTTATATAAATCTGAATAGTCTGTTTTTTTTTATTCTATCGAAAAATTATTGTTCAAAGCTTTCAGATCCACCTTATACAGAATGTTCTCTTTATATGTTTCCAGCTGAAACTCGGACTTTTCCTTATAGCTTTCTAACCATTGTCACAATGCTTTTGATATTTTCTCCTAACTTGGATATTACTACTTTGAGAAGTTATTTAATGTGGCCAAACAATCAAGAGGGTGGTTTCAAAATTACTGAGTGTTTAAGAGAGTAATCAAAATGGCGGAAGTGAATGTAGTGCAGTTGCAAACGGAGCTCAATAGATGGAAAAAGGATGAGTTAATAGAATATATTATATTCAGAAAATTACCTGACAATATCAAAAACAGTGGACAAATTTTAGTAGCGCTAACTAAACGTGAAGAAAGTGAAAAACTGCCACCAGGGAGTTCAGAGGGAGAACATGTTCAAGACATAGGAGAAGTGAATACAGAATGTGAAATCGTGAAGGACAATACCGATTTAAATGATAAACTGATATTCCATTTAGAGAAGAGGATACAAGACCAAGAATTGATAATAGATCTTCTTAAACAATCAAATGGGAAAATATGTGAGGTTAAATCCGATTTCAATAAAAAAATTATTAATAAACAAAATCCTACTAGTAAGAAAACAACGGATTCTGGAAGCTCAAAGGAAACTGTAAGACCGAAACCTTTGGACACCACAGCGACACCTAGCGATCCGGAAAGCAAGATAAGAAGAAATCTACTCCCGAGAGTAAACAGTTCTAGTTCAAGTGTGTCTACTACGAACATAGAATCCAATGAATGTCGATACAACGCAAGAAATTCTTTGACTAACCTTAACATTGAAGGAAATAAATTGAATAATACAGGAGCCCTGCAATCCATACAACGAAAAGCCTGGCTCTATGTAGGAAAAGTGAATACAAACTGCACAAAAGAAAATGTAATCAATTTTCTGAAAGAAAATCTCGTAGGAAAGGAGAGTATAGTGGAAGAAATTATTAATAACAATAACAACTATAGCAAAGCTTTCAAGATTGGAATTGACTACTCTCTATTGGATACTGTAAGTAACCCGGATTTTTGGCCCAAGGGTGTTACTGTCAGAAGATACCGATTTTTTCGAGCAGGAGGTAAGAGGCAAGAAATCCACACTTAATATATTAAATTTAAATATAAGATCTATCAGGGATAAAATTGAACAACTGGAAAATATTTTAGAAGAAGAAGATATAAAACTTGCTATCATCACAGAACACTGGGTAACGAGGACAAACATGGAACGATTGGTACTTCGCAATTTCAGAATAGGTGCACATTATTCTAGACCAAAAGGATACGGTGGAGTTGTAATCCTGCATAGAGAAGGACTAAAAATAGAACAGCTGAAATGTGTTGAGTTACACTCTGAAGAGGGACAAGTTGAGCTGGCTGGTGTATTTGTGAAGAGTGAAAATGTTGTCATTATTGGAGTTTATAGACCACCTAGTGGATCCTTTGAAGGGTTCCTAATGAAAATGAGAGCTTGTTTAAATGAACTCGATAATCTGGGATGTAACTACAAAAAAATATGTGTTGCTGGGGATTTCAATAAGGATGGGATAAAGTGTGATAAAGGATTCAAGGACCTGCAGGAATTAATGGAAGATTATAATTTACATTCAACTTTCTCAGAACCTTCGAGGGTGTCAAAGAAAACAACAACATTAATTGACAACATTTATTACAGCGGAAATGAAGAACACAGTTCATATATTATCGAACCCCATCTATCAGACCATAGGGGTCAGATCATCCAACTCCCTGGAGTAAGTATATCACCTGCAACAAAAAGAATATCAGTCAGGAAATTAGGAGAAGAAAACATCAGGCGCTTCATTGAATCTCTGAACAATGAATCATGGGATGTTGTATATACTAGCAGGAGTGGAAAAGAATGTTTCGATGAATTTTGGTCAATATTTACAGAAAAATTTCAATATACTTGTCCAGAAAAAACTATTACCGTGAAAACAGCCAGAAACAAATATAAAATGAACAAAGAAGTAAGAAAAATGAAAAATCACCTAGATGCATTATCAGTAATATTGGATAAAAGGAAGGACCTCGTCAGTAGAAGAGCATATAATATATATAGGAAATTATACAAGGACAAAATCATCGAAGTCAGGAAGAATGAGAACATGAGGAGGATAGAAAGAGCTGAAAATAAAAATAAGGCTATATGGGATGTAATAAACAATTATTCGGTACAAAAGAAACAACAAAACACAAAAGAAATAGACCCTGATTCGTTAAATGAATTTCTAATAAGAGTGGGAGCTAAAATTGAAGAAAACTGTCCTCAAGTAGAAACAAATTTTTCAGAACACCTAAACAGAACATTTAAATCTTTAGAAAACTCCATTTTCTTGAAAGAGACTACAGAAAATGATATCTTGATAATAGCAAAAAAAATTAAAGCCAAAAAAAGTAGGGATATCTTCGGGATGTCGTCATCCCTCATAAAGCAGATATTACCAAGCATTGCAAAACCACTAGCATATATTATCACCAGATGTTGTAATGAAGGTCACTTTCCGGCACAGATGAAAATGGCAAAGATTATACCAATTTTTAAAGGAGGAGAAAGAAAACCCGAAAATTACAGGCCCATTTCGGTGCTTCCAAGTCTTTCTAAAATAATAGAAATGTCTATAAAGGATAAACTTTCAGCCTTCCTGACAAAATATAATATTATATGTAAGGAACAACATGGCTTTCAACATGATAGGTCAACAAATACCGCTATATCATCCCTACTGATAAATGTAGCAAATGCTTTGGATGAAAAGAAAAAATGTAGACTAATAGCATGTGATCTGAGTAAGGCATTTGATTCCATCAAACACGAAATTCTGCTCCATAAATTAGAATATTATGGCATTAGAGGAGTTGCATTGAGACTGATGGAAAATTATTTAGAGGGCAGGCGCCAGAAAGTATTTGTTGGAGGACAATGTTCAGAGTGGGGGTGTGTGGAGTATGGTGTGCCTCAGGGTTCCATCCTGGGACCACTGTTGTTCCTCATTTACATCAACGACTTACCACCAAATACAAAGTCGGACGCCACTGTACTTTTTGTTGATGATACATCTTTCCTTTCTGTTGGTGAGGATGATGGAGAGCTCCTGTATAAAACAAAGGCTATTTTAGAACAAGCAGAAAACTGGTTTTATGCAAATAATTTCAAAATAAATACTGATAAGACTCAATATCTTACCTTCGAGTCCCGACCAAAATACGAAGCCAGCATAAAATTCTTGGGTCTCACTCTGCAGCCAAACATCCGATTCCAACTTCATACGGAGGACCTCATCAGGAAGTTATCGATGGCAACTTTCTCAATGAAGAGAATTAAGCAGATGGCAGGAGAGACAGCAGCTAGGCATGCATACTTCGGGTATTTTCATAGTATCCTCAACTACGGTCTTTTGTTCTGGGGTGGAACATCTGAGAGTGACAAGATCTTCGTTAAGCAAAAAAATGCTTTGCGTATTTTATGCAACCTGGGGTACAATGAGAGTTGCAGAGGGTATTTCAGACAGAATAATATCCTCACTTTAGCATCACTCTACATACTTGCCTGCGTATCATATATACACAACAAAGAACATTTAGAAAAAAATAATGAACACCACAACTACAACACAAGAAACGCAATCCAATACAAGACGCCATACCACCGAATATCTACAACTCAGCTGGGTGTGAACCACAGAGCCATAATAATATATAATAGAATCCCCCAAAGGTTCAAAAGTATGAACAAGGCAAGACTCAAGAGGGAAATGAAGTGCCTACTTCTTAAGAAGGAATACTACGGCCTCCAAGAATTCTGGAACGATCATTTTGATTAGTTTGTCTAGTTTGTTATTGTAACCTTGTCATATACAAAATTGTTTTTTTACTTTTGACATTTTGTTGGATGACTTTAAAATTGTACTTTGACACCCCATGTAGATTTTTGATGGGTTAAAATTATTCACATTTACCTACCTACCTTTATATATATGCTGTGTATGTGAATAAAGAATTATTATAAGATAGCTGCGGAGTGATAGTCCGCGCACCAGCCACGAAAGCTTAATAGATTTGTTATCTAATATTTATTTTTCTCGCTCTTTCGAAGGATGTATATAAATAAGGAATCATCATCGTACAAAACTACAGACTCCTCGATTTCGCTACATTTGATTCCGCGAAAGAGTGCTTCATGCGAAAAAAACTGACGATTTTCTGATATTTCAAGAATGCGGGGTGGGGACACTTATTGGTTAGCTGTTTACAATGTGACTTAAGACATTCGATTATCTCAAAGGTAACTCCGTTCCGTTTCTGTAAAATAACTAAATCATGCATTTGTGTTCTTGTCATTTGTGATTTGTAATTGAAGAAATAAAATTCTTCCAATTGATGGGTTTAGGGTCACTTTCAAAAAACTTTGTTTGTACCCTTAAATTAATTGGAGCCACCGCGATTAGTTGGAATTTCAAACGAGTAATTCGATTGATTCGAATTAACGTAAGGTTTTTCAATCACACAATTAAAGTTTTGTGAATCCGCCCCTTAATGTTTCAAAAATTTTACTCACATACATGGTGATTCACCGCCTTGGCCTATTAAACGTTTCTCAAGTTTTTTAGATGGCAATTTCTACGTTATGCCATTACTTGGATAAAAGCTCAACGGTTTATGAGTTTCTGAGATTATCATAGGGAATGAGGAAACCTGAAACTCGCAGTTTCTTGAACATTTCTGCAGAAAAACTTTTTTAGAATGAATCTTCTTCATTTTCTATTCAACCGATAGGAAGTATAGACAGTTTGCGGTTTGGGCGAAAAATGTGTACGGTGTTTGTGAGAAAATAATTTCCCTGGAACAATCAGATTCAACAAAATCCAAAATTTTTTGAGGAATTATTGGGAATATTCAACATAAAGAGAATGCAAGAATTTTATGTTTATATTTTTAGCATGAGGGAGTTAAAAAATGTATGTTTTTCGTGAATATTCATTAAAGAATCATCAGAAACATGAAACCTGTTTCTGATATCTCCTCGGGATAAATTCATTCCTAATCGCTTCCGACTAGGTTTGACGTCTGATAATGGACATTTTATATATCCAATTTTATTTCTGGGGGCATTTCACTTGAAGTGCCCAGTGAAAAAAAGTGACGATCTGAAATTTGTTCATTTTCGGTCCATTTTATGTTCATTTGTCAAGTTATTGGCATGTATTGAAATTCGTGATTTTTTAAATTAGTTTATCGAATTTAAAATTTATTCCCAAATATTGAACAAAGTAAGTATCAGCTGTTCCACGGCCTACTAAATCCAACAGGCCGGAAGATTAGACGTTGCCGTTGTTACGAGTAGCGTGTCTAGTGGTACGCGTAGATATAGACAGTATACGTTTTTCTTGTGCAATTCGCACTGTTTTCGATATAATTTCGAATTTATTTCAATTCACAATGTAATAAAGAACTATAGGGAGGAAAACAAAATAGCATTTCGTTTATTTGCGAATAATTTCTTAATATTTTATCGCAAATAATCCAGAATTCACCACGACGAGGTAGCTGTGTTATTGAGTTCCACAAGATTACAATCAGAATGAAAATTATTTTACTTTCTGAAGCGAATAAAATAGGTGGATACATATCAGAAGAGGAAAAAAAATATTATTTCGCTATCGAAAATGATTCAATTCTGAACATATTTTATTTGAACATAAAATAAATCCCTTAATAAAGTCTGAATAAATAAAAACAATTCTGATAACTGACGACTAAAAGTTAGGAATTTCCTGCCGGAAGGAGCAGTTCTTAGGATTCTATCACAAACCATTAGAGAATAATTATCAAGGAAGATATTACTCAAAATTTTGGGAAATTTGCTCAAGATGGGTTCAGAAACCTGCTGACATAGTGAACATTAAATTTGTCGTGATAAATATCTCAAGTAAATAAACATTTCAAAACGTCTCTCTGAAATTTATATTGTAGAATTGAGCAGTGTCCTTTTCTTCAACGTTGGAAAAGAAGTGGGAAATTGCCTTGTCTTTGAAATGACAACCAAAGTCTGAAAATGAATCGATCTGATCTTGTTTGTCGCATTCGATGTAAGCATAATCATAATGGGCAACTAATTTTTGTCTCTATACCTCAGGATCAGTTCTTTTTGGAGTAATTGAAGACGTCATGTAACTCGGAACTCAACTGAGTTCCGAAAACTGATTTGGAAAAATTGAAGGAAATGCATCATCAGTAGTTAATTTAGGAATTTTTCGCGGTATATTCATAACTGAACGACTGAACCTTAGGCGGTTGGATAAGAGTTATTTTTCAAAATATGGGAATCTCCAAAATGTTTTATACAAACTAAATTGTCTTCGTTGATTTTAAAACCACTTTCTCTATGAATTGCGTTAAGCCATTTTCTTCTCCTCGCGGGATCTTTCGGAAATCTAAATACTAACACCTTCTTTTCTCATTAGTGGACTTATAGTTGCTTTTGCAATCGGGGCAGAGTACTCAAATCTAAGATTTTCAAATGAAATTTCAATAAATATCAAAATGAAAAACCTCCCTGTTGATTATTCTTTCCAGATATGATCACTTAAAGTCGAAAAATTAAATGATGAACCGATACACACTGATCTTGCAACTGCAACACTTATCTTCACTTTCTTTGTTGATTAAAAAACCAATCACACGCACACAGCGAAAAAACACAAACCTCTTTACACGCTTCCCTGTCGAATTTTGGATACGCTTTTACTCTTACACCTTCCGCACAGAACTGGAACCTGCAACTTGCGTGTAACACCTCGAGCCCAATGTGGGCATTCCGGCAACGTCGCGTTTTAAGGCAACATTCTGGCCTGTTAAATATCGTAGGCCGCGGCTGTTCCCTTTTGAGATTCTACTTCAATAAGCTATTATTCAGCTGTTTTTCGGCACATTCCTGGGAGCCCTATTGCTTGAACACAATAATTGCCTCATTCGAACTCTCTAGATTATTTTTTGTAAGGACAACTAAAAACGAAATTTTATAAAGTGAAATTGATATGAGACAAAATCTATTTGGAAAAATTTTCGGGGAATGTAATATCTTGAAGCAAAATCGAACTCTCAGTAGAATGTCAATTGAAAATTTAATAAAATGACTCTCTCAAACTTCATCTAAAATCTGACGATCTCCTCCGGAATCACACTCTATATTCATTGGCTCCTTCATTGTGTCTGAATTTCTTTTATACGAATTAAGTGAATGAACTAATTATATGTACCTTCTTCTTCTTGAAAATGTAGGTATATAACTATTATGATTATTTGGTAGATAGAATAGTTCGTGAGTTATTTTCCCTAGCGAAAATCATGAGTTATTAAAATCTTCTTGAAATTTTTCCCAGTTTTAATACAGCACGATAAAAAAAGTATTTCTTCTGGAAAATCAAGAATGAATATGTTGATTATGTCAAAAAAATACACGGAAGTTTTTCTATCGACGTCTGAAGCGCTCCATGCGTATTTCAGCGATGAATTTCTCCTCACAAACGATTCCTCATTTTCGATCATGTTCAATAATATTCTCTTAAAATTATTTGTATGGCAAAACGGAGAGTTCAATGAAAAAAAAAAAGGTTTACAATATCTCATAACTTGAGGCTTTATGAAGTTCGCCACCAAGCAAGCCAGTAAATTCATCCTAATATGCTTTCGTTCTTGACGTTCATCAGACGAAGTTTTTTTAGATGAACAAGTATAAGAGACGTCTAGTAATCGCACCGTATAATAATGATTATAAGACTATGTTGCCAAACGCTTCGGGTGACACATATGATATCAAAGGGAAATAACAACTCAGACCCAAACAATTACCGGCGCATCACTTGTCTACCAGCAATATATCAAATATTAACAGGTATACTCATAACACATATCTGGAAGCATGTCAGCCGCTACAGAATAATGGCCCCTGAACAGAATGGGTGTAAGAAAGATGTTCGAGGATGTAAAGAACTGCTCACTATTGATCATCTGGTAACGAAGCAGGCAAGAAAGAAACTGCGGAACATATCGGTCGCTTAAATTGACTATAGAAAGGCGTTCGACTCGGTATCGCACTCCTGGCTGCTGAAGACCCTGCGCCTTTATGGAGTGTCGGAATCTATAGTCAACCTCTTAAAAAATATGATGGGTACCTGGCGTACGAATTTGCTAATCAAAACTCAAAGCAGAACTCTCATGACACCTGAAATAAGAATTAAGAGAGGAATCTTCCAAGGGGACAAGTTAAGTCCTCTTTGGTTCTGTCTGACGCTGAATTTCTTGAGCAGATTACTAAAGGAAAGCAATTATGGGTACGTCATTGAAAAACAACATAACACTAAGATTAGTCACCAGGTATATGTGGACGATTTAAAACTGTATGCCTCTAACGAAGATCGAATGAAGAAACTGCTAGGATTAGTGACATCTTTCTCTAAGACAATAAGGATGGAGATGGGATTAGAAAAGTGTGCCATGATCCACGTGAAAAGAGGAAGGTTGACGGAGGGGGATGGGACGCAGATACACCAGGATAACCCGATTCGGGAACTTGGATCGGACGAGACATACAAGTACCTTGGAGTACAACAAGGCCTGGAGATAAAGAATCCTGAAGTAAAAGCCAGCTTCAAGAACAAATTCTTTGGCAGACTCAGAAAGATTCTGGCAAGCAAGTTAAACTCGGGTGCAATGTTCTCAGCTATCAACACGTGGGCAATTCCAAGTTTGTCTTATTCATTTGGGATTGTCAAATGGTCCAACACCGAACTCAAATCCATTGACACAAGAGTCCGAGTACTCCTGACAAAATATGGGATACATTACCCCCACGCATCGGCCAATCGTTTGTACGTGCCCAGACAAGATGGAGGTAGAGGTCTTCAGAATATTGAGATAATCCACCACAAACTAGTGAAGGACATGAGAAACTACTTTCACTCTAGACACTCACCTTTTCTCAATGTAGTTTGCCGAGAAGATGACAACATAACGGCCTTGAATCTAGCGTCGAGAAACAACCCAGCTGAAGAACCATCGATTGAAAAATTGTCTGAGCAGTGGCATGAGAAAGTATTGCATGGTAGGTACCCGTAAGCGCTGAAAAATAATGAGATCATTAAGCAGAAGTCAGTCAATTACTTGACAGCGGGTTACCTATATCCGGAAACCGAGGATAGACTTGTAGCGATCCAGGACCAGGTAGTTCCAACTAGGGCATATATAAGGAACATAACAGGCAGATACTCACCATCTGATAGATGCCGAAAATGTTCACAGGCACTCGAAACTATCCAACATGTCACGTCGTCCTGCCCAATGTTGGCACCTAGGGAGTACACGGAACGCCATAACGCCATGGCAAAAGTATACCATCAAGCTATTGCCATTAAAACAGGACTTAAACTTACCTCAAAAAGACCTCACGAATATACCCCGAAGGGAGTAATGGAGAATGAACGCTTCAGGTTGTATTGGGACACTCTAATGATGACAGATAGGCCGATCCCACACAACAGACCAGATATCTTAGTCTTCGACAAACTCAACCAGACAGCAAATATAATCGACGTCACTGTCCCGGCAGATGATAACGTGGAAAAGGCATATAACGAAAAGATCACCAAATACCAAGATCTCGCATTCGAACTGAAGGAGATCTACAAACTAAGATCTGTGCTTGTTACACCTCTCATTATTTCGACAAACGGTCTGGTGGAGGTTCATCTTGTGGAGAACACCATTGAGTTGGGATTAGAGCAAGATCTGATAAGTGTAGCACAGAAGGAAGTGATCCTGGGACAACGAGAATAGTCCGAAGGTTTCTTGTGACTCGCTGAAGATGTCTTGGTCAGATGAATTGTCCCGACATCTCCGGTTGAGCCAAATCCCTGGAGAAGGTGATGAGGGAAAAAAATATATATATATATATATATATATATATATATATATATATATATATATATCCCTGGAGAAGGTGATGAGGGAAAAAATATATATATATATATATATATATATATATATATATATATATATATATATATATATATATATATATATCCAACGAACAAACTGGCATCTTTTCCGAAACGGTATAGGCCTGCATCCTCGTGTATATTGGTGTATATTCAAGAAAGTTTGCACCGTACATTCCGACTTCCAGTTATATCCAGCGGATGGACTGACATCCGCTTGTATTTTGATACAAGTAGGAAACAGTTCGGCCTCTATATATTTCATTTTCAGGTAATCTGCCTTCCAGCAATGTTGCCAATTCGATGTAATTCTGATGTTCGTGATCGGAACTCATTCAAGATGTTTATTCATTTGATTTATCGAAATGCTGAAAGTAATTGTCACACTTGGCTGAATAGTTTTTTATTTCGTTATCAATTGCGTAATTGGTAATTGTTTATCCATGCGATAATCATGTTTTTCAGTTTCAAAAGTTAAATTATTTGTTTTGATTTCGATTTCGCCCACATTAATTCAGAATATACAAAAAATTTCAAACGCCTGAATTTTGGATACTATTTGATTCAGAAATGGAGAAGTATAGATTCAATTTGACAGACTTCTGGATTTGACAGCTAGGTATATATGAAATGCGATTTTTCCGTGTTTTGATTCAACTATTCCGGATGTGTTTTTTATATCACGTATTCTAAAAAACACTCAAATCTTTCGTGGCATATCGAAGATGATCCTCAGAATAACATATTAATTAATAATAATAATAAAGGCCTTTATTTATGCATGTGATATTGCAAATGGAAAAAACACATACTTATTTTGAACAACAAAAAGGCAGGATCCAGTGCACATTTGGTGCAACTGTTCAAACCTACCTTATCCATTGGAGACATCAAAACGTATAGAATTCCCACTGGCATGAGAACTGACAACCAAGATATCAAAAACATCAATTTATCCTATATAAAAAGTCATTCCCTTATTCGAATCGACTTTAATCTTTTCACATTCTACCGCGAAAAACTCTTCTCTGTTCTTCGATAAAATAATTGAACAAAAATACCCTGAAATATTTCAAGTTCCCTACACTTCCGACATCTAATGGCAAGTTGTTGAAGCGATAAGCGATGAAGTACTGAAAAGAACGACTAAAAAATGCTGTTGTGTGCGTGGTGGAGTCAGGGTGTTTCAAAATTGTTTTTTTCATCAAAATCGGTAGAATGATCACATTAAGTGATAGGTTTGGCAATCAAATTTTCTTGTTTTATTCAGTTTCAAGATCTAATGCAATGAAAAGGAAACGAACTGAAATACTGTTTTTAATCTGCACTTTCAAAGGAGCGACTAGCACTTGCCAATCTTGCCATCTTGGCAACTGCCAGATGACTTCTATGGTGATCGTGGTGGTACTATAGGAAATGATATCAAAGGAGCAGCTGCACCCAAATTCCCGTTTTTCGACGTTTCTAGCTCTCGTCTGAAGAGGTACATCTCAATGGTACCTAATTCATGTCAATCAATAATATCTATAACTTTAGAAAACAAGATTTTGCAGATTTTCGACGACGTTCAACTTGGAGTTTAGCGATCCTTTTAAAACTTCCATTTCTCAATTTAAAAAACTGCTAGAACAAAGGCTATCACAATAAATATTGAAAGAAAAATTTTCATTTGGTACAATTTCATTTTGGAACTATTGTAAAATTGAATTTTTCATTAGATTGTATGATTTTTTCCACGTAATTTGTGAATACTTTTTTGGGTTGGAACCTGTTTTTATATTCCTATCTTTCATAAATAAAATTAAATGAAAAAAAAAATGAAAATATCAGAGATATTATAGTTTGATTATTCGAACCATCAGAACATCCGAAGAGTGATGATAACACATGCACCATGGTACGTTTCAAATCAAACAATTCAAGGAGACTTGAAGGTACCATACGTGAAAGGTGTCATCAAGAAAAAAAGCGGGAATCACCACATGAAGCAGGAGAACCACGTAAATATTTTACTTCACCCACTGACTGAAGTGCACAACGATAGGGATAGGCGACTCAAACGAAAATGTCCAGCAGATCTGAAATAGATGTCAAAAAAAAAACTGCCACTGGGTAGGACCTCACAACGACACTTGAAAGCACTCAGCTCTGAAGCCAGCAGATAAACTTATAGAATGGATTTATTCTGATTGCTCGCATTGTTTTAATAATTTAAAAAAAATTCGATGGAAAAAAAGTTGAACAAGCCGAAAACGAATTATCAAAAATTACCATTGTAACAAGAAGTCAAACACATTCACTCTGTTACTGAATTTAATTCATTAATTATACGTGTAAGGTTAAAAACACTTTTCAAGTTGTTGGCGGATAAACGAGCTTTTGTAAACCATAATGAAGTATTGGCACAGATCTGTAACGTAGGATTGATCTTTACCTCTTTGACCACCTTACAGATTTGAGAATAATGAATTTTTCAGTTCCAAAGTCCCTGTGATTAAGATAAATGTAGCAACAACTTCAGAATTATTTACGGATCTGATAGTCGGCGACACACAGATAAATCGTATGCTACAGATGAAAAGCAGAATTCACCCATGAATCGGAAAAAATTGTACAGGGTGATTAGGTTTGAGTTTGTAATAAGATTCATTCCTGATTATATAAGATAAATATTCCGAGATCCAGCCAATCACCATTCTGAATGAATGACGCTGTATATTTCGTTTGCAATTCTTATGTTTTGACGAAAAAATTGTAATCAGAGTAGATACAAATAAATGTTTTCGCCATATTGAGATTAATTCTGATGTGAATATCGGAATACCATATTCTCAATATGATTGTTGACAGATCTTAAACTTAGAATATTTCTGTGTACTAAATATATGCATTGATCATAATTCTCGGAGTCCCATTCGAGTTTTCTCCACCTACTTTAACAACATTTGAGATGAATCAATAGATTTTGAGCAAAATATGAAATAGGTACTCACTTTATATTTTTTTATCGTTGCAATGCGATGAAAAAGTTTCAACGCTGAGAATAGATTAAAATATATAATTCGAACCTATTTTGATGATCAGGAAGATATAGAAATATTTTATTCAGAAAAAAACAAATGATTTAAAATAGAAATATTGTATTCGTACAACAAAAAAAATTACAAAATGTCAACTCAAAATGATAATTTTTAAATAAGAGTTTCTGCTTCGACGAAGAATCTAAGTTAATATATCAACCTGATGATACGTGTATATACACGTACACGTCGTTCCCATATCAGTAGTTTTTCGTGTTAATAATTCGAGGCGACGCATTTTCGAGTGATTCGGTCACTCATGAAAACCAGGTTCGTAACAAAACCCTGTATATTTTTAGTACAAACCGCGAACAGTCCTATAATACAACCTATCGGCATCATCGAAAATAGAGAAGATTTTTACGAAATAAACTTTTTCTGCAAACATGTCCAGGAACCATGATTACCTGAACCAGAAGTTGGATAGAACTCGGAATAAAATGTAAGTTTCCTCAAACGTCTGATAGACCATCACGGTAAATCATCCTGGATGGGATAAATTAATATTTTAAATCATGAAATATATTTATTTCACTACCTATTCAACGGGAGTTATTAGGGGGGGTTATTAGCCTGAAATATCATTATCTAATAAAGCACAGGTGGAAAGTTTCCACTGTTTCGGATATACAGTGTGACACACATGGTACACCCCCATTTTCTCCTTTGTTTCTGTAGCTATCTTTTTGAAATTTGGAACATTGAATATACTCACTGTAAGACACTTTTTGACATATCCATAAAAAAAATCCAACTTCAAATTGTTGTTTGTATTCGATAGCTATCTTGTGATTGAACCGAGAAGATACTTAAACTTGTCTAAACTCCATTATCGTGTTCGTATTGGTTATACAGAAAAAAAGTTGATATGGATGGATACCCCACCGATGGTACTTTCGAATGACGTCAGAGTAGCATTATGCTACCATTTGACAAAACGGAGTTTCGAGTGAAAGAATGTTTTGATTTACTTCTTTGGTACGTATTTCGAACCACGATACTTTTTAAATCGAAATTACTATAGTGTAGCATTATTTTGATCATTTGGAATAATTTTAGGGAGTTCATGGCTCTCTAGATCGAAAAATAAAATAGGCGTTCTGAATCAAATATCAACTATGAGGTATCATTAGATGAAGAAAATTATGGAGACTTCAAAAATGTAATAATATACCGGGTTTCCTATTTCAAAATCCAAAGTTGATGTCATTTCCGGAAAAACCGAATTGGATTTATTTCTTGAATATGTCAAAAAGTTTATTCAATGTTCGAAATTTCAGAAATATAGCTACAGAAATGAGGGAGAAAATGGGGGTGTACCATGAGTCTGTGTCACCCTGTATACTAGAAAAATAATGAAAATTTCTTCCTCATTTTGAATCTAATTTAACCAAACAAAGTTTCCATTCATCTAATTTTCACATAATTCAAGTCGACTGGCCTTTCAATATTTTTCCTATAATAATTCGTGAAGAATATAATCTCACGATTGAAATATCATAATTCATCATTTCAATGAATATATTTCAGGATGAATCTTTCTAATAATTGATCATGATCATTCTTGCACAAATGCAGAAGCAGAAATAGTTCAATATCAGATTTCGCGCACCATATTAAAATCCCGGCAGAATATCTTCTCCCGCCAGTTGCAATGTTATGTTTATCTCTTTACGATGCAAAAAACGTCTATAAAGCCATAAAATTCGTCCCGTGAACGACATTCCAGTGATGCCGCTTGCTTCGGATGCCACTTCAACCGCTACATGTAAAACCGAGAATATACATATCCGTGAATATAATATACACGAGTGTGACGAGAGCGCCACCACACTCGATCGCGCGGAACCTCTGACATACAGGACGTTCAGAAATGGTAAAATTTGGCTTCCAGCCAATTATCATCGCAACGTATAGAGGATGCCATGCTGAACCGTTCTGTGTGATTTTCAGCAGATGGTAAAGTGGCATCCGTATATCGGATGCCACATTACCGCGGATGCCACTCTTACCGCGATTTTAACATGGGAGGATGCCAGAATGTACCATATATATATATATATATATATATATATTGTTTTTTTTTCCCTCATCACCTTCTCCAGGGATTTGGCTCAACCGGAGATGTCGGGACAATTCATCTGACCAAGACATCTTCAGCGAGTCACAAGAAACCTGGATAAGATTTAACGGACATAACCCTCTGAAACGAAAATGAGCCGTAGACAGCTGTTTCGGGCTTTCGGCCCTTATCAGTACGGTGAAAAGTTGGAAATTGAAATCACATAACGGAGTCAACACAAGGGAGCCAGCCGCACATTTGCGATTTCGGTTGGGAGACCCTGCATTCCAGGGCAACATCCAACGTCACCACGGAGGCAGCTTTAGCCAACTTTTCACCGTACGGATGAGGGCCGAAAGCCCGAAACAGCTGTCTACGGCTCATTTTCGTTTCAGAGGGTTATGTCCGTTAAATCTTTTCCATGTACTTCACCGATCCCTCATTATTTATCCTTATATTATATATATATATATATATATATATATATATATATATACAGCCACGTGAAGTGTGAAAAATATATATATATATATATATATATATATATATAATATATATATCTACGGTACATTTTGGCATCCTCACATGTTAAAATCGCGGTAAGAGTGGCATCCGATATACGGATGCCACTTTACCATCAGCTGAAAATCACACAGAACGGTTCAGCATGGCATCCTCTATACATTGCGATTATAATTGGCTGGACGCCAAATTTGACCATTTCTGAACGTCCTGTATGTCAGAGGTTCTGCGCGATCGAGTTTGGTGGCGCTGTCGTCACACTCATGTATATTATATTCACGGATATGTATATTCTCGGTTTTACATTTAGCGGCTGAAGTGGCATCCGGAGCAAGCGGCATCACTGGTCTGTCGTTCACGGGACGAGTTTTATGGCTTTATAGACGTTTTTTGCATCGTAAAGAAATAAACATAACATTGCAGCTGGCGATAGAAGATATTTTGCCGGTATCTTGTTATGGTGCGCGGAATTTGAGATGGAAATATTTCTGCTTCTGCATTTGTGCAAGAATAATCATGATGATAATTATTAGAAAAATTCATCCTGAAATATATTCATTGAAACGATGAATTATAATATTTGAATCGTCAGATTATATTCTTCACGAATTATTATAGGAAAATATTGAAAGGCCAGTCGACTTGAATTATGTGAAAATTAGATAAATGGAAACTTAGTTTGGTTAAATTAGATTCAAAATGAGGGCAAAATTCTAATTTTTTTCTAGTATATATCCGAAACGGTGAAAATTTCCACCTGTGCTTTATTAGATAATGATATTTCAGGCTAATAACGATTATCTCCTGTTCGATGGAACAGGTAGTGAAATAAATATCATTTATGATTTCAAATATGAATTTATAACATCCAGGATGATTTACCGAGATGGTCTATCAGACGTTTGAGGAAACTTTCATTTTATTCTGAGTACTCTCCAACTTCTGGTATAGGTACTCATGGTTCCTGGACATTTCTGCAGAAAAAGTTTATTTCGTAAAAATCTTTTCCATTTTCGATGATGCCGATAGGTTGTATTATAGGACTAGGACTGTTCGCGGATTTTACTAAAAATGTACAGAGTTTTGTTACGAACCTGATTTTCATGAGTGACCGAATCACTCGAAAATGCGTCGCCTCGAATTTTCACACGAAAAACTCGTCTGATATGGGAACGACGTGTACGTGTATGTAAGTCAATCATCAGATTGTTAGATTCATTTTCGTAGTAGAAATTCTTATTTGAAAAATTATCATTTTGAGTTGATATTTTGCCATTGTATTTTGTTACGCAAAGATAACATACCTATTTTGAATCATTTGTTTTTTTCTGAATAAAATATTTCTATATCTGCCTGATCATGAAAATAGGTTTGAAATACATATTTCAATCCATTTTCAGCGCTGAAACTTTTTCATCGCATTGCAACGATAAAAAAATACAAAGTGAGTATCTATTTCATATTATGCTCAAAATGTATTGATTCGTCTCAAATGTTGTTAAAGGGTGGAGAAAACTCTGAATGAAACTCCCAGAAATATTATCATTGCATATATTCAGTATACAGAAATATTCTAAGTTTTAGATCTGTCAACAATCATACTGAAAATTTGGTTTTTCGAGATTCGCATCAGAATCAACCTCAATATGACGAAAACATTCATTTGTACCGATATAAATTACAATTTTTTCGACAAAACATAAGAATTTCAAACTAAATATACAGCGTCATTCATTCAGAATGGTGATTGGCTGGATCTCGGAATATTATCTTATATTGGTTGGAGTTTGTGTTTGGAAATCCTTCCTCCGAAGAGCCGTCCCGCTGATCGTGATGTCCTTCTATATAGAATATTCAGAAACAACAATTTTATTTTATTTTTTTAACGGGGAGACAGGTTTTTTCGGCTGAGGTTTTTTCCCCCTGGCTCTATAGTATCGTATGATACTGGTGATGAAAGTATCGTATGATACTATAGTATCATACGAAGAATGTTGTGGTACCCCGTTCCTTTTTTTACCTCAGCTTAGGTTCTTTTTGTTTCAACATTTATTGTATTATTTTAGCTGTCTTATTCAAAAGAATATATATATATATATATATATATCTTATATAATCAGGAATGAATCTTATTACGAACTCGAACCTAATAACTCTGTACAATTCATTCTGATTCATGGGTGAATTTGTAAGGTGGTCACATAGGTGAAGATCAATCCAGCGTTACAGATCTGTACCCTGTACCGCACGATTGGAAGATGAAAAGCAGAATACACCCATTATTTTGTTCTTGAATTGATATATTTTCATTCTGCCTTGAGAACTTCGAAGTCACACCAAAAAACTATAACAGATATTAAAACCGTAGAATATTATATGCATTATTGAATCTTTGCAGGTGATTTTTTTCATTTGGAATTCACCTAATTCTTATTCCCTTTTTTTAAATTATCAATCTTTTTGTGGGGTGTCCAATACCATTATGCAGAGATTTTGATCGAAACGTGAGTCTGAGGTCGGCTTTTGACTTCATTGGGGTTTACAAAAGCTCGTTTATCCGCTAACAATTTAATTAATTAAATTCAGAGTGAATGTGAAGGACTTTTTTTTCTTGTGAGAATAGTAATTTTTGATTATTCGTTTTCGGATTGTTCAACTTTTTTTCCATATTTTTTTTTTAATAATTATAACAATACGAGCAATCAGAAAAAATCCATTCTATGAGCTTATTTGCTGGCTGCAGATCTGTGTGCTTTCAAGTGTCGTTGTGAGGTCCTGCTCAGTTTTTTTTCACATCTATTTCAGATCTGATGGACACTTTCGTTTGAGTCGCCTATCTCGATCGTTGTGCACTTCAGTCAGTGTGTGAAGTAAAATATTCACGTGGTTCTCCTGCTTCATGTGGTGATTCCCGCTTTTTTTATGACATCTTTCACGTATGGTACTTCAAGTTTTCTTGAAGTGTTTGATTTGAAACGTACCATATTGCATGTGTTATCATCATTCTTCGGATGTTCTGATGGTTCGAATAATCAAACTATAACATCTCCGATATTTTCATTTTATTTTATTTATGAAAGATAGGAATACAAACACAGGTTCCACCCAAAAAAAGTATTCACAAATTAAGTGGAAAAAATCATACAACCAAATGAAAAATTTAATTTTACACTATGTGGTTCCAAAATGAAATTGTACAAAATTAAATTTTTTTTCTGATATTTATTCTGATAGCGTTTGTTCTAGCAGTTTTTCAAATTGAGAAATGGACGTATTAAAGGGATTGATATCGCTAAACTCCAAATTAAACGTCGTCGAAAATCTGCAAAATTTTGTTGTTGATATACTGAATATCAGTTAATACTGCTAAAGTTATAAATTTTATGGATTTACATGAATTAGGTATCTTCACAGTTGTCCTGAGAAATTAATGCATGTAAATATAATCCCATTGAGATCTACCTCTCCATACGAGAGCTAGAAACCTCGAAAAAACGGGAATTTGGGTGCAGCTGCTTCTTTGATAGAAGTCATCTGGCAGTTGCCAACATGGCAAGATTGACAAGTGCCAGTCGCACTTTGAAAGTGCAGATTGAAGACAGTATTTGAGTACGTTTCCTTTTCATTGCATTAGATCTTGAAACTGAATAAAACAAGAAAATTTGATTACCAAACCTATCATTAATGCAATCATTCTACCGATTTTGATGAAAAAAAAAACAATTTTGAAACACCCTGACTCCACCTACGCACATAACAGCATTTTTAGTCCTTCTTTCCAGTACTTCAACGCTTATCGCTTCAATAATTTAATCGATGAACAGAGGAGAATTTTTCGAGGTAGAATGTGAAAATGAAAGTCGATTCGAAAAGGAAATGACTTTTTATATAGGATAAATGGATGTATTTGATATCTTGGTTGTCAGTTTTCATGCCAGTGGGAATTCTATACGTTTTGATAACTCCAATGGATAAAGCAGGATTGAATAGTTGCACTAAATGTGCACAGTATCCTGCCTTTTTGTTGTTCAAAATAACTATGTGTTTCTTTCATTTGCAATAACACATGCATAAATAATTATTATTAATTATTATGTTATTCTGAGGATCATCTTCGATATGCCTCGAAAGGTTTGTGGAATTTTTTTTAGAATACGTGATATGAAAAAACACATCCAGAATAGTTATATCAAAACACGGAAAAATCATCATTTCATATATAGTTTTCAAACCCAGAAGTCTATCAAATTGAATCTTTACTTCTCCATTTCTGAATCGAAAAGTATCCAAAATTGAGGCTTACTGATATAAGGCGTTGAAAAATTTTTGTTTATTCTGAATTACTGTGGGCGAAATCCAAATCAGAGCGAACAATTGAACTTTTGAATCTGGAAAACATGATTATCGCATGGATAAACAATTACCAATTACGCAATTGGTAACGAAATAAAAAAACTATTCAGTCAAGTGTGACTATTACTTTCAGCCATTCGATAAATCAAATGAATAAACATCTTGAATGACTTCCGATCACGAACATGAGAATTACATCGAATTGGCAACATTGCTGGAAGGCAGATTACCTGAAAATAGAATATATAGAGGTCGAACTGTTTCCTACTTGTATCAAAATATACGGATGTCAGTCCATCCGCTGGATATAACTGGAAGTCGGAATGTACGGTGCAAACTTTCTTGAATATACACCAATATACACGAGGATGCCGGCCTATACCGTTTCGGAAAAGATGCCAGTTTGTTCGTTGGATATATATATATACAGTGAAAGCTCTCCCCGCGGACAGCTCCAATAAGCGGACATCTCCCATAAGCGGCCAATTTTCTGGGAACCAATTTTTTGTGTGTATTTTTCCTATTAAGTACATTCCAACAAGCGGACGCTCTCCTAACCGGACGCGGACACTAGATTTCCATATATTTCTTACTCAAATCTCCTATAACCGGACACATAACTCTAATAAACGGACTCAATGAATTTTTTTATTTTTATACGTCCATTGTATCTGAAATCTCCTAAAAGCGGACACGAAGCTCCAATAAACGGACTTAATAAAATTAAATTCTGCTTCTAAAAAGTACTACGACGTAACTACTGCTGTTGAAGTTTATCAGCAGTCTCATAAGTATGTGGTTATTTTGTTGGGGAGGACACCGACATTCTTGTAATTTTGACTGCTCCAGATCCTATGTGTACCAACATCTTTTTACTAAAGCCTGGACAAGGCAAGCAAGATGATATTGTCCATCTCCCTTGAACTACAAGTTCTCCTCTATTTCGAAAAACAGCATATTATTCCTTCATGTTTCAATGGCTGTGACACAAAGTCATCATTTCTCGGTAAAGGACGACAGAAATTCTCAAAGACCTTGGAAATCAACTCAAACCTGCATAATATGTTGTTTTTCGAAATAGGGGAAAACTAGTTGTGCAAAGGAGAATGGACAACATCGTCTTGCTTGCCTTTGCCAGTCTTTTTTAAAAAATTGTTGGTACATAGGGACTGGAACAGTTCAAATTACAAAAAGGTCAGTGTAGTCCCCCAACAATAATCACCCACTTATGGGACTGCTGAGTAACAGCACTAGCTACGATTTAATGATCAGCATCCTCAGCAGGATGAGCTACTGCGAGATTAAACATTGTGGTTTGGAGGGATGGAGTTACGTTTTTACCACAATATGATGATCTACAACTCTCATTCTATGACATTTTGTTCTGAAGCTTCTAGTTCCATAGATATTTTACGTTTAATAGTAAAAAATTATGTTTTTTCAAAAAGTGCTAAAATTTGCCGTATTTCGACGTACGATTTCAATGAAACTACTTGTTTGAAATTAAATGTCGTAGTACGTTTTAGAGGCAGAATTTAATGCTTAACACTTTTGACTATTACAGTGTTTTTGATAAAGTGCTTCGTTCAGGAACTATTCGAGAAAAACCTAAAATAGTCCTAAAATTTCGAGGTTTTTCGAAAGTCACGACATACGCTCCACTGGGAAATTGAGACAAAACTCAAAGTATTCTAATTAGACGCCTGAAGAAATTATTGAAACAGTTTCCCGAACTCCACCAATTATTTCCAGGCACACCATTTTTTGAAGCTAATTTGCTTGGCCTATATATGAATAGGGGTAGATATATGCATTCGACAAGCCAACTCTGATATTTTTAATTTGTTATTGGGTTAATAAAAATTCAAGTAGGTACCTAGTTATTGTTTGAGAAAATGAGAAATCTCCAAATATAGTTTTTCCTATATATACAGGGTGAGTCGGGAGGAACGGACCAAACTTCAGGTGTGTATTCTGCAGGTCGAAATAATTTCAAAAAACTCATATGTTGTACCCGATTCTCATTTGTTTTCAAACTATAGTTTATTTAGAATATTTCAAATAAATAATTTTTTTTAGTTTATCGCTTCTTATCACAAATGCTATAGGTGCTGACTCATTTTTTTTTGCGCAATGAGTTAATAGCATTACTGGAGGACGTTCCTTTAAACATCCGAATGCAAATTAATTATCAGCACGATGGAGCTCCCGCGCATTTCGCTCGTCAGGTCAAACAATATTTAGATCAAGAGTTTCGCGGACGATGGATTGGTCGCGGTGGTCCTATTAGTTGGTCTCCAAGATCTAGAGACCTCACACCACTGGACTATTGTTTGTGGGGCTGGTTCAAGAACGAGGTATACAAAGTGAAAGTTAACACTCGGGATGCCCTAATTCGACGCATTAGAAATGCGGCATTGCTTATTAAAGAAAGACACGAATCAATCAGAAAAGCACAGGAGCCCATCGCAGATGAAGTCAAATGTGTTTGGAGGTTAATGGCGGGATTTTTGAGGATTTATTAAAATAATGCTATAAATGAAACCATTTTGATGGAGAAAATGTTGTTTTTTTATAATGACGCTATAGTTTGAAAACAAATGAAAATCGGATAACAACATATGAGGTTTTTGAAACTATTTCGACCTGCAGAAAACACAGCTGAAGTTTGGTCCGTTCCTCCCGGCTCACCCTGTATATATATATTCTTATGAAAAAGAGAGCTAAAATAATACAATAAATGTTGAAACAAAAAGTACCTAAGCTGAGGTAAAAAAAGAACGGGGTATCATAACATTCTACGTATGATACTATAGAATCATACGATACTATCAACACTAGTATCATACGATCTATACAGCCAGGGGAAAAAACCTCAGCCGAAAAAACCTGCCTCCCCGTAAACAAAATAACATAAAATATCAAATATCAGGAAAATCTTGAAAGACATCAGTGTGTGATCATCTTCATGTTATCCGTCGATGGGCTCGAATTCACAGATTCTTCCCAAAACGACTCGTAATTCTTAATCTGAAATGAAAAAAGACAAAAGCAGAAAAGAAACCGATTATTCAGAATAAATCGAATGCATTTTGGAAATGCATTTGCTACTTTAAAAAACATCAACATTAAGATTTCTTGGCCAAATAATGTTCGGAGGTTTATAAATATTTATGACAGAAATGTCACAAAATTTGAAAGAAATGAAAAAAAAAAACTCCATCAATTTTCCCTTTCCGAATCTGTTGAAAGTTACGAAAGTGATAATTTTTCAACATAACAAGCTTAACTTGTAAAAAATCAATTAATACATAACCTTTCAACTGTCCTCTTTCACGAGGATTTATTTCCTTAGAACCTGGTAAACCAAACCACAAACAAAATCACTGTAGAGTTTATTAGTCGGCAGTTGTCAATTTTCAAAGAAATACTTATACTTATACGTACTATTGATTAATACTTAATAATAGCTGTTATATCTGTATTTCGTTTTTAACTAATCAAAGGCATTTTACATAACCAAATTAGAAGTTCCCAAACTTTTCGAAGAAACAGCAATATTTCATGAGACTATCTCTTAACCGGACATCTCCCATGACCGGACAAAAACTCTGGTCCCGTGAATGTCCGCTTGTGGGAGCTTTCACTGTATATATATATATATATTTTTTTTTTATATTATATTATATATATATTTTTTTTTCACACTTCACGTGGCTGTTTCAGATTGATCGGATGCGTCTGAACCAAGATCAACCCTTCTGGTTTAATGCGGAAAGACAACCTATCTCACGATGTTCACGGTACCCAATATTACCAATAGAGTTGACAGGCAAATCCATTTCTTTCAAGTGTTGTGTTGTTCTCTTGTGTACGAGACCATTCGCGCTGATGATCAGAGGCATAATGTTCACCCGTCTGAGTTGCCACATGTCTCTCATTTGTATAGAGAGCATTTCATACTTCGAAATTTTCTCGGCGTATACGTTTTGCAAGTTGTAGTCCTGTGGCACCGCAAAATCTACAATGAGGGCTGTTTTTTCTTTTTTGTACCACACAACCATGTCTGGTTTGTTGTGACCGACGTTTTGGTCAGTCACGATGGTGAAATCCCAGTAGATTTTCACTCTGTCATTTTCTATTATTTCCTGTGGGACGTATTGATGGTGTGGCGTAAAATGGTGGAGTAGTTCCTCTTTTAGACACATCAGTTGGTGCACGACTTTTCCCATGTTGTTTTGTCTATTGAGGTACTTAGTGCTGGCGATAGCCGAGCAGCTGGATGCTATATGCTGTACTGATTCCTCCGCACCATCACACAGTCTGCACTTCGTCGATTCTATTTGCTGCTTCATAATGTTCTTAATATATGAGCGTGTTGGTACTACCTGATCTTGTATCGCAAACAATGTTCCTTCAGTCTGCGGAAACAAGTAGCCCTGGGTGAGTTAGGTGATCGAGCCCGTCAAATCAACTTCTTCCTGCTGCAGACTTGCGTAGAATCTTCCATGCAGGGGTTTTTCTTGCCACCTTCGCTCCAATTCATCCTACCTATTTTCTGTTGTAAGGTTTTCCTCATTGGGGTCACCGGTCACACAGGACGGATTCTGGTATGATGCAACCCATCGATGCACAGGTAAGTCCCGTCTGAGAAAATAGCTGTTAATTTTGTTTTTTCCCCTCTTCCTCCCTCCTTGCGGGGTATGTATAACCTTTCCACTGCCGAGTTTGGATGCAGGATTCCGTACTTTGTCAAAGTGGTTCGGATCCTTCTGTCGACTCTCTCTAAGTCCGTTTTATACCAGGACAGTTAGTATTCCAGCCGTATAAGTGAATGAGGGCACTGCCCAGATATTTAAAGCAACCATTTTATTTTTAGCTGAAAGCTGCGATCCAAGTATATTTCTCGTTCTTCTCATGAGCTCTTCTTCCGCTAGCTTTTTGTTCTCTTGTTGCCTGATTTCATAGGTCTGCTGGATTCCCAAGTACCTGTATCTAACCCCTATGTCCATTACCGAAACCTCTGAGTCATCCGCCAGTCTGATGGCGTCTTGTTCAATGAGTTTTCCTCTCTTCACTTCGATTGCCGCGCACTTGTCCAGCCCAAACGTCATGCCGATGTCTGCACTGAACTTTCTGACCAGTTCCAGTTCTCCCTCTAGATGTTTCCTTCCTCTCGCATACAGCTTTAAATCATCCATGTAGAAGAGATGTGTAAGCTGGACTTGGTCATTCATGGAGTAGCCATATGCGGATCTATTCAGCATATTGCTTAGGGGATTGAGGGCCAGACAGGGCCAGGTGATCCAAATAGAACCCTCTATTTAAACTAAGTGAGTAATTAATTAATTATAACATGTGATCAATACAGTAAAGAAACGAAACATTAATCGCACATACATACAAATAACATACAAACAGAAGCCCTCAAAAAAAAGAATCCAATCAAAGACTCTTCTGCAGCTATGACCCTGTATTTAGCTCTCAAAAAATCTCCTGACGTTCAAACGAAAGGAGAGCAGGGATAACCTAAAGTATACCATGTTACCGCAGTTTTCATTGAAAATCCTGAGCATTTTTCACAAAGGGGAATTCTGACTGGCGTTTGTTCTCCTAAAAAGTATCTTAAATAATCCAGAGTGCCTCAGCACTCTGTTTGAGGTGTTGAACTGAACCCTAGTAAAAATTTCCAGAATTTGGGTTAGTCCATTCATCATCTTGAAGACCATAATCAAGTCCGCGATGGCTCTTCTACCCTGTAGTGTCACAATCCCATGCTTTCACATCAACGGAGAATAGTCGCTATTCTCTATGGGAGTTTGGGACCTATGCGCAACAAACCTGAGAAATCTCCTCTGGACTTTTCCTATCCTATCAATATGAACCCGATAATGGGGATTCCAGACCACAGAAGCAAAACAGAGTTTGCTGTGAACATATGCAAAATATATATTTATTAGGGGTCTTTCCCGAAAACATGACAAGTTCTCCTTATGAACCCGATAAGCTTGTTACAGTCGTTCACAGTTTTCTCGATATGTGGTTTGAATGTAAGTTTAGAATCCATTAAAACTCCCAAATCCTTCACCTCAGAAACCCGTCTCAATTCGTGATTTTCGATTTTGTAGGTGTATTCGATACGGTTTTATTTTTGGTATTCGATATTGTTGTACACTTTCCGAAGTTCAGAAAAAGGCTATTGTCTCTACAGAACGCTAAAAGCCTATCAAGATCTCCCTGAATTTTAAAGCAGTCGGTTAGGCTCCCCACACGAAGGTAAACTTTTAAATCATCTGCATATAGCGAAAAGAGGCAGAATTTAAAACAATTTATAATTTTGTTTATATAAAGATTGAAGAATAACGGGCCCAGATGACTGCCCTGTGGAACTTCGGAAAACGCCTCAAAAGGTTCGGACCGATAACCGTCAAGAGCCACAACCTGCATTCTACCGCGAAGATACGACCATATCCATCTGAGTAAGAAGCCATTCCCACCAACCTCAGCAAGTCTGTTTATAAGGATTTCATGGTTTATTTTGTCGAATGCCTTGCTGAAGTCAGTGTAAACGACATCCACTTGGACGCGATCGTCCATTGACTCTAATACAGTGATGGTCATTAAATTGGTCTCAACCGACCTACTCGGGAAAAATCCATGCTGTTCCTGTATAACTAAACCTTTAGTCACCTCGAAAATTTCATTGTATATAATTTTTTCGAAAAACACAACTTGAAGATCGGTCTGTAGTTTTTCACGCTATGTCTATCTCCGTTTTTATATATAGGAAGGATTTCAGATAATTTCCACTTAGTGGGAAAGATGCCGCTTTTCAAGGAGATAGTATATATATGGATAAGAGGTGTAAGAATATTATTTTTACAATTAAGTAAAAATGATCTTGCGCTCTTCCCAGAGTCCAACGAATTTATTGCATCCAACAGTTGTTCCCGAGTAATCTCCACCTCATCCGTAGTTCCGAACGTGAAATCATGTTGGTTCACTGATGTTAGGTGAACATAAATACTTTTGAAAAATTCGGAGAATAGATCGACGACAGTGTCACCACTATCAGCGACTTTATCATCGAGATATACAACATTCGGAATTGAACAATCACTTTTTTTCTTATTTTTGACATATTTCCAAAATGCCTTGGGGTTAGTCTTAATTTGGTCTTCTATGTTGTGGGTGTAATCGAGATAATCATCGAGCATCAATTTCTTAGACAGGCGTCGCAGTTCGATGAATTTTTGGTAATAGGCCGCATCATCATAGATTTTAAATTTTTCGTGCATTTTGTTTTTTCGAATTATAGTGAGTATCGTTTTACGTCTGAAGTATACTGGAAAACCCCGCCTCGGACGCACCAAAGGGACGTGTTTTTTGATGATTTCTCCAATCTTGGCGTAGAAAATTCCAACCGTGGTATCTACATCCTTGTTGGAGAACAAACCCGGCCAGTTGATTCCTGAGAGATCGTTGTCAAGTGCCCCATAATCTGCTTTACTGTAACTATAATATTCTTTGTTTTTGATGGGCAATTTTTTTAAATTCAATGTTTTTAAATTTACTTCTAGTGCGGGATGATGACTGTCCTCGCCTATTATAATCTCAAGAGATTTCTTTACATTTTTAATCAGATGATTGGAGAAAACTAGGTCTAACATTTTATTGTTATTGTTAGGTATATAATTGAACTGTAGAAAGTTAAGAGATAGAAGTAAATCAATCAGATCAGAATACTTATTTTCGACATTTCCGGGCTCATAGGAAGCTTCGTTGGGAACCGAGTGCCATTCCACTGTGGAAAAGTTAAAGTCTCCTAGAATGATCACGTTATTTCTATTGATTAGGGATTCATTTTCTTCCAACTTATCCAGGAAAGAGTTATATGCGGGAATATCACCCGGCGGTAAATAAACTACACAAATATAAACTTTTTCACCGTTTTCCCTAGTTATGGACACCCACAAGTCCTCTGCGTCGGACTGTAGACCAGGATGATGACAGACCTGGAACGCCGGGTCCACCGCGATCATGACTCCTTCCCCATCAGATTTCATTGAGGTGGACGCATCTCTGTCTCTCCGGAAAACGTGATAACTCTTGTCTCCGGACTGAACTGCCTAAGTTCAGTCCGGTGAGAACATCTCCTGGAATATAACTCCTGAAGATGCCGGACACTCGAACTGGCGAAACGTCGAGAACTAATCTACGACGACGGCCTAAATGCTCGAAAGAACATGTCACATTGAACGATGGCCGCGAAAGCCTCAACCAATTCATGAATTATTGTTGATCGGAAATGAAAAAGTTGCTGATCCAAAGGTGGTTCCTGATCATTTTAGTAATTACCTCATAATATTGTTGAAGAAATAAATAATAAAATTCCAGATGTGGATTCAAGTGATCATTTAACTTGTGAGACAAGATCATCCATGTACATTTTTCCGGTTACAGAATCAGAGATTTTTAACATTATTCATGGCCTTAAGAAATCAAACTCCTCGGGAATTGGATAATATAACAAGTAACATATTAAGGAACAACTGTTTTTGCATTGTACCTGTTTTGACGGTGTTGATTAATAGATTGTTGTCTAGTGGAATTTATCCTAATATCCTCAAAGAGGCTAAAGTTAAAATGTTGCATAAGAAAGCGGACTCAACCGTGATGCAAAATTATCCGTCCATATCTTTATTTTCAAAGTTGTTGAACGGGCGGTGCATGATACGATGTTATCTTTCCTCGAGAAGCATAATGTGCTATCAAACTCCCAGCATGGCTTTAGCACAGCCGATCAACACAAACAGCTATAATGAATTTCATTACAAGGTCAAATGAGGGTATAAATTCTAAAAAAAGTGTCTTTCATTATTGATGGATCTCAGTAAAGCTTTTGACTTGGTGGCACATGATCTGCTCTTACAAAAGATAGAACTGCTAGGATTTAGGGGTGAAATAAGACATCTGCTCAGTTCTTACTTAACTGGGAAAACACAATTAGTGGAAATTGATGGTGTTAGTTCTTCAATTGTGAATGTAGAGCGTGGTGTACCTCAGGGGTCTGTGTTGGGGCCACTATTATTTCTTCTTTTTGTAGACATATGCCAGGTATGGTAGACGATCCTCGGGATTTGACTGGTTTAATAGAAATCGTTTATTTCTCAAAGTAGATAAGACCGTGTTCATGACATTTTCACCTTAGAATACAACTGAGTACACTAATAAATATTTATTGATTAAGATCAAAAACAGATCTATTCAGCAAGTACATTCAGCCAAATTTATGGGTGTGGTTAGTGAGGCAAATTTTTCATGGCAGCAGCATATTGATATGCTATGCACAGCATTAACTGAAATTTGTTATGCCTTGTTTAGATTAAAATATGTTACAAATGAACGTATATGCCTATCATACTACTATACGCATTTCAAATCAAGAATTTTATATGGTATTTTGTTCCGGGGAGTGTCTGTACATTGGGAAAGAGTTTTCAAGCTACAGAAAAAAGATATGAGATATGTAGAGAATTATTTAGAAAACATAAAGTGCTACCGCTGGCTAGTTTGTACATACTCGAAATACTTCTGTACGTCAGAAGAGAATATAGTTCATATAATAGAAATAACTTTTGTCGCGACTATGAAACGGGATTTTCTGATAATTTGGTTGTACCCCAACATTCTCTGACTATTTTGGAAAAGAGCCCAACATGTATTGGAGTGAAATTATTCAATACATTACCAAACAACTTGAAAAATATGAAGAACAAAAAAGTATTCAAGACCTCCGTCTCTAAATTATTATTCTCGATGTGAATTTATAGTGTTGATGAATTTATGATGATTGTTTGTTGGTTATTCTTGAATGAATTTTTATTTGACATATCCTATTCCTAATACATTGTTTTACTATAGAAAGTGTTCATCTGAGTGTGTATGATGTAACAAAGGTCAAAAGGATTAAATAAATTATAATTAGATGTGAATCTGTACGTCGTACGAGTAAGACGTGTGTCCGTGCAGCTCAAAGAAAATCGGTCTAGTTTAACTGAATCAAAACTAAATAAATCACATCATTATTATTGAAGTCAGGTTTGAAAAAGCGGAAAAATTCCTTAACAAAAATGAATAATCTGTGCAGTGTGTGTGACGTGGGAATCTCCAAGAAATCACCGGGTCTCCAGTGCAGTGGTTTTTGTGGATCGTTCTTTCACGCTAACTCCGTATGTTCTGATATAAACAAACATTAGCTGTCTCTCGTCAATCTCCCCGGCGGTCAATGGCGTTGTAGGAGCTGTCGAACTGAACGAGTTGTCTCGCCGCCGTCGCGTGGTCCGCGCCCCAGTCTACCTCGACGGCGAACCCCGAGCGCTGGATGCGAACATGAAGACGGCCTGCGGAACGAGATTTCTCTTCTCCGCGGTGAAATTGCGGAACTCAGAAAATGCGTTGTGTTCTGCTCGGAGAAAGTCTCAGATTTCGAGACTCAGTTGAATCACTTCAAGAATTTATATAAAACGACAGAAGATCTGAAGAAAGAAAACGGTTTGTTGAAGGAAGAAAACAGAAAACAAGACCTTAAGTACAAAAATTAATAATGCGGAACAGTTTAGTAGGGCGAACAATGTCGAAATACAAGGTGTAATAGAAAAGAAAAATGAGAACCTCATCAGTATTGTGGAAACCATTGGGAAATATGTGGGTTATAGCGTCGATAAAACTGATATCGACTTTGTTACCCGGGTGTCTACCATGAATACCGAAAAGCCAAAGCACATAATTGTACGATTTTTATCAAAACTTAATCGCGATGAATTTGTAGCCAAATCCAAATCCAAACGTAGGGATTCAAATGATACTGGTATAATAATTGAATCGCTGTCTAGCAATAGAATATACGTAAATGAACATCTAACTCTTATGAACAAACAACTCTACAGGGATGCCCGCAAGACGGCAAAGGAACGAAATTTTAAGTATACTTGGGTGCAAAATGGTAACATTCTCATGCGTAAAGACGACACCAGTAAATAAATAAATTAAGCGACCTTAATAATATAAAATATCTATTATAGATCGAAGACACTCAAAATCTTAAACCGCAGTTTACAATGGCTTTAAACATCACATATCAAAACGTTCGAGGACTTCGAACGAAACTAACAGATTTCAGACTGAATTCCCTAGTTAACAATAGCGACATAATATTTATTACTGAGTCCTGGTTGCACGGCGATATCATGGACCATGAAGTGATCGATCCCACTGTATACAGTATATTCCGACGAGACCGTGAAACTTGTGCAACCGCGAGACACAAAAAAACTGGTGGTGGTGTTTTCATCGCGGTGAAAAATGAACTTAACGCAGCCCTTATTGGCGAACTTCAGAGCGACGCGGAGGATGTGTGGGTGAAACTGACTGTAAATAACCATCCTGTTTACTTGTGTTGTGTTTATCTTCCACCTGGGTATAGGGTAGCTATGGATACTTTCTCACGAAATTTGGATTCAATTAAAGGTAAAATAGAAAACAACTTGATTCTCATCTGTGGGGACTTCAACTGCTCGTCGATAAGATGGACACCCCGAACATCTATAGACCGGTATCCACTTGAAGCTGAAGACGTTGAAAACCAGTATACTGATCTAATTGACACGTTATCCTTTTGCGAATTTGAACAGTTCAACCATATACTCAACCATCAAAACAGAATCCTCGACCTAATTTTGTGTAACAAACACCTCATAACTTTCTTAGACAGGAGTGATCACTCTCTGGTGCCAGAAGAAAATTATCATCCTTGTGTCGAACTTTTATTTGAAAAACAAAATCGCCTACTGAGAAATTATAATAAACGCACCGCATTCAATTATAAAAAAGCTAACTATGACGCAATTAATCAGCACCTTTCTTCTGTTCCGTGATCGACCCTACTGACAATGAAGATGTAGAGATTATGTATAATATCGTAAACAAAGCTATTGATAACTATGTTCCAAGAAAAACAGTCAACGGATAGTTTCCAATATTTTATTCCAATAAAACTATCAAACTAAAAAGCCGTGTCCATAAAAAATGGAAAATTCATAAAAATACCTGCGACCTCCACCGCTACAGATCTCTACGTGCCCTATCCAAAACTCAGATAAAAGACGATTATTCCAAATACATTGTCTACCTCGAAGATCAAGCTTCACAAAACCCAAAGTTAATATTTAACATGACTTCGATAAAAAACAAATCCAGAACTAGCAAATTTCCTTCGGTTATGACATTGGGTGATCGGGTTGCTAATGGCGGGGTAGAGGTGTGCAATTTGTTTGCGAGTTTTTTTCCAGAACACCTTTGAAAAATCGACGAGGGACACGTCATTTTCGAACAATTCTGAAGGAAGTCATTTACCCTCTTTAACTTCAATCATTTTGACAGCTGAGGAAATAGAAAAATCCATACGATCACTCGACCGACGTAAGGGATCGGGTCCAGATGGTATTCCGTCTCAATTTGTGCAGAACTGCACCTTCCTCAGTATACCTCTTGAAATAATCTTTAATAAATCCTTAGAATATGACTACTTCCCTAACATCTGGAAACGTGCCATGGTAATACCGATACACAAAGATGGGGACAAGACTCGCGTTGAGAATTACCGTCCAATAAGCAAATTGTGTATATTTGTTAGGTTATTCGAATCCCTAATATATAATTATATTGTATCACTTGTAAAAAATTTGATCATACCGGAACAGCACGGTTTTCTGAAGGGAAGGTCTATAGAGACCAACTTAATTAATTTCCTCGAATATACTTATGAAAATATGGATGAGAAAATTGAAGTTGATGTAATCTATACCGACTTTACGAAATGCTTTGATAAGATTAACCATGATATATTAGTTAGGAGATTAGATGATATTGGAATCGGCGGCTCGCTATTAAACTGGACAAAATCATAGCTACTTGGAAGAAGTCAATATGTTTCAATTGATGGGGACTTTATTTCACAAGAAGTCGACTGCACATCTGGCGTTCCCCAGGGTTCGCACTTGGATCCGCTCTTCTTTCTAATTTACGTTAATAGTATACATTCAGTATTCAAATTCTGTCGTTTCCTCATGTACGCAGATGATCTGAAAATATTCTTTCGCGTGAGAAACCTAGCCGACTGCAAAACTATTCAGACAGAGTTAGATTCTTTCACAGAATTCTGTTCATTTAATTATCTCTTTCTGAATATAAAAAAATGCCACGCCATCTCATTTACTAGAAATAAAATACCAATTTCCTACAATTATAAAATAGGAAACTCCGTGCTGACCCGAGTTTGTAAAAAAAAGGATTTAGGTGTTACCTTCGATTCAAAACTGCTGTTTTGCTACCATATTGAGAACATAGTCTGTTCGGCTAATAAAATGCTCGGATATATTTTTAGGCAATGCAAATCCTTTAAAAACACCCAACCCTTAGTACATGTCTACTACGCTTTCGTGTTCAGCCGTTTAAACTTTGCCTCTGTAATCTGGAACCCACAGTACAAAATTTATATCTCACGCCTCGAAAGAGTCCAGAACAGATTTCTGAAACGCATTTCCTTCAGATATGACCTGTCTTTGCAACATAATGTTGACCGCTATCCCCTCTTAAGAAAAGAATTTAAATTAATATCTCTTGAAGACAGACGTAAAATTAACGAAGTCATATTCTTGTCGAAGGTTTTGCGTGGGGATCTGCAGGCCGCTGATATTCTTGAAAGAATCACAATCAACATCCCGTCATTCAACCTGAGGCATCATGAGTTATTCAATCTGGAATTCAAGCATAAAAATTACACTCAAAACTGTCCACTTCTTAGAATGCTACGTTCCGCTAATGAGACGCAACTCATAGTTGATATATTTCACCTCCCTCCACAAAAAATTAAAATAACCCTAAAGGATGCATACCTCGGTGCTTATTAAACCATTGTTATTTTAACAAATTATTATTATATATGTGTATATTATACTATAAGTTTAATATAAGTTAGTTTGTAGACCTTTTTTTGTTTGAGAGAAAACTTTGTTTTTTTGTTGTTTATTGTGGATACTGTTTCTGGGTTGAACACCTGTTTGTATCCCAAATTCTCTGAATAAATAAATGAATGAATAATTTCAGAAAAATGAAACAAACCCGAAAATAAAGCAAAATGTAGATCTTTATCTATCAATATTATGTGAACTGATTAAGTAATCAAATTTCGCCGTTTTCAATCGTTTGCGTCATATTGTCTTTTTTATCTGCAGAGCGAACAGAATTATTTCGATCTGGCAATATCCACCTTGTCCTTGCTACATCAGCCATAAATGACATTCACAGTCAGTTCACAAGCAAGAAGCGTAACCACAAGTGAGGTTGGAGTGGTTGGACAGGAATCAATTCAGTTCTCCCGAGTGAGCTGCCTGGCCGTATTTCTATTCAGTAGCTTTGTACGAGTTAGAACTTATTGTTTTTCTGAGAACAAAAATCTCTTGATATCTTGGTATCTTATTGGAATCAGCTCAAGATTAAGAGTGATTCCGTTATTTTAACTGTGGTTCGTTTGTTTGCATCTCCATGAAAAAAGCATTTAAATTCTGTCCAAATACTTGCAGTTTTCGTAATGGTCCCAACCGATTAGGCTTGATTGGCTTGACATAAAAAATTCATGTTCTGTATTGAAGGGACCTATCAGACAGAATTCCAGGGTACGGTTGTGATCTGAATGTTCCAGTTTAATTCATCAATATGCTAAACGCGCCGAGGATTCCCTTGATAAAGACAGCTGAATTTCTCTCATCACAGTTATTCGGAATTGACTGATCAGAACAGATTGAAATTTTGAACTCACTTGTAAAATAACCACACAACAGCTTGTGCTTTATTTCGTGAAGAAATTCAGATCGTAAATTTTTTTTTCCTTATTTTTCTTAAATATAGGAGAGTATAGAAATAGTATATTTCATTAGGAGTCCAGAAAGTAAGCTTTTTCCTTGCTCGCGCCATATGTTCCGGGAACTAGTGCAAGCACGGAGAAAGCCTTTCTAGGCGTGTAATGAACGACATTTCTCATTCTAGCTATATTTGTTCTTCAGGAGAAATCATTTCGATTTTGTAGAACAATAATTACTCAAAACACTGACGTCTAATGTCATGATATAATCGTTCCTCTGTGTTTCTAAAGGAAATACAAATTATAGTTCATTTAGGCCATAAAAAGGATACAAATCGGCGCACCCTAAAACTGTTTACGCTGCGGACGCACGGAAAAAGGGCACATTTCGATGGTCTAAATCGACATGTAGATGATAAAATGGAATAAAGGAAATGATTTTCTCTCTGCGAAGAAGAAGGTGTGATTGTACCAGTAATAATCCTCATGGAAATATTCAGTTCGGAATCAATTTTTTTTTACATGAACACTGTTCAACCAAATTCGACAACAATATTCAGCAGTAGGAAAAACCAAGGCTACCGCTGCTGTGCCAGACCATGATGCTTTGTACTCGTAAAAATACTCGTGCATTTTTGTGCTTCCAAGCACTTTTTGAAACCAGTGCTTAGTGCTTAGTAATTGAAGCACTTCATTCACCAAAAGGCTGAGTGCTTAGTATTCCCCAAAGTGCTCCCAATTCCCTTTCCCAATCTTGTTGTAACATGAATGTATGCGATCGACGCTGACGTTTTCAAACCCAAAAATCTAGATTTAATGTGTGTGTGTGTGCGACCTTAGTACACGGCCGCATATAGGTACATCTGGTCAGTTTATTGAACGTGCCTTGGAATTTTGTGTAGATTTAAATGCTCAATTTAATTATTAAAACAGAGTTTTTTACAATGTCGTCCCATATTTAAGAAGCTTATTACTTTCAATAGAAGAGTATTATAGTGATTAGAACTCTTACATGCTATTCTTTTCATTCTCGGGTTTTTACTGAAATAAGAAATTAGACCGAGATATTGATAAGAAAAAAATCAAAATAGTGATATTTTTATATGTCCGTAAAAATCCAATAGCTGAGTAACAATTGTTTTATAAATTTTTCAAAAGAAAAAGCTCATCTCTCAGGAAAAACTTGAGAATGTTTTGAGATATCTCATGCACGAACCGATAAATAGCAAAATACTCGAGACAGTAATTTTTCAGAAATGCACTGCAAGTCGAAAACGTATCGATCAGTGACGGATCGTCTCTTCAGGTGTAGGTCACCCAAATTCAAGTTAATAGATGTTGTGAAAAACAATAAAAATTCCGAAAATTCGAAAAAAACACTGATTTTCTTAGTAATATCTTGATAATTAATTTCAATTTATCTGCATAACAGTACGTGAATAGTGCTTGAGTAGCAATTAATTCTTCCTATCATCACAACACCCTGTCATCAGTTTGTCCTACTAATACAGTCGCAATAGTAAAATTATTAAAATTCTCTAACAAGATATTGAGAATATCATTCCCGGTTCGACTTCTACTGACTTCGAAAAAACCCAAAATCGTTCTGATATTTTATCGTTTTGAACGAAGCGGAAAATTACTGACATCTGATATCTGTTGTCCCGTCTATTTCCCAAAAAAAGCACCTCGCTGCACTGTTCATTTCGTCAACGAATGAATATGCTGGAAATGTCATGTTTACTCGAAGCGCGATGAATTTCCTTCATGATATCGTATTCAGAAGAACAGAAACGGCACTTTTGGTGGGAAAATGGCAGGGAGTACCAAAAACAGTTTTTGAAGAAGATCCAACTATGACTTGTGTGCTGAAACAGATTTGACATAGAGAGTCTAAAAATTGGTAACTTTTTCAAATTTCTTGTCGTCACATGAAAATGTGAAAAATTGTTTCATAGTAAAAGAGTCGCCAATCGCCGCTATTTAATATTACAGTACAATTGCGTTAATATGAACGCAAAAAATTTTGGTTTCTTCATATTACAGGAATTGTTCATATTTTTGAAGGTCAAGAAATATATTTTTTTTTGCATGTTTTCTAGATTTACCTCTTCAAGAGCACATATAAGTATAAATAATGATGATGCGTATATAGTTAAAACAAAACTAGTTCAATAAGAAAAGCGTTAAGATATTTAAAGAATAATCAAAACTGATCAATCTCAAATTTAAGACTTTGTGGTTCGATCATTTGTCCAGAAACTACTTTCTCGTTGGAAAAGAAACAATTAATATTCCTAAATTTCCATTATAGCATTTTGCCTTCTTTGAAGTGTATGTTTTGATCAATCTGAATGTACTGCAACTGCATACTCTTTCCAGAATTTCTGTTTTTTGATCTTTTATAGAACAGACCGTTCGCTTTGCAGTCCCATCCATAGGGTTATAATGACATTAGATAAGTCTTCCGGGTTTATAAGATAAAGTCGAATTAATTCGACATCCTGTATTTCAAGGACAATACAATAACTTTTCGGATGCCTCATGGTTCGTTAGGATCGGATCATTTTCAAGAAAAATCTTGAGGTTTGAAATTCACTTGAAATTGTCAATATGCTCAGATCATTTCCATGTGTGTCGGCGAAACTTAAGGTCGAATAATTACTAATAGACCACGGCTCTTCCAATTCCGAATTATTTCACCAGTAAGGATATTTTCTCATAAAGAGAAAAACATCTTGATTTTTTACCAACTTCCACCATTTCCTTAAGCTATGGTAGTACTCCTAGGAAAAAAAATGCGAGACAACTTATGAAAGCGCGAATCGGCAATGAATAATTCACCATAAATCGTGAAAACCGATTCATTACTTCGAAAAAAATAGACAAGTTACAAAAAATTCATATTAGTGAGATCATTCTCTGTTCATATTACAGAGTAGTCAATACAAAAAATTTTGTGTTCACATTACGGAGTAGATCATATTGACGCGTGTTCATACTAAACGCGATTGTACTGTACCTCCATGACATTTATCATCACTCAAATTATGAGAATTCAACTATCTAATAAATTCGTAATTCTATTAGCAAAATAACGGATTTACTCAAAGAACACAAAAAAACACGTGTTTGGTTTGAAACGTAGCGAAGGTAAGACTAATTGCAAAGGAATCCGCATAAACGCCGTCAACTTGTCGCGATAGTTTTTTGTATTTTAGCACACTGTTTATGTGTGTGAACTCATTCATAATTCGATTCGATTGATGGTTTTCTAGTGAAAAAGAGTTGAAAACGCCTTCGAATTGCTATTTTAATTGCTTATTTCTGTACTTTCAGATTAAAATTTTGCTATTTGTTTTGGATAATTCCACGCCTATTGATAATGAAAACCGCAAATTTTTATTATATAATTCCGCATCACTTTTTGATTGTGTTTCCAACACCGCAGATTAAGAACCAAAAGTTGAGGCAGATTTCCCGCAGCCAAGGGTCCCTGAGAAGAGCTGGGAGTTGTAGCAGAGCCCTCCAAGTCATCACCCTCAGACGAGTTGGTAAGTCATCATTGTTGACCGCCTTATTTCTCATGAACTTGTTGTTTCACATTGGATTAATCTCGCCTTTCGCTCCCGCAAAATACAATCTGCTTTTCTCTACAATTTTACTGAGCTACCGGAATTAACATTAGTCCTTCGGGCCGGATGATTTTTGTGGTGAAAATTGTTGATGAGTGTTAGCTAAAATGCTGGTTTGCCCCGTATTTTCAGACGCAAGATGTTTACCATTTATGTTATGTTGAGTAATTGTGGGTGACTAATAGAATAGTCGCCGCTCTTTTTGTTAGAAACTTAGGAGATAGTCGTCAATATAGTGTTATCGAGTTAAGAAGGTTGTTTTATCACGAAGAATTAGGATACTCTCTAATATTGCAGCGGCGGGATAGAATAGAATAGAATAGAAAAATCTTTATTTCCCAAATCATCGACATACAATCTAAATCAAAGAAGAGGAAAACAGGTCAAAATTTGAACATAAAAAAAAAAATCATGAAATAACACCCGGAGGAGAGCATGCATTTTACAATCGACAACAAAAATTCTTGAATTCAAGTATTGAATAGGGTTCACATTTGACAATAATTGACAAGATTGTTTTTTTGAAAATTTTAAATTCTTGAATATTCCTTATAATTTTAGGTAAAAAATTAAATAATCTTATGCTCATGTATAAGACGCTTTGCTCTGTAATGTTATATTTATGAGGGGGAAAAAAAAATTCGTTCATTCTACGAGTAGAATTCCCATTTTTAAATTGAAGAAAATATCGATGATTTTTATGAAAAAATAATAAAACTCTATAAATGTACAGGCCTGTCATAGTAAGTACATTGTTCCTTCTGAATGCACCTCTACACGATTCTCTGAATTTCATCCTCAACATTGTCCTTATGGCAAGTTTTTGTGTGATAAATATCTGTTTTGCTGATGCACTCTCTCCCCAAAATATAATTCCATAGGACATGATGGAATGAAAATTAGCATAGTAAACATTCATCAGAGTCTTACTGTCAATTTGATTCACCAAGGCTCTCAGCATATAAACTGCGGAATTTAATTTGTTCACAAGTATTTCACAATGTACTGTCCAGTTCAAGTGGCGGTCTATATATATTCCAAGAAGTTTTGTTTGTGAATTAGTCTGAACCAATCCAGAACTGAAGGCAATGCCAAGCGGAGGTGTTAATTTTGATCGACTATTAGAGAAAATCAGTACGTTAGTTTTATCATTATTGAGAACTAGTCCATTTATTGTACACCAGTTCTCGATCAGTGTCATAGATCGCTTTAGGTTTTCAACAACTCCTTCAATATCTTTAGATGACACAATAATATTAGTATCATCAGCGTAAAGGTATAGTTCTATCATTGCCTCAGTCAAGCATTCTACAAGAAACTGGTTATTCTCCGATGAGTTAAAGTTATTCAATAAGAAAAATTCCGAGAAGTTATCATTTAATTTTGGCGACAAATTATCGATTGGTTCTTCCAAAGTTTGAACGATCTGTAACTTTTGTTGCTCAGATTCTTCTGTCAACGCGAAAACCTCCGGCAAATCGTCGACATAGACCAGGAACAAGATTGGTCCTACAATGGTACCCTGTGGCACACCCATTACAATGGTTTCCTCTGATGACGTGTTACACTCATTATCGTCACATAAGATGACGACCTGTTTCCTATCTTTAAGGTAACTCTCAAAAAGTTTATATGGGATTCCCCGGATACCACACTTTTCTAGTTTTGAGAGCAAGATATCATGGTTAACGCAATCAAATGCTTTTGATAAGTCTATAAAAAGGCCAGCAGGTATCTGACCTTCTTCGAGGGAATATATTATTTTCTGAAGAAACTCAAAAATTGCAGTCTCTGTACTCCTGCCCCGAATAAAACCATGCTGCCTTTCAGATAATACTTTGAATTTGTTAACAAAATTTATAAGTCTATTAACTAAGATTTTTTCGAAGATCTTAGCGAATGAAGTGATGAGACTGATTGGTCTATAGTTGGATAGATTGTGAGAGTCTCCCTTCTTGTAACAAGGCCGTACCACCGACTTCTTCAGGCCATCCGGAAAAATGCCTGCCCTAAATGAACAATTTATAATGAAACACAGTGGTTTGATAATGTGCAAAATATGGCGTTTAATCACTGTCATTGGGACTTCATCATACCCAAATGATTTTTTGTTTTTCATTAATTTAACAGTCGATAAGATTTCAGGTTCCAGAACCTCAAATAAACAAAAGGAATTAGTGACCTTAGATTTACCGTTAGTGGCCAGATCGACATTGAAATTACCAGACAAAGTTTTCGGTATATTGATGAAGAAATCATTGAATTGATCTGCAAGTTGAGAGCCTTTTAGGTCACTGTTCATAAAACCTGTATGGTTAGGGTTTTTACTCCTATTCGTTACCTCTCTAACAATATTCCACGCTGTTTTGGATTTATTTTCAGAATTATCTATGCGAGATGAATTCAAAAACTTCCTATCAGCGATTAACGCAGCATCATAAAGGCGCTTTACCATTTTATATTTTCCAACTAACTCTGGTTTATATCTAGACATAGTGAGAAGTGAATCTAATTGATTCTTCAATGATGCAGTTTTAGGTGTTAATGTATATTTCTTTTTATTGGACAAACGAAGCGTTTTAAGATGAAATGCTTCCAGGAAACTATAATTGAACTTCTCGGAAAAAAAATTCCACAGTTCATTTACATCATTCTCAGGTATATCATAAAGTAGGGACCAGTCTAGACCAAGAAGAAGCTTTTCAAAATATTTATGATTTTCCTCGCTATAAAGTCTGATTTTTCTACTCCGTACATGTTTACCAATACTGAGATTGAGATCAAAAGTGAATTTTTGGCCAGAGTGATCGGATAAATGCTCTTCGAGAATGGTAGTCGTACCCTCTATATTCGAGATGATATTGTCTAAGCAAGTCTTAGTGCTCGATGTCACTCTAGTAGGTTCAAAAATAGATACATTTAGATCGTATGTTTTCAGAACTGTCAAAAAAAATTTTGAATCAACAGAATCAGACAATAAATCAATATTGAAATCACCTGCAATAATGAACTTCATCCTTTCATTATGACATTTGTCAAGCACCAATGAAAATTTCTCGAAAAAAACATCAATATCACTCAGAGGGAGAGTATTAGGGCGGTATATACAAATTAAAAGATATTTCTCAGAGCCAATTGCAAATTGGCTTGCACAGCATTCAAAAGAACCATTAAAATTTAGATGTTTAAAATCGTCTCTGTTCGTGAATTGCATACCCACTTCATAGTAAATGGCACATCCACCATGTCGGCCCCTTTCCCTGCAGTATGAGGACGCTAGGATGTATCCTGGCGGAGTATACAATGGTAGTTCTTCACTTGATCTCCAATGTTCAGTAATGCATAAAATATTTATATGGTGGTTGGATAAAACATTTTGCAGTTTCAAGAAGGATGTGGTAATGGATTGAATATTTTGATGAAGTATATTCAGTCTGTTTGTTTCATTGGTTACGTGATGGTTATGGGTAATGTTTCTTTCCGAAAAAAATTCCTAAAGTTGAACTCTCTCAGAATCACTCCTTTCGGCCATGATTCCGGTTTTGACAGTTCAGTGAATTGGTCTTCTGAGGGCACTCCAACGCTGAATGCTGAGTTGTTACCTTTTGTGGGTAGCTTTTTCACTTCGCACCCTATAGTACCCATGGATTCCTGAAGAAAGTCCATAATATCAGCCTCAGATACATCACTTCCATACACTCTTCCGACATACAACCACTTTTTCCTAGGTGCGCCCTTGATTTTCGATTCTGATGTCACTTGTTTAGATCCGGTACATATCGTCGAAATTTTAGGTACTCTTTGTTTTTTTTTTACCACTGTATTCCACTGGAATTCGTCCTGTTGTGTAGCAGTAGTTGCAAGCTCTTGAGCATTACCCCTAATTTTGGATTCAGTATTAACAGGTTGTTCCACTTTATGCAGTTTAAGCAATTGCGATTTTTCGTTGGTTCTTTTCAGATCATTATTTGCAGAAAGTGTTGAAGAGGTATTGTTCGAAATCATCCGCGCATTTGGATCATCAGTTACAGAATACGCTGGTTTATCAGCTCCGTTGATAATTTTGATAGTCGGAATTTCCTTCATATGATTACTTTGATTATATTGTGGGTGTTTATCAATGGGCGGCGCATATTGATTGATAATGTTTTTCCCCTTATTAGTATTCTGTTTTTCTTCCAAATCGCAAATTCTTTGAAGAAGTAATGAATTATTCTGCTTCAGTATCTCATTCTTTTCATTAGAAGATTCCAACAACTGAACGAGGAACCGAATTTTCGTTTCCAACAACCTTCGATCGACAAAATCCGTTGCAATCACTGCGCTGGTTTCGGGTTTCTTCAAGACATTTTCGTACGATTGACAGCAATTTACATGAAAGCCATCAATAAATTTCACATTTTCCATCTTCTCCATATAACGCTCTATTCGAAGAGGCTCAAATTAGTGTTAGTTATTTAGTGAAGTAGTATTTAGTGCAGTTAAATAGAAAAGAAAGAAAAAACAGTAAAAGTTAATTTTAAGTAGTGAAGTTAAGTGAAAAGTAAAAATGGGGAAAAGATCAAGGAAAAGACATGTGACATCGTCATCGTCATCGGATTCCAGCAGTGGAAGCGATTATGATCGATACAAGCGAAAATCATTCAAAACCAAAACATAAGTCAAAGAAACGTTCTCCAAGCCCGTCACGTACACCACCACGTAGAACTTCCGTAAGTGCTGTGTCTGCGGAAAATACATTAGTAAATGACCAAAATAAGAAAATTGAGCAGTTGGAAAACGCTGTCAATGAACTTTTGGCACACAAACCACAAACAAATTCAAACAATATTAGATCCGATTGCATTCCAGAGTTTTCGCCGGATTCTCTGGGAGCAAGAAAATGGTTTGATAAAATCAAACAACTGAAATCAATTAATAATTTTGACCAAAAACATAACATTTACAATATGCAGTCCCGTTTTAAGGGTTTAGCGAAAACTTGGTATAACAGTTTGGATAGTTACGACCACACATGGGAAGAGTGGAAAACCATGATTTATAAGGCATTCCCAGAGCACCACGACTTTCCATCGACTTAAAAAAAAAAATGATCAATTTGGTAAAAACACCTAACCAAACGTGGAATGAATAATACTTTAATAAAACTGAATTATTGCGGGCATGTGAAATAAGAGGAAAAAACGCCGTAGTGATGTTAATAGACGGGATAAATGATCAAGCAATGCAGAATGGTGCAAAAGCCGGCAGATACAACGAACCAGAAGATCTTTTAAAGGATAATTTATCTACGTTGGCATCTACATCGCAACCTTCTATATCATGCAGTGATATTAACAAAAAACATGTTAGGGACAATAAAATTTCCTCTAAAAGAGAAACAAAATAAATCGTAATTGTTTTAATTGTGGGAAACGAGGTCATATTGCTAAAGATTGTCGCAACAACAGACTTTAATATGTAGAAAGCTGGGACACCCGGCCGAAAAGTGTTATAAGAAAAACGAGCTCACTACGAAATCGTATCATAGCAAGACATCTACTGAAAAACCAGCTCTATTATGCAAGACAGCCAATAAAAATTTTGAAAAATGTTATGTTATGCCATGTAAGTTAAATAAAATTCTATGAGTGAACGAGAACTGGTTTGAAATAATGTACGAGACATGCTAGAAAATGACATAATTCGTGAGTCAAATTCCCGATATGCAAGCCCGATTCTTTTGGTTAAGAAGAAAAATGGTGAGGATCGGATTTGCGTCGATTTAAGAGCTTTGAACTCCAGAACTATCAAGGACTGCTACCCCATATCCCGTGTAGATGATCACTTGAAAAGGTTAAAGAATTGCACCTTCTTTACTACACTCGACATGGCTAGTGGCTATCATCAGATACCTATGGCGGAAGAGACTCTATTGGGAAAACAGCCTTCGTGACACCGGATGGACACTATGAATATGTGAGGATGCCGTTTGGACTGGTCAATGAACCTGATGTATTCCAGAGAGCTGTGAATCAAATACTGGGTTCATTACGATTTTCCACCGCTCTTGCTTACTTGGACGACATTTTGGTTCCATCGAGTGATGTAGCTTCAGGGCTTGAATCCTTAGAGTTCATATTACAACTGTTCCAACAAGCAAACCTTGCACTACGGTTATCGAAATATCACCTCTTCAAAAGAATCATCGAATATCTGCGACATGAACTCAGCGAGGAAGGTGTCCGTCCAGCTATAGGTAAAATTTCGGCAGTTCAAGCTTTTCCGACTCCTAAAAACCTTCACGAAGTCCGTCAGTTTCTTGGACTAGCGAGCTATTTCCGAAAATATGTTAAAGATTTTGCTAGAATTGCGAGATCGTTAACGCAACTCACAAAAAAGGACGCCAAATATGAATGGACTTCGGACCAGGCAACATCATTTGATCGTCTTTAGAAGATTTAATGCAGTAGACCTTTTCTAACAATCTACGATTCAGCACTGGAGACAGAACTTCACACGAACGCATCCAAACTTGAAGTCGCCGGAATCCTATTACAGAAACAGCGAGATTCCAAGCTAAGGCCGGTCCTACATTTTAGCAGGCAAATTAGTAAAGAGGAGCAGCTTTACCATTCCTACGAGTTAGAGACGATGACCGTTGTCAACTCGATGCAAAGGTTTCGCGTTCATTTTCTTGGCATACCATTCAAAGTTGTGACTGATTGCAACGCCCTCCGTCTAACTTTGTCAAAGAGAGATCTTGTACCCAGAATAGGACGTCGGTGGATGGCTACACAGGAGTTGGATTTCTCGATCGAATACCGCCCTGGGACTCGTATGGCTCATGTGGACGCTCTAAACAGAAACCCTGTAGATGGTCGTAGCCCATATGATGATGTCAATATTCTAAACGTGAATATTACAGAAAGTGACTGGGTATTATCTGCACAGCTACAAGTCGAACGATATATACCACTTACTTTCGAGGGTACCAACGGATAAGGAAGAGGCTACAATCCACAAGTAGTATGTGCTGAAGAATGATAGAATATATCGAAAAACTAAAGATGGATTAAAGTGGATGGTTCCAAGAGCAGCCCGTCGTACAATTGCCAATTATTTTCATGATCAAGCGCGCCATCTAGCAGCAGATAAGAGCATCTCGCAAATAACTTGAGACTATTAGTTTCTTCGTTTAAATAAATATGTTAATCGGTACATTCGTTGTTGCCTTAACTGTCAATATAGCAAAAGTAGTGGCGGTCCACAAGCTGGTTACCTGCATCCCATCCCGAAAATATCGGTAGCCATGGATACGTTACATGACGACCATCTTGGACCCTTCGTAAGGAGTATGAAGGAAAACGCCTTCTTAATGGTAGCAGTTGATGCCTTTACAAAATACGTATGGGGTGCAGATAAAATCAAGCCTTACGAGACCAGATTCGGATCAGAATGTGATGCTTCCTCAGAAGATGAAAGTGTTGCCTTGGGTGAAACATCACCCGAACGAAAAACGTGCGAGAAGAGTGAAACGTCACTCAGAAAGAAAATATTCACAGAGAAAATCAGGATTCCCTTCAAGGTCTTGCCGTTACAGGCGGAGTACGTCCTCCTCCAAGTACGGGTGGCGGGTCGGAAGAGGATCTCAGACTTCGACTAATGAGAAAACGATCTGCGGGCCAGTCTCGATGGGTCGTTATGAAATAATATATAATTTATGTTTATTTATTGTTGCAGGCATTTCCTTAGGGGTGTTACTACCTACCGAATGTTGAAGGCAAGGCTCTCGGGTCGAGATCCTGGTAGCATGGCCGAACTGTTAGCTAAAATCCTGGTTTGCCATGTATTTTTGGACGCAAGATGTTTACCATTCATGTAATGTTGAGTAATTGAGGGTGACTAATAGAATAGTCGCCGCTCTTTTTGTTAGAAACTCAGGAAATAGCCGTCAATATAGTGTTATCGAGTTAAGAATGTTGTTTTATTACGAAGAATTGGGATGCTCTCTAATATTAGTGAGGGTTGATTCACCTATTATTATTTTGTTTCGATTTGCAATCTGTTTCATTCATTTCATTTGGTTGCACTTGGAGTATCCCCGAGAGTTCGCTTTGTTATTGTTTGGTTACTCAAAGAACACAAAAAAACACGTGTTTGGTTTGAAACGTAGCGAAGGCAAGACTAATTGCAAAGGAGTCTGCATAAACGCAGTCAACAATGAGGGCTTGTCGCGATAGTTTTTTGTTTCTCAGCACACTGTTCACGAGTGTGAACATTCATTCATAATTCGATTTGATTGATGGTTTTCTAGTGAAAACGAGTTAAAAACGCCTGTGGATTTTGATTTTTCTCGCTTATTTCTGTAATTACAGATTAAAAATTTCGCTATTTGTTTTAGATAATTCCACGCTTTTTGATGATAAAAACCGCTTATTTTTATTGTATAATTCCGCATCGCATTTGATTGTGTTTTCAATACCGCATCGAACCAAAAGTTGGGGCAGATTTCCCGCTGCCAAGGGTCCCTGAGAAGAGCTGGGAGTTGTAGCAGAGCCCTCCAAGTCATCAGCCTTAGAAGATTTGGGTAAGCCATCATTGTTGACCACCTTTCTTCTCATAAACTTGTTGTTTCACATTGCAATAATCTCGCCTTTCGCTCTCGCAAAATACAGTCTACTTTTCTCTACAATTTTACTGAGCTACCGGAAATAACATTGGTCCTAACGAGACCGGATGATTTTTTTGGTGAAAATTGTTGATGAGTGAGGGTTGATCTTTTTATTGTTATCATTATTTTTTTCTCGATTCGCAATCTTTTTCATTCATTGTATTCGGTTGCACTTGAAGTATCTTCGAGAGTTCGCTTTGTTATTTTATAGGGAGGTAAATTTATTCAATCTCATTTATTGATTTTCTTGTTTTGAATTGCGGTTAGTTGAGATTGAAATGGCTGACGTAAAACTAAAGAAAGCCAAATTCAACAGAAATTCTTGCCTTAGCGAGATAACTGCATTGCTAGATCTTGCTACTCGAGCTAAAGTAGACTTAGAACATCATTCAAAATCCGATTTACCGAACTCGACGAAGTTAGAGAGGAGTTCAATAAGCAGCATCAGATCATTCTTTCTCTTTTATTCCAAGATGATGACGCTGATATGGAATCGGAAGAGGCCATCCGAACGCAGTTTCAAAATGACTATTTTGCAATCAAAACTATCTATACTGAATTATTTGATCCAAACCTAGCCAATTTAGATACTTCAGCTCATTCGGTGTTCACGAGGAAATCAGCTTCTTGCATTTTAAACCACTCTACGCCACAGGTTTGTCTTCCTAAGATTGATATAAAGAAGTTTAGAGGAGATTATACGCAATTTACTACCTTTATTGACTTTTTTGACGTTTTGGTGCAAAACAATTCTTGTTTGAATGACATTGAAAAATTTAATTATCTAATTTCATCATTAGAAAGTCCGCCGTTGTCTTTGGTTCGTACGTTACCGATGACTGCTAGTAATTATCAAACCGCTTATGATTCTTTAGTTACTCGTTTTTCTAATGAACGGTTAAGAGCTCAGGCACATTGGAATGCTCTAGAAAATTCTCCAAAAATAAATTGTTCTGATTATAACGCCCTTCGTAAATTATTGAATTATTTCACTGAAAATATCGCTGCGCTACGCAATTTGCAGTTTCCAGTTGACTCATGGGACTTCGTTTTATTTTTGATGATGATAAAACGGTTGGATAACGCAACAGTTACTCGCTTCGAAATGGAAAACGGCTCATCCTCTATTTCCGAATTTCAAACACTACTTGACTTCTTGAACAAATATTGCACCGCAATGGATACACTGGGAGCATCATCCGCAGTTCCCCGTTATAGTAATAATAATAAGCCATCTTTTAGCTCTAAACGCATCGCATCCTTCTTCACTGATGATAATAAGGATCAGCTCAACAAAAATACATCACCATGTTGTTCGCTCTGTAAACAAAACCACTCGATCATTTCTTGTCCAAAATTCGCAGAAAAAACTCCACAAGAACGCCACGCTTTCGCTAAACAGAAACATTTCTGTTTCAATTGTCTCAGTTCAATTCACGATCTTCGGAATTGTAAGTCTATACAAAATTGTCGCAGATGTCATCAAAGACATCACACTTTATTGCACCTTGATAAATTCACTACAAATGAAGATAGAAGAGTGGAAGTTTAACCGTCAACCTCGTCCAGTATTAATAATAATAAAAATAATAATTTATTAATCCTTTCGGACATGCAAATACATGTATAGGATAAGTCAAAATACAAAAATAAACTGATACAATCATACAAGTATTCATTCACAGTATAATAGCATTTTTCTAACAATAGGCTTTTAACATTTTCTTAAACTCGTTATAATTAAGATATCTTATACTAAATGGCAGATGATTGTAAAGTTTTATGGACTGATACGTAGGAGACATTTCAAACTTAGCAGTCCTATGTTTAGGAATATGAAGCAATCCCTCGCTTCTAGTTTTATAATTATGAAAGCTAGATAGTTCAATCATGTCTGCTTTATTTTCATTCACATGTAGAAGACATTTGAGTATGAAGATCGAAGACAAGGTGAGTATACAACTTTCAACAAATAACGCTCTGCATAACTGACGCGGAGGTATATTGTACATCATACGTAAAATTCGTTTCTGCAATATAAAAGCTCTGCCAACATCCGAAGATTTCCCCACAGCAGAATATTATATGACAAATGGCTATAAACCAAACTATAATAGATATTTCTTAGACTTTCTGGAGGAGGGAAATATTTTACCCTACTTATTGCAAAATAAGAACTGTTGAGCTTGTTACACAATGAATCGACATGAGTGAACCACCTCAAACCACTGTCCAAGTGGATGCCAAGAAATTTCGCATTCTCCTTAGACAGTACGTCATCATTCAAATAGTGAATGATGAGCTGCTGATCACTTTGACATAGTGTGAAATATATACATTCAGTTTTTCGAATGTTAATCATGAGATTATTTCTATGACACCAATCTGCGAAGCAACTTACAAGAACACCACACAACCTTTGGAGCTCCTCGAAAGATGAAGCTGTTATTACCACTGAAACGTCATCAGCAATTAAGGTTAATAGATATTTCCTCACCATCAAAGCATCCTGAGGGGCTGACGAATCGACAAACATCATCTGCAGATTGCCAGGGAGATCATTGATAAAAATCAAAAATAAAAGTAGCCCTAGGACAGAACCCTGCGGCACTCCCAGATTGACACTATGATCCGCAAACAACGAGTTTTCAAGCTTCACACACATGGATCTACCTTCCAGATAGCTACGAAGCCAGTCCAAGAACACACCTCGAAACCCTAAGTTGTAACATTTGTCCAGAATGAACTGAAAAGACAGACTAGCAAATGCTTGAGAAAGATCGAAGAAAAGCCCTGCCACATGAAATGTATGTATTGTATGTATTTTTCCATGCATTCTAGGTTGTGTACTGACGTGAAGTTATTTTTTTTAGAAATCTTAAAGATTTACCTCCGTTGTCTCCGGTTTTAAATTCGAGACATGAAAAGCACTAAACTTTTCAATGCCTTCGACAGATGAATCACCAGTGTTACTCTCAACGACCAATGCTCGATTTTCTTGTGGATCTTTTGCGGGAGACAATTGTCCATTCTTCACTGTGTTGTTTAGGTGAGGTAGAAGGAATCGAATCTAAAAGTTGTGTCCTCTCCAGCCATATTATTTCTGCGTGTAACACGTTCATTGCGTCCTGAAGTAGATGTTTTCGCAGGAGCGTTGGATGATTCGGCATTCGCAACAATGCGCGATACCTGGGAACACTCTGAACCGATGGGAGTATCAGTTACAGGACCACTAATGGAACCTCCGTGCGTTTTCTCGGAGCGTACGCGTGTGTTGGATTTACCTACTTTGTTATCAGCACTTATATTTGTATTTTTTTTCTTTAGTTTATCGATCTCTGCATTCTTACATGCAATTTCTGTTTCTAGTGCTGAAATCTTGAACCTCAGCAAACCATTATTTTACATGAGTAAAATAAAATTCTTGAAGTGTGCTGAACATAGAAAGACCGGCAGGTATCCTGAACGTGGTGCGGATTTGTCGGAGATCATGCGGGAAATGCGAATTTCAACGTTGCAGGAGAGACAGAAGCGACAGTGCGCTAAATTTGCGCAAAAGCTTGTCACTGGAAGAATTGATTCACCTCATCTGCTGTCCAGGGTTGACTTTCGTGTGCCAAGGATTGAAACGAGGACCACATCAAACTTTCGACTCCCTAAACCTCGGACTAACGTACTTGAGCAAGCTCCGGTTTATCGATTTTGCAGAGCTGCTGATGAACTTAAATTTAATTTGTTTTTTCAGTTCGGGGCGGTTATTGTTTATTGTTATATCATTGAATGTGTTATTTTGTTGGAATAATTGTTCATATTATTCATTGGCAATATGTTACCCTGTTAATGGGAATTCTCCTGTTGGGTAAAATAAACTATTATTATTATTATTATTATTATTATGAGTAGATCGTTCTTTGCCTCTATCTCGTAAAATATTTTCAAGAGTAGTTCTTGTTGGGAAGACTTGTTCGATACATCTCTATTCATATTTTCCGTCATCGGAGATATATCAGGAGTAAGATCGGTGGACGTAGTTATATCATCTCCAAAGAAACTTTTTTACTTTATTTGCACAACCGGGATGGTAAACCTTATTGCACGTATTACACTTTGTACTAATTTTGATAATAATTCTTTTACAACAAGCGCATTCGAGAATCGAAATCTGAAGAGACCCGCTTGGCACAACCTTCTTAGTCGACGTCATGACGTTGATGATACTACATTTTCGGCTAGAGTTGATATCTCGAAGTCGTCATCCGTTCTATTATCCACCGCATTGATTGACGTGCGTGATAGTTTCGGAATATTTCATACATTACGCTGTCTCTTAGATAGTGGCTCTATGTCATCCTTCATAAGTAAGAAGGCAGCTAATGTGTTGGATTTGCTTCGGCATAAAATGAAAATAAATGTTTAGGGCCTGAATTCAATGAACAGTATCGCTCAACATGGTTCCATGACCATCTCTTTCCGCCCAGTCGAATCACAAACACCTATCTTTGTTACTGATGCTATAGTTTTAGACCGGATATGCGAGAAGGTTCCTGCCTCTCAGGTTCCCAAAAGTGGTTGGTCGCAGTTCTGTAATCTGAAATTAGCAGATGCGCATTTTCACACGCCCGGTATAATTGATATACTGCTTGGCGCAGACGTTTTTTCTAAAATTGATCTCCCTGAAAAAATTGTTGGCAAGCCTGGACAGTTGGACGCAATCAATACCGTGCTCGGTTATGTTTTGATGGGAAGATTTGAATGCAATTCAAATAATTCTATTTCCGCCCTATTCGCTTCCCCAACTGAATCAAAGTTGGACTTTTCGCTCCAAAGTTTTTGGGAACTAGACTCTGTTCCTCTAATGCATCAATTGATGCATTGTCACCAGAAGACAAAGAGAGTGACAAAATATTTGCCAACACACATTTTCGTGATCTTGAGGGAAGATACGTAGTTTCTCTTCCTTTTCGCAATGGATTACCTAGATTTAATGGCATTTGTGATTTAGCAATTAGTCCGTTTATATCTCTAGAGCGAAGACTTTTTCGGAACCCCAATCTTTATCAGTTGTACTCCGATTTTATGCGGGACTACCTTGATTCTGGTCATATGGAACGTGTTGACGAGAGCTCCTTAAATGAAAATGGTTTTTATTTTCTGCATCATTGTGTCGTTAAAACGCAAAACGATCAGATTAAATTACGCGTTGTTTGCAATGCCTCCGCCAAGTCTCCTTCGTTGGGAGAGGATTCACTTAACGACCATCTACTCACTGGGAAAAAACTTCAACAAGACATTGTCTGGGGCTGATTGTGCATGATCCTGTCCGGAGCTCAGGTTTTTTTTTTTTTTTTGAATTTTTAGCTTGTAATTAATTTTTAATTAATTTGTCATTCTGACAATTTGCGAAATAAAACATCAAAATTTCTAGCTCCTCCAAGAATGGAGGTTTGGGCGTTGGGCCAGCACCCCAACACCAAATAAAATGACCAAGTTGCTGAATTTCTCATTCAACAAGCCTTGGAATAACAGTGGTGGTATATAACGATGAACGAGGGAATGAAATAAGTATGAGAATAACAACTTGAAATGTACAGGGAATATCAAGCACCAGGGGATCATTATTACTGAAGAGTTGGAGGATTGAAGATTGAAAATAAAATAGAGGGGCAGTTCAGAAGAATGCAAAGACTTGAGAGGCTTGGCGAAGAGAACTGGGTATACGGCATGAGGCTGTTTCTTAATGATATGTACTGTACATTGCAATCATATTGTTAAGCCAGAATACATACATACAATTAATTTTTCTAATGACGTGTGTTATTTGTAATGCTCACCAATAAATCTCTCTCTCTCTCTCTCTCTGTGTTGTTACGTTTTCGCTTGCACGAATATACAGTATGTGCCGATATTCGACAGATGTATCGAATGATACGGGTCAGAAAAAATCACGTGAATTACCAAAGCATTATTTGGATATTTGGAGATTTTCTCCTCAGGAAGATCTTCAAGACTATAGATTGCTAACCGTGATATACGGTGTTAGTATCGTTCCGTACTTGGCTCTCCGAACGTTAAGTCAATTAGCTGATGACGAAGGAAAGGCTTTTCCCCTAGCTTCAAGGGCATTGCGGGAGGATACTTACGTTGATGACATCATCACTGGGAGCTCTACGCTAGAAGGTGCGAGACGTTTAAGACACGAGTTAGTTGACCTTCTCAAAAGAGGTCAGTTCGAGCTCAGAAAGTTCGCCTCGACTTACCATCAACAGATCTTTCGATTGACCTAGTTTCATTTGATTGTAAGAATGAATACACATCACTAAAGGTCCTAGGTCTATTGTGGGATCCACCAAATGATGTATTTCGCTTTAGTGTGCAACCTTCAAACCGCCCTTGTACTACTAAACGCAACCTCTTATCGCAGTTAGCACAGATATACGACCCGCTCGGATTTTTATCTCCGATTACCTTCTTCCTGAAACATTTACTTCAGAAAATATGGTCGTCTGGCATAAATTTGGATGAAGAACCATCTGCTGTTATTGTGAGAGTGTGGGATAAATATAGCTCAGAGTTGAGAAATCTTTCTTCTGCTTTCCTCGCAAAATGAGTGTATCAGATGTGGTACCATATGATTTGTTGGGTTTCTGTGACGCATCAGAAAAGGGCTATTGTGCTGTCGTTTACCTTCAAGTTATTAATAGGAACAATGAAAGGTCCTTCAAATTTCAATGCGCAAAAACTAAAGTTGCCCCTCTCAAGAGGATAACAATTCCTAGATTATAACTTTGTGCTGCCGTTTTATTGTCTTATCTTTTTCCCTTTTGTCTTCGCATATTCGAGGGTCTCGTATGTTTCCGAAAGGTTTGTGCATTTTCGGATTCTCAAATCGCTCTTGACTGGATAAAGGGGCAACCGCAACGTTGGCCTGTCTTCATATCTAATCGAGTCGCTCATATTCAAGAAAAAATTCCGTCCGCTTCTTGGCATCATGTTGATTCCTTGAAAAACCAAGCTGACGCTGGCTTTCGCGGTTTGTTACCATCAAAATGAGCTCATTGTGCTCTTTGGTTTGATGGTCCTCGAAAGATATTGGAGTGTTTCGATTCGTATGTCGCGAGAAGTGAACATGAACCTCTTCCACATCCTGATGCAGGTCTTCTATGTTTACAGACTTCAGAGCAGTCATAATTGGACGACTTATCCCTTTTACTAGATCGCTTTTCCGCTTTTCCTCTTTTTCGAAAATTCAAGGAATTCTCGCATTTGTCATTAGCTTAACCGCTAACCTTGAACGTCTGCTTTCTAAACGTTGTGGTCCCTTGTCACCTTCAGAATTACATGAATCTCTCCTGCTTTCAGTAAAAGTAACTCAAAGGGCTCATTTTTCTGAAGAACTCAATCGAAAGGTATATTCCCGAAATTTTCAAAAGCTGAATGTATTTCTTGACGACTCTGGTATTTTGAGAATAGGTGGACGAATTGACTCATCTTGTCTTTCCTATAATGGTAAATATCCTATCCTTCTTCCTCGACAAAGTCGCTTGAAAACCTTGGTTATTGAATTCTACCATAAAAAATATTTACACGCCGGTTTACGCACAACTCGCTTTCTTCTTGCTCAACGGTTCTGGATATTGGGAGGTAGACGTGCCATTTCTTCAGTGCTATATCGATGTGTGCAGTGCTTTAGAGTTCGTCCAAAAAATTTTCAACCCCCTATGGGAGATTTGCTCGTAACTAGAATTTCGCAGTTGAAACCGTTTAGTCACAGTGGAGTTGATTTTGCAGGACCTTATTCCATCACTATGGGACGACATCGTGGGGTCAAATCAACCAAAGCCTACATATGTTTATTTGTTTGCTTCGCAACGAAAGCTGTCCATCTAGAACTGGCTACAGATTTGACAACTGAGACTTTCCTTTCAGCTCTTTGACGATTGCGGTACAAATTTCGTAGGCGCTCATCGTGCGATTGTCAATTGCATGAAGAATGCAGCGGAAAAAGGGGTGATCACTTGGCACTTCAATCCTCCATCTGCTCCTCATATGGGTGGTTTATGGGAGGCTGGAGTCAAGGCTGTAAAATCGCATATTACTAGAGTTCTCGGCAATCAATTTTGCCGTATGAAGAATTCTACACCTTGTTGTGTTTGATTGAGGCCATGTTGAATTCGCGTCCCTTAGAAGCTCTATCTTCCGATTCTGAGGATATTGCTGCTTTATCTCCGGGCCATTTTCTCACCCTTGAACCTCTTACTGCATTACTTTATCCAGACATTTCACATTTAACGCTCAATCGCTTAAGTCGTTGGCAACTGCTTCAGCGTTTGCAGCAAGATTTCTGGGGAAGATGGCATCGTGAATATTTGCATACTTTACAGCAACGCTCAAAGTGGTTCATTTCCGAAGAGAAAGTCCCCACTATCGGAGAGCTCGTCTTAATAAAGGACGAGAGAGTTCCTTTTTGTGAGTGGCTTCTTGGAAGAATAACAGCTTTGAGTAGTGCGAAAGATGCACGTTCAAGAGTCGCATCTGTGAAGACCAAAAATGTTGTTTTGGAGAGGCCTATTGTTGAATTATGTCCTCTGCCGATCACCTAGTTTTCCTACCTTCATCATTATTTTTACCCTTTTAACCCATTAATGGCAACTAGGAAGGTGTGAAATAAATCAACAAATCTTAGCTGATCCAACATTTTGCAACCAGTTATTGATGCTTCTTCAGGGCTGAAAATACAGATCATGACCAACTTGGGTATGTTAAATGAATAAAAAAGAACACGACAATACAAAAAACCAAACTATACTACATATACCATAAAATGGCCTGCTAACAGAGCCACGATCTGCATAGAAACTGACTCACTAAAGCCAAATTATGCGTTCAAAAATTGACCAAAAAAGGAGAACCACAGACAACGAAACATAGAAAATATCGTTTTTGTATGCGTCATCAATTGAAAAACCGTATGACCGAATGATGTTGCATACAAAAACGATATTTTCGATATGTCGCTGTCTGTAATTCTCCTTTTTAAGTCAATAATTGAACGCATAATTTGGCTTTGATGAGTTTCAGTGCGGATCGTAGCTCTGTAACAGGCTATTTTATGGTCTTTTATGCATTTATATTGACAGGGCCGTTCCTACCAGGGGTGTAGCATGTGCCTCACACGCGGGGGGCAATCTTCACACATATTGAAAAAAGGCGGCAAAATCTTAACCTGACGCGGGCGGCATATGCCCTAGGAACGGCCCTGCATATTGATGTGAATAGAAAAAAAACCTTTTGTTCTTTATGAATGAGATGATTATTACATAGTTTATTCATTCTTTTATACATTTATTGTTTTTTTCATTACTCTCGGGGGAGGCTGTAACCCCTTGAGAGCGCGTCCCCAAGGTGGCGGATAGGGGGCATCCTCACTGGTCAACATCTAGTTTGATCGGCGGATTGGTGGGAAATAAAATACCACTCGCGGACCAACAAGTAGGGTAGATGAGACTCTAAGGCTGTAGAGAAAGCAATTACTTTAAGAGAAGGAGCCTCTGATATAAAATCCCTGGTCCTCCAAAATGGAGGTTGAGGCAACGGGCTAACCCCTCGATACTTATAAAAAAGATGAAATGTTAAAAAACCTAACCAAAGCCTCAGAAGTTCGGATTGGAAAAATGGACGACGAAACAAGGAAGGAAATAGGATGTTGAATTTAGGTACATGGAATGTGCACGGAATCTCTCGGAAAACAAATGAAGTAGTGGCAGAGCTACAACATGCAAAAATGAACCTTGCTGTCATTACAGAAATGAAGATAAAAGGTAGTGGCTCAGAAAATTGGAGACACTACGATCTGTTCTACAGCGGAGTGAAAAAAGACCAAAGAGCCCAACAAGGTGTTGGTATTTTAATTCGAAAAACCTTGAGAAGATGTATCACCTCTTGGGAACCTATTGACCAACGTTCAATAAAGATTAACCTAACAATGAAAGGACAATAATTCATTGGTTAACAACAAAACTGAATTCTTTGAACAACTTAATGATGAAATTGCAAAAATAGGAACACATTGTATTAACGCATGCGGTACTGTACACACTTTTTCTAGGTGCTCCTCATATCCTTCATAATCACAATTCAATCATTATTGTTGTTTGTGTTCGCTCTAACGGAGGGATAAGGTAGGGAATTTTGTCTTTTTTCCTTTCGTTTTTCATGATTTCATGAAAAGCAATATCTATCATTCTAACTCGCACAAGCTTTAAGTAGCTTCTGAGGGGTTTCACTGAAACCTAGAATGCATGGAAAAAAAAATACAAAATTCATTTCGAAATACATTCGAACAATTCTTTGTATTTACAACATACGCTCGTCTTATCTGCTTGGAAAACAGGTGGTACTCCGTGTCGTCTGTTTGGAGTTCGTATACACTACCCGTCACTAAATCAGGTTTCTGAATTATCGATTCAAAAAAGATATCAATATGACTCATGTGCCAGTTGTAATATCGATCTCAAAAAAATTGAGTGGTAATAAAAGGTGGTTCTTGCCCTTGGAACACAAAAGAAATGCTTCTCCCTTCCCTTATAATATGGGATGTAAAATTTCAAAAAATTGATTATATATGTGCTGAAATGATTATTTACTATCTTATATATTAAAACGCCATCAAAAACCACCCTCCTATGCTCCAAGGACAAGATACCGTGACGACGCAAGGCAGAAGCGTAGTGAAACTCATCCTCAATCGACCCCCGCTCATATCTACAAAATAACGCTCTGAGGAACTTTTTTTGTACTCTTTCTATTCTATTAATGTATTTATAATAGTATGGTGTCCAAACTGGTGTCGCGTACTCCAAACAGCTTCGTACCTAGGCACAATATAGAATCTTTACAGTTTTACAATTCTGAGATTCCCTAGATGTCCTCAAGATGAAACCGAGCATTCTAAAAGCCTTTATGACAATTGTATCGATATGAGCCTCAAAATATAGCTTTTCATCAAGAATTATACCCAGATCTTTTACTTGACTTGCCTTGGAATAACACGCCCACCTATAGATAGAGGAGAACAGAAAGGAACCAAGTTCTTAGTGAAAGTTATATGCTTGCACTCATTTATATTCAATTTGAGATATCGCCTCTCACAGAAAAAAGGCAGACGATTCAGATCTTTCTGAAACAACAGTGAATCGTGCATATTCTCAACTGTTTTACTAATTCTGAGATCATCAGCGTACAAGTCGTATTCTGTGTGCAAAAAACAACTCGATATACCATCGATATACATACATTGCAAACAGTAGTGGACTCAAGTGAAAGCCTTGCGGTACGCCTGAGGTGACATTGTCCAACGACGAGGAAAAGCCATTTATAACGACGTATTGTCTTCTTTGGTACAAATACGACCTGATCCACGCTCGCAAGGAATCAACGAACCCGAAATCGTCAGTAATGCTCACGAGTAGCGTGATGGACCCTATCGAAGGCCTTCTCCATATCAATGTAAACCACATCCGTTTGGACACCCCGATCAAAGTTCTCAGACAAAAAAATTATGTATGGTGCCATGTTTGTCAGCACAGATCTGCCGGCCAAAAACCCATCCTGCCTCTCAGATAATAATGTATTAACGTTCCGAAAAAGGTGGTCCGTGACGACAGATTCGAAAATTTTCGAGAAATGGTTCAATAAAGAAATTGGTCTGTAATTCTGCAACCACTTCTTATCTCCGCCCTTGAATATAGGTACGGTCTTCGCCACTTTCCACTTTCTCGGAAGATTCCTGTTGTTAGAGATTTATCAAAAATTATTTGAAGTGGAATAGCCAGGCAATTTCCGCACGATTTACAGAAAATGGATGGAATGGAATCCGGCCCTGTTCCCTTATTACAATCTAGATTAATAATTCGGCGTTCAATGGACTGAATTAGTCGTGACGTCACAAGATGGCGACTGGATCAAAACAAACTTTTGTTTACTCCCATTCCTGTGCAATTCGCCATAAGAGGCAAAAGGCTTTCAGTAAATTCGAAATTAAATATAGTTATCGGTGTATTTAAGGGATTGCTATATTTGGAATCTACAGGAGTTGTAGAAGAGATAGAAGTCAAACAATTATTGGTTTTCATTTATATTGCATTATTTTTATTCGTGTGAAGGTAAGTTACCTTCTGTCTTCTCTTTGTTAGCCATAAGAGACAAGAGGCTCTCAGTACAATCGAAATTAAATAAAGTTATCGGTGTATTTAAGGCACGATATTGCGATATTTGGAATTTACAGAAGTTGTAGAATAGGTAAAAGTAAAAAAATTGTTGATTTTTATTTACATAGAATTATTTTTATTCGTGTAAAGGTAAGGCAACTTCTGTCTTCCGTTTGTTCTTATAATCCATTCTATTGAATATATTTAATGTTTGTAATTTCCAAGTATTTTCAACAAGAATAGTGAGAAATATTGAAATAGCGTTCTTTAACGAAATGGATAGAAAAATCTCAAAATATGATATAGAATACATTGAATATGGAATGTTACTCTATCGAAAATCAGACTCGGTAATTTGCTGAATATAAGCCGACGTCTGTGGTGGCCCTATCAGACATTTTTGAGAAATTCCAAGGAGAAATGTCTCTTTTCGAGAAGGGCAAGGATGCTGTTGTGGGTCGGCACATAGCTTCGTCAACGTATGATGGCTCCTGAAAATTTTGAAGGGCAATGTATTTGCTTCGATGAAAAATAAGAGATAGGTATTCTGTTGAGGTAAGTTTTGAAATTTTATTTATGAAAATGCTTGTGGCATTAGTTTTATTTTTCAGATCTACTTTTTTCAAGATGGGAAAATTCGACTTTCGACTTGTGAATGTCCCAGAGGCCAACCTTTGTCATCACATGGCAGCTCTTCTTATCCATGCTAATTAAAATATCAGCAAAACCGATTCTGTCTGTCAATGGAATAAGCCCTCGACTTTTTCACCATTCTATTGGATACTCCTAAAAGAACCTGTTCCGATGGAAAAACCCATTAAATCAATTCAGGAACTTTTCATGGAGTACAAAACCATATCAAATGTTTTGGAGCATGCAAAAATGGAACGAAATATTATAGAGAAGGTGACAAATGAAACAACTGGCCAACAGGACAAACCCTTATGGCACCAATTGCTTAATGGTAGCCTCACAGCAAGCAATTTTGGTGTTGTCCTTCATGCATTGAAAAGAACAAGTACATATCATAACATTGATGATCAACTCCTCATTCACAGGATAAACTATGTATTTCCTTCACTTTCATATTAATTCAGCTGTAGTTTGTCATGCAAACGGTGACGTCAAACAGACCTGTTTAAAAATATTTCGTTATTATTGAAAGTAGATTTTGGAAATTCTCTCATAGTTCCGAGCTGTTTTTGTTTATATTACTTTGAAAAAAGAAAAGCTTTCAAAAATATGCATTTTAGCCATCTTTAAATTGCACAGAAAATTTTTCAATATATTTTTGAACCTAGTTTCAACGCCAAAATACAGCTTTAATATTTTCATTATTATCGTAAATTATTCTAAAGGTTCCCAAACTATGTATTCGAAAGAATACTTGGCAACAAGAGCTTAGAAAAAGTCAAGAGCATTCATTGGGGTATAAGTCAAGAGGCATCAGCAATAAAGTGTTTTGAAGTTGAAATTATGATCAAAAACTTTTGTCTTTTTATTATACTGCATCATTCTTATAAATAAATTACAATCAAGTTATTTTAGTGTTTATTTATCAAAAATAAGGAATACAACAGTATTGTATTACTTGAGCCAATCAAAACTACTTCATACAAATTCGAAATTTATCTTTTCAATGTAATTTAGAATCAGTCGAGATTAATTATTAATACAAACTCATAATACTATTTATTGTAATGTTGGGTTTTCCAAGATTATCTATTGAATTATTCTATGTTTTTGCGAAAGTCATCTGCTTCATCAGACAAAATTATAAAACTTTCAATACAATAAGGAAGAATTGAACATATAAAAAGAAAAAAGTTCTAATATTTCACTTACGTCAATCCGAGATTCTTGATTTTGTAATCTTCAATTATAGGAAGAAATTTTTTAAATTTGACTGGTCAGAGATAAATCACACCGTTTTTCTCGAAACATAAAAAAGCACATTCGTGACTTTGGCTTTGGACCGACAGTAAATATACAATATATATGAAAAAAATTATTCTTCTGCACTGGACTCGCTCTTGAAGGACTGTTCGTTTTCATATAAAAGACTATATTGAAGATTCACTAGAGCAGCACATGTCTTAACTATTTTTGAGGAATGTTCTCTCATTCTCTTATGAAATCTAAAATCCTAAAAGATTTCAATCTTCCAATAGTATGCTCCACATGAATCCTTGCCCGAGCAATTTGTTGAGTCTGTAAAACTTCTTCATGGGAAAACTGTCTATTATATGAAAATGGTGGTTGATTTACTCTTGCTTCCTGAAAATTGAAAAAAGAAGCTTCAAAATCATATCAAATCAAGTTTTGTTTCAAAACAAACAAAAAACCAGATATACTGATCATACCTTCTTTTCTTCTTCTCAGGACTATTGAAATCAAAATTTTTTGAAGTAAGTCATAAGCTTGCTGAGGTTAAATGGCTCAACATAGTGAATAGGTTCAAGCTTTCTGCATTGGTTCTTTATCACAGAGTATTGTTGACCAGAACTCCTTCATATCTCCATAGCAAAATAAGGTTTCGATCTGATCTACACAGTCTGAATCTTAGGAATCGTGGTCTTATTTCTGCCCCTTCCCATAGACTTGCTCTATATGAGAGATCTTTCACGTTCAATGTCTATAAACTTTATAACCAATACCTTGATTTCAGAACTCTATCGGTATCTGCTTTTAGGTGTTGTGTCCGTTATCTATTATACAGTGAACAGTGTGCGCGCCGGTAGGCCGGGTCTTCAGGGCTTAGTTATTATTTGTATTGGTACCTAATTATCATTGTTTCCTTTCTTGATATCGGGACATTCATTAATAATATGATTCATTTTGTTTATTGGGCTCAGTATTTTTCGATTTTTATTTCTTTTTGAATTATGAATATGTGTTTTCTTCTCTTTCTCTTATTCTATTTTTCCTCAGGGTTTGAGTGAAAGAACAGAGAGCTCACACCCATCTGAACTCCGCCCTGTGAGTGTTGTTAGTGATGATTTTGTAATATCTTTTTTCTGAAATATTCAATAAAGGCCTATTATTATTATTATTATTATTATTATTATTGTAGAACCTTTTGTAGATGGAACCTTTGGCGGTTAGGAGAACTAAACGAATTGTCAGGCCACCAGATAGATTTGTTTTGTGAATGATTTCTATACTTTATATTTCATAGAAATTGTAGAGAGGGAATAGTATATTCTAATACAAGCTGCAGAATGAGCTCCTATTGCAACACGAATGCGAATTTCGAAAACGAGCGACGAAGGAGCGAGTTTTCGAAAGCATAAGTGTTGGAATTGCCTTCTGCAACGAGTATTAGACGATATTTTCTCTATTTCAGTCAAGTTTTGTGGAAAGCTATCGAAATTTAAATAAAAGTTCAGATTAGTGACTTTTGTATTGCATCTTGGCAGTTGGTGTCACTAACGAAAATTTGACAGATTGCGGATTTGTTTCGAAAATTGAGTAGATCGGAGGTCAGTACTGGCAACCACAAAACGAAAAATATAACTGAAAACAATGCTATAATGAGTTTCATTACAGCACTACTTTTAGTACTGTAATGAACTCATTACGATACTGAAATAGAGAAAAATGTATTATAATGATGATTTTAGTTCCATTTTATTTCGAAATATCTGCAAATTTGCGCATGAATACATAGTTAGACATAACTACATCTTGTAAGAACCACCAGTCTTGACATAAACGAAACATGTACAGTTGGTATTTTATTTTCAGAGGCAATCCTAAAATGCAGCGAATCAAGTTTACTGCGTATATTATCAAATTATAATATGCTGGTTTACAGCACTCAAGAAGGATTCGATGCGTTTAGAGCTAGAAGATGGCTTATTATAGGTGCGTCAAGTTGGTGACTCACTATTGGAATTTTTTTTTATGTTACGAATTGTGTGCTCCTTCAGTTTTCAGAATATTCCTAGTTTTTCTTGTGGAATATAGATAAATACTCATTTAGGAAATCATTTACGAACGTTATTTGTATTTCTCAATGATTTACATAAGAAATATTAGTCTGATATCATAATATTCGGTTGAGGTACAGAAAACCAAGTTTCGGATATTCAACGTTTCAAATCTTCTTCATATTCAATATGAAATAGGATCTCCTCCGGCACGTCTTCAACGACGCACGTGTTTGGTAAAAGACGGGTAGCTATTGGTCCTCTGTGGGTGTGTTTTTTTGTTGGATTAAGCATGGCCAGTGTTGCCATCTCAGGGAAAGCAAAATATGCTAGTTTTGCGTTCAGAAAATGCCAAAAACATGCTTTTTCATTTCGCCAAAAAAATGCTAATTTTTCATTGATATTTTCATCTATAGTTATTTCTGAAATATAAATTTTTTTCGACTCACAGCACTTGAATGTGAATGAATATTGGGTTTCTAAGATATCAGATTTCAAAATATTCCTGTTTTTCTCAAACTTGAATAAATTGAAGTATGGTTGTTGTGGTATAGATATTAATAAAATATGTTATATCTTAATATTCTCATATGGATATGCAAATTACTGAAAACTTCTGAATGCGGAAGAACTGTTCGTTTATATCCTACCTTGAATTTGAATCTCGGTGATTTAAGCTTTGATACTTCACAAAACCCAATGTTTGACATTCTTCATTTTATGGTTTCTCAGCTCCCAAAAAAATATACGATGAAAAAGGTACGGTACATGGATTTTCCAAAGCATTTGAAATTTTGAATCTAGAAGACCAAGGGTGCTTGAACATATTATGATACACGTAACGGGTGGAACATTGGATTTGAAAATATTTCGAATATTATCGACAGCCTCGCGTTTATTCAGAGATAGGAATTCCCAAGAAAAAGAGCCAGATGTCCGGCCGGATCGACTAGAAGTTTGTTTACATATTTCCTGTTAATATATCGGTTATTGCAAGCTCATAAATATTTATTGGGGCCATAAAATTCTGCGCGCTTCCTTCGTTCGTTTCATTTAAGAGGGTAACAGTGAAAGAGGTACCAACTCAGTGGGTTCTTGTGCATCTGTTGATTTTGAAATATTAGAAAAGTCCGTCAATAATTTGTTTCTCTCTTCCCTTCCGAAAATATGCTCAATAATATGCTTTAAGCTAAACGCTAAAAATATATGCTGAACATGAATCAAATATGCCAAATTTAGCATTAAAAATGCTGAATTGACAACCATGAGCATGGCTTTCACTTGGGGATTGTTTATCTATCTGATTGAGGGAGCTGGACGCTGGGCGCGCACATGCGATTTTTTGTTAAAATTTATGACATACGGCACAAATTGGCGCAAATTGAGCGCAATTAATAAAAAAAGAAAATTTTTCACATGTGAGTCACATAAAGTTGATGATTAACATGGAAAACTAGAAATATTTCGAAAACTGTATGGGCACAAAATTCGTAACTAACTGCACAAATCAGCACAAAATAGACACAATTTATCGAAAGAAGAAAATTTCCAAAATTCCATATGTGAGTCACCAACTTGACGCTTGACTCAGTGAAAAGTCAAAATATCTCAAAAACTGAATGGGCACAAAATTCGTAACTTACGGCAAAAATTGGCACAAAATGAGCGCAATTTATCGAAAGAAGAAAATTCACAAAAGTTCATATGTGAGTCACCAACTTGACGCTTGACTCAGTGAAAAGTCGAAATATCTCGAAAACTGAATGGGCACAAAATTCGTAACTTACGGAAAAAAATGGCACAAAATAGACACAATTTATAGAAAAAAAAAATTCCATATGTGAGTCACCAACTTGACGCTTGACTCATAGTGAAAACCCGAAATATCTCGAAAACTGAATGGGCACAAAATTCGTAACCTACGACACAAATTGGCACAAAATAGACACAATTTATCGAAAAATTCCATATGTGAGTCACCAACTTGACGCTTGACTCAGTGAAAACTCGAAATATTTCGAAAACTGAATGAGCACAAAATTCGTAACTAACGGCACAAATTGGCACAAAATGAGCACAATTTATCGAAAAAAAAAATTTCCAAAATTCCATATATGAGTCACAGCGTCAAGTTGGTGACGTCACAATGAAAACTCGAAATATCTCGAAAACTGAATGGGCACAAAATTCAAAACTTACGGCATGAATTGGCACAAAATAGACACAATTTATCGAAAAAAGAAAATTTCCAAAATTCCATATGTGAGTCACCAACTTGACGCTTGACCCAAAGAAAACTCGAAATATCTCGAAAACTGAATGGGCACAAAATCCATAATATTCGGCACAAATTGGCAAAAAATAGACACAATCCACGTTCATTAGAAAAACGACTAACTAAACAATCATGTGCAGTTTAATAATTACTAGCAGTCATCGGAAACGTACGAACCAAAGTCCTTATGATGAAATCAGATAATTAAATTTTTCAATGTTATTCAAATGAGAATTGTTATGCGACAAAAAAATCAATAAAGGTGGTAAATTGCGTATAATCTCCTCTAAACTTATTTATCTCAATCTGAGGACGACTAACCTGTGGCGTAGAGTGGTTTAAAATGCAAAAAGCTGAACTTTGTTTCCTCGTGAACACCGAATGAGATGAGGTATCTAAATTGGCTAAGTTTGGATCAAATAATTCAGTATAGTTTTGATTTCAAAGAAATCATTTGGAAACTGCGTTCGGATGGCCTTTTCTTTTCCATATCTATAATATAAGCCTGGTGTGAGCATAAACGTGGTTACCACGAAGTATCTCAAAGTAACTCTTCAACACATGCAATGAAGATGAGGGTACCTACGATATTATTTTGCGTTTTTAGCGAACTAATGCCGAGGCCACACAGAGCGCTATGCTATAGACGCTATGGACGCTATGGACGCGATGTTCGCTAAGTTACTGGCCACACGGAAAGCTACATACTTTAGTATATCTTTCACGTTTCGCAATCACCAGGCTCAGTTGTATTTGACGATGTTACCAAGCACGGTGCCATGGGATAGTGATAGCGATGACGATGAGTTACTTTTATTGTTTTCGTTGTGCAAAAATGAACGTAAAAGAAAATGGGTCCACGAAGTGAACAAAACGAGAAAGGATTTCGGTGAATTTCATCATCTCGTAGTTCAGTTGCTAGAAGAATATTTTCGAATGAGCCCGCAGCAGTTTGACCAATTGTTAAGCATTATTGAAAAGGATATTGAAAAGCGACATTATCCTTCGACAGATCACACTACACTGAAGCGAAAATCACCGCGGCAGCCCTCGCGATGTGTTGAATATAGCCGAGAATCAAACATCGAGCCACGTGGCTTAGATCGCGAACATAGCGAACATAGCGTACCAGTGTCGGTGTGGCCGCCTACGTTCAAAATAAAGATGGCTAATTTTTGGATGCATCGCGAACGAAGCGAACATAGCGTACGTAGCGCTCGGTGTGGCCTCGGCATAAACGATGTGAATTAGATATAAATAAACTAATTCCAAAGGAAATGCGTATGCTGATTATTCTGATGTGAATCCAAACTATCATTTATAGGTACTCGATATAAAGTAGCTCAGTAAAATTGTAGAGAAAAGTAGACTGTATTTTGCGAGAGCGAAAGGCGAGATTATTGCAATGTGAAACAACAAGTTCATGAGAAAAAAGGTGGTCAACAATGATGACTTACCCAAATCTTCTAAGGCTGATGACTTGGAGGGCTCTGCTACAACTCCCAGCTCTTCTCAGGGACCCTTGGCTGCGGGAAATCTGCCCTAATTTTCGGTTCTTAATATGCGGTGTTGAAAACACAATCAAAATGCGATGCGGAATTATACAATAGAAATAAGCGGTTGTTGTTATCAAATAGCGTGGAATTATCTAAAACAAATAGCGAAATTTTTAATCTGTAAGTACAGAAATAAGCGAGAAAAATCAAAATCCACAGGCGTTTTTAACTCGTTTTCACTAGAAAACCATCAATCGAATCGAATAATGAATGTTCACACACATGAACAGTGTGCTGAGAAACAAAAAACTATCGCGACAAGTCCTCATTGTTGACTGCGTTTATGCGGACTCCTTTGCCATTAGTCTTGCCTTCGCTACGTTTGAAAGTATACATTTTCCCGGCGCGAAGAAGTCGATCAAAATACAAAAAATAAACATAGCATAATAGTCTATTGATGATGAGTGAACGCTGATAAATCGAAAGTAAAAAGTTAAAAATTACAAAATTAGGTTAGATTAACTTACTGCATATGATGTTGATATGAAGTGACCCTTTGAGTTTCTATCTGGACAAAAGTGCAATAGGATGATATTGAGGAACATGAATTGAATGAAGAACTGAATACTCTGAATAATGTTCATTAGTGTGCATAAAAGATAGCGACAACATTATCTCAGTGCTGAAATTCATAATAGAAAAAAAAATTAACTGAAGTTTACCTCACTATCGAAATAGACCTGAGAACTATTGCCACCACACCTGATAGGACAAAATCGGATTTCAACCCTTTCTATTTTTTCAGCGAAAACTGACGAAGGATTTTAATCTTGGATTTAAATATCAGTTTCAAATTTTATCATATATGTATATGTTAATTTTTCAAAATTTGCAATGTGAAATATGAAATATTTTAAAACTAAAAATTTAGTTAATTGTATAACCTTAGCATTTCTCGTCGAATATGACAAATACGTAAACCAAACCTACTTTCGCATCACATACTTTTCACGAAGAACTGATTGAACTAGAACACCACAAGAATCTTCTATCAAGATCCATCTTAATGATCGTAGATTTCTTAATATGAATGATGACGAAATATCTTGTCCGGAGGCTGTAGCTGAAGTTTTCGGAAGTCAATGAGCAATTCTTGTTGAATTACTATAGACCAAATATTTCGACTTCATGTACCATACAAAAATGATCACATTCTATTTTTTCTTTTTCCCAGTAGCATCAGATGAGTATCAGAAGTGTTTGAAAAATAGTGGTGGCCTAGGTCCTGATGCAATCTCTGCTAAGATGCTTAAGACAATAGGTCCTCTCACAGCTGAGCACTTGGCTTTTCTAATCAATTCAGTTACTTCGTACTGTTTCTCTTCAATTTTGAAACTTGTTAAGGTAATTTCACTGCACAAGAAAGGTCCTAGTAACGACATTGCCAATTATCAGCCCATTTCTATTTCAAGTCAGCGATCTAAAGTTTTTGAAAAAATTGTATATCAGCGAATGTGGAATTCCCTTTTGAGGTTTTCAATATTGTCTAATCATCAACATGGCCTTTGGGCAGGTTGGTCGCTTATTCTGAATTTATTGAGTTTGTTCATTGTTCCTTAGATGAGTCATATCACTGGTAGACATTTTTTCGACTTTTCTAGAGCTTTTGATTGTTTGCAACACCAATTTATTGTGAATAAACTCTATCAGATGGGGTTCCGGCTTATATTTCTTGAAAGGATACGGAGTTACCTGTCGGATCGTAATTTATATATCAGTCATAATAACAGCAATTCAAGAAAATATTTCAACAAGGTTGGTGTCCCTCAAGGATCAGTGTTAGGTCTACTTCTGTTTATTGTTCATTAACGATCTACCGGAAAGCCTAACTCTAATTCGCATATGATACTTCTCTAGCTGTCAGATTGAGAAATGTAGACAAGCTGAGAATGACCTGCGAGGAGCTTATTCGACGGTTCATTTCATGGTGTCAATGTAATTCTCTTATAAATAATACTGAAATTATTAAATTTCGATATCGAAACTACAATGAGTCCTCTGCACTGGTGTTGAACGTTGCGAATTAATCCTTAGAAGCAGTTGAGTGTGTTAAGTTCTTGGGACTACATGTTAACGCGTTCGAGACATGAGGTTTCCACGTTGAACATCTTTGCAAAACTTTGAGCTTGACATTGATCGTTTGAAGGCAAAGCTGCCAACAGAGGCTCTTTTAAATATTTATTACTCCTTCGTTCATAGTCATAGTCATCTCACTTATAAAATCATCTTATGGGGTGCATCACCAGAATGCGATAGAGTATTCATCATTTAGAAAAGGATTATACGTTCGATGTTTAATTTAAGACCTAGAGATTCCTGCAGAGGATTTTTCAAAAGCCTTAAAATTCTCACGCTTCCTTTTATATATATTATGAATTGTCTCTTATATGTGCGCTCAAATATGCACAATCCCATCTCTAAATTTGAATTTAAGTAAACTCTTTCGACAACCACCTACCTGATAGATTCAAGAATATGAACTTGAGAGAGTTCAAGATTAATACCTACAAAACAGTAATTTTTTTGAATCTTCTACAGCACCGTTGAATATATTTCAGATGAAATTGTCAAATACTTGTTATAATAGGTGAATATATGTGTATATGCGGGTATACGTATCGACATATATGTGTATATTCATTATGTATCTTGACATATCCTTTGTATCTTTGTGATATCTGAAAGAACGAATCTACATCATATTCTCATGAGAATATTCTGAATGCGGAAACTCATTACCTATGAGCTTCAATTAATTTCCCGTTTCGCGAACCGTTATACTCGATAATCCCAGACCGAAGAAGTTTCCACCGAATTTATATGAATGGCTAGTTCCGCTCAACTTGGACCTCACAAATGGGAAACAGCCTGGCAAGGAAAACCGCAGTAAATCCACTGAGTAGAACGTGTTGAAAGGAACAAGTGTTAACATAATTTATGGTCTCAAGGATGCAGAAGGAGGATATCGTTTCTGAAATTTCAACCGAATATAGTATTTCACCCCCTTCATATCCAAAGTTGTTTTGAGAGAATTGATTCAGTAAGTGTATAATTCTAATTTTTAGTTGAATAGATTTGAATGGAAAAAAAAAATCTTATAATTAGGCACCTTCGTGAAAATTAAAAAAAAAGAAAAAACTTTTGAAATTTCAACCCTTGTACTGCAAACACCTTGTCTTATAGTAACAGGTTCATTGGCTGTATTCAGCGGAAAGAGCAGTTGCAAATCTGATCACTGATCGCAAGCAGATCCTACACTGATCGGAGAGCTAATTCCTGAACAGTTAACTTAAAACGGTAACGTTTGTATCAACATAACCTAATTGTAGTTTTGTGTTAATATTTGAATTTGGAGAAAGGCTAGACAAGACTACAAACAATATGATTTTACTAGCTGTTCTAATTGTTATAGAATAAAGCTGGTATGGCTATGTGCAGAGGATGAATGAACATCGGATACCAAACGAGATAATGAATTGGAACCTACTGGAACATCGAGAACGAAAAAGACCGAAAATGACTTGGATAAAAGGAATCAATAAGGCAATTTCAACGAGAAATCTCAGACCAGGGGACTGGGAGGACCGAGACGAATGAAGATTAGGCACCGCAAGGCGTATAACGCTATAGTTCATCTCTGACTTGTATTGATACGTAAGATAAGTAATTGGGTAGTCAGAGTAGTAGTACTGTCTTCAGTTAACTATTTATTGTTTACATAAGCTTTCGTGAAACACCGTCCACTTCTTCAGATATCTAGAATGAAACACAATATCAAGAATAAAAAGGTAAAAACTTAATCTATAAATTTCATGTGTAAAAGATCTGTATGAGCATCAAACTTACAACAAATCAAAGTTTGTCAGACTGATAAAAGTTATTCAAAAGATTATCTATTGATGATAATAATTTCATCTAACAGATGACAATTGTAAAAATCACGTTTCAATTTTGTCATCTATTTTTTTCTTATTCTTCAAGTTGGAGTGAATGGATATGTTTTTATTTTTGTTCTATGAAAGAAATTATTCTGTATTTTCGTTATTGTTCCAGAACCTTAGATAGCGAATATCATCATCGATTTCAATTAAATAAGAATAAATGGTATTTAATCCGCTTATATCCGATTTTCGGTTCATGCTGTTGTTTGTTTGTTTTATTCTTATGATTTCAAGTAGAGATCTTTATTTATCATTCTGGCATTTATCTAAAATAGTCGTCTCTTCAAACTTCATTTCATGTCCGGTTTCTATTCAATGTTGAGCTAAAGCACAACTAGGTTTTTTTAATCTACAGTCACTTTTGTGAGATGTGATTCTACCTGATAAGTGGTATATCGGACAAACTCTGAGAAATCTTAAAGGTAGAATCACATCTCACAAAAGTGACTGTAGATATATATATATATTTTTTTAATTTTTTTTTTTTTTATATTTAACACATATTTGCGGGTTTTTTTGCGATTACCCGGACGTGGCGTCAAGGGTAACCCAGCGATGCTCTTAGTAAGGATATAACATCTTCCTTATTATGCTCACGGTGCCCAGTATCACCGCCTTCTGCATCCACATAGTCGTGCTTTGTGGCAACTCCAATTCACGCAGATGTTGGGTGGTTTTTTTGTGGACGAGACCATTAGCTGAGATTATCAGGGGCATTACTATCGCTTTTTTAAGCTTCCACATGTCTTTGATTTGCTGTGCCAGTATTTCATATTTCGTTATTTTTTCAGCATATGATTTTGCAAGGTTCTGGTCCAGTGGCACAGCAAAGTCTATGATAATTGCCTTTTTGTTGGCTTTATCGAATATTACCATGTCGGGGCGGTTATGTTCAACCCCTCGGTCAGTTATTATGGTTAGATCCCAGTATACTTTGAATAGATCATTCTGTTGTATTGTTTGTGGTGTGTATACATGGTGTGGTGTAAAACTAGGGATTAATTCTTTTTGTAGGCATATTAGTTGATGCACAACTTTCCCCATGTTGTTGTGGCGGGTGAGATATTTTGTGCCTGCTATTGTTGTGCATCCTGACGATAGGTGTTGAATTGTTTCCTCAGCGCTGTCACACATCCTGCATTTTGTTGTTTCCACCTGTTGTTGCAATATGTGTTTCAGGTAAGTTCTGGTTGGAACCACCTGGTCTTGGATGGCCAGGAGTGTTCCTTCCGTTTGAGGGAAAAGATAGCCTTGCTTCAAGTAGATGTTTGTGTTTGTTATGTCTACCTCTGGTTGTTGAAGACTATTGTAAAATCTCCCGTGAAGTGCTTTGGATTTCCACTTATTTCTTAGTTGTTCAGTGGGGTCCTCTTCCTGGATGTTCCTGGTTGTGGAGGCAATCGTGCGCTGAGCTGCTATCCATTGCTGTACAGGTGAGTGGTTCTTTTCAAAGTAGTCTTTTAATTTTTTCTCTTCTTTCAGGCAGGCTTGTTCCAGGCTGCTGAGTCCGCGTCCTCCTAATTTCCGTGGTAAGTAAAGCCGCTCTATCGCAGAATTTGGGTGTAGCATGCCCTGTTGTGTGAGTGTTGTTCGTACTCTTCTGTCCAAGTTCTGCAAATCAGTTTTCGACCAATTAAGTATTTCAGCAGTGTACGTGAATGTGGGTATCGCCCAGATGTTAATCGCTGTTATCATGTTTTTTGCGGATAATTGTGATTGGATTATCTTCCTAGTTCTTCTTATAAGTTCTATTTCCGCCGCTTTCTTATTTTCTTGTTGTTTAATTTCGTATGTCTGCTGTATACCTAAATATCTGTATCTATCTTCTGTTTTCATGTTCGTCATCTCTCGTCCGTCTGCCATCCTGATGTTCTCGCCCTCAATTAATTTTCCCCTCCTAACCCCTACCGTCGCACATTTCTCTAGCCCGAATTTCATCCCTATATCAGTGCTGAATATCCTTACGAGTTCGAGTTCTCCTTCCAGTTGTTTTTTCCCCTTATCGAATAACTTCAGGTCATTCATATAGAACAAGTGTGTTATTTTTTTTTGTTCTTCTATTGTGTAGCCATATTCGGATCGGTTCAGCATGTTGCTAAGGGGGTTCAGGGCGAGGCAAAATAGCAGCGGGCTTAGTCCGTCCCCCTGAAAGATGCCATTTTTGATCCTTATTTCTTGCGTGTTGTACTTGTTCTTCTTGGTGGTGAATGTTAGTGTTGTGCGCCAATTTGACATTAGGTTTTTGATTAGTTTTATGATTTTTTTGTCCACCTTGTACACTTCTAGGATTTCCAACAACCAAGTGTGCGGCACCGAGTCGTATGCCTTCTGGTAGTCGATCCAGGCCATCGATATGTTCTTCATCTTTTTCTTTGCCTGCTTTGTTAGGTTGTTGTCGATTACCAGAAGTTCTTTACATCCTCTTCCGCTCTCTTTACATCCTCCCTGCTCCCATGCCATGATGTTATTAATTTTCAGGTGGTTTCGAATCTTGTGACCTATTGTAGATGTTATTATTTTGTATGCTGACGGTAAACAAGTTATGGGTCTGTAGTTTGCGGGTTGCGTCAGATCGCCTTTTTTAGGGAGCATAAGAGTGTTGCCGTGCGTGAAATATTCCGGGATATTATGGGGATTTTCTAAGGCATCTTGTATCAGTTTTGTGAGAGTTTGATGTGTGTGGGCTAATGACTTCCACCAGAAGTTATGTATCCCGTCCATGCCTGGCGTGGTCCAGTTTTTGATCTTTTTTATCGTGTTCTTGACATCTTCCTCTGTTATGTTTATCGTTGCCATTTCTTGTATATTTTCGTGTTCCTTCCTTTCGTGTGCTAACCATGTTGCCTTTGTGTTGTGTGTTCCCTTGTTTTACCAGATGTTTGACCAATATTTGTGCATGTCGGTTGGGGATGGGGTTTTTGTTGTTTCCAGGGTCTTGTCTTCATCTAGTTTCCTGAAGAACTGTCGCTGGTTGTTCGTGAATAGGTTATTTTCTCGATATCGTTGAGTCCTTTTGTTATACCTTCTCAGTCTACTTCCAAGTGCCGCTATCTTTTGTTTAAGATTTTCTGTGTGCGTTTTCAATTTTTCTTTGAATTGTGGTTCTTTCATTTTGATCTTCAGTTTCCGTATAAACTTTTTTATTTTATTTTTGATTTTCTTACTAGGATTTGTGGTGTTCAAGTATGCGTGTAGTACTCCTATTTCCCTCCTGAGATTGGTTATCTTCTTCTCAATCCTTTCCTTCCATGGTGGTATTTGTTAGTGGTGCTCTACTTGTGTTCTGTTTTCTATTTCTGTTTTCAGGATTATGTTGGTGACTGCTGCGGCGCAGTAGACTGATATATATATATATATATATATATATATATATATATATATATATATATATATATATAAATTGTTGACTTTTTTATGGTCGGTGCTATGAATAACAGTATAGGGTTAAGGGACTAAATAAACATTAACTATTGCACTATTCCGCCCAGTCGATGAGTGAATTACCACTTGGATACCCCTGACATAGATGCATAACCTCTGATCATTCTTGTTTTGAGGAAAATTGAAATCCATTCCATTGTGTTTTTAAAATTAATAATATTGTGATGTATTTCATTGTGGTGATGTTATGGATCATTGTTTTATGAACGATGAAGAGAAAACCTCAGATTCAGTATGTGTTGCTTGCTAGATTGAATTTTATATTTTTCAAAGTTGTTCACATTTTAGGAACCCTGAAGAAGAAAAGAAATTTTTCCGAAAGCTAGGTATATTGAATAAAGAGTAAAAGACTAACTCTTCATTGGTCGAAATCCCTTAACCCTATACTGATATATATATATATATATATATATATATATATATATATATATATATACACATATTCGTATCTACACGAGATCCATTATATATGCAGACCCACCAGAGATCCAGCAGTTCAAGTTCGAATATCTGAAAAATTATTACAGTAGCACAATCAATAATATGAATTAAGATAGGGAACACTTAGAGGGGTAAGTTAATTTTTGTTTTTTCATACACAAAAAGTTTCGTATACCGAACCAGATCCGGTGATATGTTCTTAAATGATCGAGATCCTCGGCTGTATAAAATGATGTATTGACAGTTACTCGAGATCCTGCGACGTCGCACGATTTGTACCAATTCCTCTAAATAGGTATGAAATTAAATACGAGTTGGTATAATACGGGTGCGGTAATCTAGTGTTTATGTTGAACAATCTCTTGGATTTGAGTTCTGATAACTTTATTCTTTCAATGCCATGAATGAATGATCCCTTGTTAATGCAAATACTCATATAATGTTTTCATCGAATCGTTAGAATACAGCAATGGAAAGCACCGAAAGCAACCTGAAGTTTTTTCATTGATACAGACTGTTGGTTGAAATAGTTCAAAAAACACTCGAAATTGACACATGAAATTATTGAATATAAAGTTATCGAACTATTTGTAGTCGAAAGATTTCTTGTGAGGAATTCCAGAATCGTTCGACTTCCGATTTCATCAGTAATGACACGAACATCTAGCTTCTTAGTTCATTATCAGATTATTCATTGAAGTCTGAATTGATTCAATGGTTTATTTGCTCATTACTTTTACAGAATTTTCAAAGAACAATTCATTCCAACGGTTATAATGTATTATGTTCCCGAATGAGAATTTCTAATTTTATGGGTTCTGTCAGGGAACATCAAAATTCTTCTCCTGAGTTTATATTACATTCAGCTGAACTTTTGCTATTTCTACGTCTGAGTCCACCATGACATAATCTCCAAGACTCATTTTTCCTAATGAGAACCAATCATGTTTAATTGGTCGGGTGGAATCTACATCAAAAAAATATTGTTTACAGTTTTTCTGTTCTGAAATGTGTATTTACCTAAATATGATGGTCATATTCATGTTGACATTAAAAGAGTTTAATCCAAGCCTAGATACTAACAACAAAAGATTGCATCAAGGATTTTCAGCGATTTTTGTCCGAAATAATAAGGCAAAACACAAGTAATATTCTTCACTTATGTGAATTCCAGTGAGTCTTATTTTCCATTCACAGAAGTTTCTACTTTAGTTTCAGAGTGCATCTTTATAATTCTTGACCTGATTGGAAATGATATAAGATTGACGATATGATATCCATTATGAAAATGAGTAATATATAACTCAAAATCCGACATGAATTGAAATGATATTCGAACTGAATTACAAATAACAGTTTCTGAAATACATATGATTTAATCTGAATAAAAAATGATATTTCCTGTTATTCAACTGACTAATCTGAAATTCAATTGACGCTTTCTGAAATTGAAGTGACTAATCTAAAATACAATTGACGGTTTCTGAAAACCATTTGGAGATGGTGTAGTTATGATGCAAAGAATTATTTTTCGCCTTCGGAGTTCGAATGTATTTACGATTTATCTGTTATGATGTATAGTGGAAACCGAACTGTTAACGGAGTATCTGGGAGAACATATGAGGCAAGAAAAAAAAAAGACAGAATTTCCATTTCCCCCTTCCCCAAATGACGAAAGGAAAATTTCATAGAGAAAATCATACAAGTGATGAGAACTAATGTGAGATTATAAGAGGTTTCCGATAAGAAATACAGTGGTATCACTACTCTTCGATATTTCCATGCTTATCCAAGCCTAGGTCCTTCAAATCGGCTTTTGCTAATTTGGAAATGGTTTCCGCTCCTAAACATATAATTCTTTGTAGGCCCAACTTACATAATTATAAATCCATTACTCTGAATAGATTACAACAACGAAAATATGCTTGTAGAATGGGCATGATGGAATTTTGAAAATAATTCATATCCGAAAAAGATCATGATTTCTAAAGGTATTCGAGATTTCAGCGAAAGTAATCATCTGTTGAGCAACAATGGAAACGGGGATCACATGCTGTATTCTGAAAAAAATTAGACCGATTACCTCAAGAAATAATGATCTAAGACCGTTTGTATATATATATATATACAGGGTGTCCCACCAGGAGTGCCCATTAGAAGTTTATGGAGAAATAATATTTCGATCATTTCCAAATTTTGTGTGAAGATATAAGCCAAGAAGACCTTCATCTATGATATATTTTTGAGTTTCAATGACTTCCGCTTTCACCGGAAGTGGTATCAACTTTCTTATTTCAAATGGAACACCCTGTATATTATGACATTTTCGGATAGATCTTCAAATGCCACATTAATTTTATGAATCACTCCCTATAGCCATCTAGAGCCGTTTTCGAGTTATTCACTGTTTTGTGAAAAGAAATACAAATTGAGCCTTGTAGAACACTGAAAATTCAATGAAAGCGCAACGCACAATCTCAGATCTTTTTTTTTGGAATTGGTTACTGACAAGATATTCAACATAACTCTGTAGAGAAAATAACGTTTTGATATACTGGGAAGTAAAATCAGAGTGTCAAAGTTGTAATTCAAAACAAGCCAAAAACTCGATTTTTTTAAATGGAAACCATACTTTTTCCACTCACATATCAATTTGTGAGGTAAAAATAGGTAGAGTTTATTCAGGGTTCCCTATATCCAAAATGTACCATTTTCGAGATATTCAGGAAAAACTGTTAGAGTGTCAAAGTTTGAATTCCAAAAAAGGCAGAAATTAGATTTTTCCAAATGGAAGGCGTATTTTTTTCATTCCCATTTCAATTTGTGAGGAAGAAATAAGTAGAGTCTCTTAAGGGTTCCCTATATCTAAAATGTACCATTTTCGAGATATTCAGAAATAACTGTTAGCAACGAGCACATTATAATAGGTGAGGTATCAATTATGATCTATGTTCACCCTTTCATAAGAATCTCTATGACTTTATTCAAAATAATCCTGGTTTGTTCCAACTGAAGAATTTATCGTGCAATGTATTGGCAGAATTCTGTTCCAGAATAAATAAGGAAATCCACCAACCAAGAAATAATGAGAAGGTGCGAAAAATGTTCGGAAGTAGGTGGACGAAATTTTCAAAATGTGTTATGATTCAATATTCTATTCTGATATATCTGAATAAAAGTTTGGGAATTTTCATGGCTTGTTTTATGAGTTTTGCTTTACAATTTAAGCTTTCGATATGTATGACATATTTTTCGAAGAATAACTCGTTATTTTCATTATGAGCAGTAAAAAAGCTAGTGGTCGTTTTCTTTGAACAATGAAATAAGTTTTGAGGAATATCAACAACAGAAGCATGGAAAAATATTCTGAATAAAGTCAAACATTTTCATGAAAGGGCGAACATAGATCATATTATAATAATATTAAGCTCGCAGCCGTTATTTCTGAATATCTCGAAAATGGTACATTTTAGATATAGGGAACCCTGAATAGACTCCACTTATTTTTACCCAACAAATTCATATGTGAGTGAAAAAAATACGGTTTCCATTTGAAAAAATCGAGTTTTTGGCTTTTTTTGAATTCCAACTTTGACACTCTCATTTTACCTCCCAGTATATCGAAACGTTATATTCTCTACAGAGTGACGTCGAATATCTTTTCGGTAACCCATTTCAAAAAACAGATCTGAGATTGTGCGTTGCGCTTTCATTGAATTTTCAGTGTTCTACAAGGCTCAATTTGTATTTCTTTTCACAAAACAGTGAATAACTCGAAAACGACTTTAGATTGCTATAGGAAGTGGATACATAAAATGAATGTGGCATTGGAAGATCTATCCGAAGAAGTCATAATATACAGGGTGTTCCATTTGGAATAAGAAAGTTGGTACCATTTCCGGTGAAAGCGGAAGTCATTGATGTTTGAAAATATATCATAAATGAAGGTCTACTCGGCTTATACATCCACGCGAAATTTGAAATCGATCGAATAATTATTTTCCATAAACTTCTAATGGGCACTCCCGGTGGGACACCCTGTATGTATATTACCCTTATCAACTATTTTTCGACGTAGACTGAGCGGACAATCAAAAATTTCATTCCATCCCATTTGGAAAAACATGGTCCAAAAGATTTGATGTCTTCTCGACGGCAGACTTTGCCATAGAAATCGAAACACCTAGACTCTAGAATTTTCATTCGAATTCAATGCACACCAAACACACTCTACAAACTCGAAAAAGATTTAATAATCCTTTTTAAGTGGAATATTTGTATGACAAATGTTCGATTGCAACCAGCTTGAACACTCAGCCTGGTTTCACATGGTGAGGGTGTTTGCCCGTCCGCGGTTTCGCTTGTCAACCGGCCAAGGTGTAATACCATAGACTAATCATAGGATAAAAGGTCTTTGAGTAATAACGTTGATCAACGCTAATACACAGTGTAGCATGGGTTCTCACACATTTTCCGGAAACGGGGTAGAATTGTCTCATACAATAATTGTTTCGACCTCGAACATATGTATCTTTAAAAGTAATGAAATTCGCGGAGAAAAAAAGGTTTGGTTTAGTGTATAGGCTTCACGATATTTCATTCTTCCCATTGAATTTTTTGTTTTTCTAATCATATAATAATAATTGTGACATCTTTCTTCATGTAACTTGTCCTTATGTATCAGCCACGATTTCCTACACTCTCAGAAATTCAGCGTTCGGCGTATTGTAGGTGAAACTCTGGGTGAAATAATTTTTTTATGCACCAGAGTCAATAGGCCCCGGAGACTTCTTCAATTTCATTACATTATATTCAAATAATTATACCAGACATTCAATCAATCCAACTCTAAAAGTTGAATGATATCTATCACAATAATCTGAATGATAATATATTTCATTTATATTTATTGGAAAACATTTGCCTTTATTGTCGATTGCTATATTATTTGAATTTTCATTTATAAATCAAATCAAATATCTGTATTCCCAAATCAATATACTGGGTACATGGAGAAGAACATGTCATATATATCTCCTTGACGACATTCTATCGTTGCTTGATGAAAGATTATCCATATTCATGACAGAACGTTAATTTTCTTTTAATTAAACATAAAAGTTCGAATTGGTTCAGCTGGGATAACAAAAACAGAAATCCACTTGCCAAACATTGATTCATTTTCTACGGACAATAAAAAAGTAGGTACCACGTTCGACTAATTAAAACCTGTAATATATTGAGGTGTCAGATTAATCAAAGGGATTGGAATTTTTTTGTTGAAAACCAAAACTCAGTTTCAGGAAGATTTTATATATCGGACTAAGACTACAAGTACAGGTTTCACATAATTTGTATGATTCACATGAAAATAATGGAAATCCTCTGATATGTACATATTGTATATTTTGAACGTATAACGATTCATGAGTTCAAAGGAAACACACTTCGTTATTCCGATTCAGTTTAGTGGAAAAGAGACAGGCTGAAGAAGAAAATTTTCTAATATTTCACGTGAATAATTTTATCGCATGAAATTATTTCTGGAATAAAGGTTTCCATTGATGTGATGGATCACACGACCCATATGATATATTCTCCTCATTATCACCTTTATATATCATCACATTATATAATCATATAAGAAATTCAATGAACCCAACTTTTGAAAGTGAGTTCGAACATATTTATTGAAAATTTCGACTTTTCCGAAAATTAATTCAAGTTCGATGATGATAGGGGCTTCCCTTCAAGATACAACCACACATTAATGAAAGGACAGTTCTTAGTATGTGTGGGATATGGGATATCAACTGATACAATGTAAACTTACATGTGAATGATTATTCGGGTAGAAATTTTATCAATAGACTGCTAACCTGAATATTTATTCTCAAGAAAGCAAGATATTTCAGTCATAATAAAGAGTGCTTCAAGCAAGAGTATATAGTCAAATAAAGACTCTGAATAAAGGTCTAAAGGCTAAATTCAAAACAATACCACATGGGTGACTCAAGCCCACCGTTTCTGAAGTTATTTCACATAATGTCAAAAATTATCGTCAATTAGACATGCATCATTGATTTCATTGAAAATTTCCATTTATTCGTGAAAAAAATGTACCTATTGAATTATTGAAATCCAATTTTAAAGGTGTTCCTTGAAACAACTAAATCAATTTCCATTATATTGTAGTATATAATCATGATCATGAATGAAGTAAATCCGTAGATTGAATTCGTCTATGTTCTTTCAACAATTTCGGTCTGATATTTTTCCATCCTGATTGCAATACTTTCACTCATTTCGAATTGAGCAATTTTTTAAAATGATTCTGATTGTAACATGACCTATTTATTCTAATGCACAAAAGGACAAAAAATATCATTTGATTTTTTTGGAAAAATTCCCATTCAACGATGAGTACCGGAGTTGTTAGAACACATTGATGAAGAAAATAAAATTACCATCAATCATAACATACATTATCTATACTACTAAATTTTTGTTCATATTTGAATATCAGAAATTCAACTGAAATATAAGAAATACATATTTTGTCTTGAAGTTACAACAGTTTTTCAAAGAATAGGTCCTTTCAATGAACACTTCTACATATCGATTGTTAAAGCTTGATACCTTGAATATACTTTTTCGTCAATTTTACAGGAGAGATGAAAAACCGTCTAGAACTTGAAAACCTTAAATCTGAGGTGTCACAATGAAGGCGTAGAATGTTTTTCTGTAAATTTTGGTACTAAAAACTAAACTCACATAGAAAGTGTATATACAAGGTAGATATCACGTGATAAACGTCTTAAATCTAACAGTAATTTCAAAAATCAAAATGGTAAGTAAAGAAAAAACGTTAAATAAAATATACGAAATTTAAACATCAATCAGAAATTTGAAATTATTCATTTTCTACATACACCTGACTCTGTGGTATAGCCTTGTAATTGGCACCTCGGATATAGACTTCGTCTTCTTCGAGATACTTTGGAGCAGTAGCAATTCACAAGGTATTCCACTTCAATCGTTTTTATTGATGTGCTGGTGGTAATTTTGACTGCAGAAATATCTGATCATTGAGGAACAAATCTCCTGAACTGTTGTTTTAAATATCTCATAGACTGACATCCAGTTTCGTAGGAGTCACTGTCAGCTAGAAAAATACCTATCCATCTGTGGGGATTTCTCCCGAGCCTCACTTCGGGTCTGACTCCAACAAAGGTGAAGCCAGGTGGTGTTGCATCCTTTATAATTTCAGTTGCCCTAGCTTCATCTTCCTGTGAAACGTCCTCTGTGCAAGGTAGTAAGTTCACCATGACAACCACCGATGACATAAGCCAAATGCAGTATATCAAATAAATAACAGCAATAATTTTCTGTAACGAAAAAAAAATTTACTCCAACAAAATATTGTTCCGAGATTCTTATGGATAAAATATATATTCTTTGAGAACATCATTAATGATTGAATGAAATTTTACTTACGTTCTGTCTTGTAGGAACCATCTCGAGCACCAGATTTTCTACTAGAGCCACTAGGGCTGCTTCATGCGAATTCATAAATTATGGCGCTCACTGCCAAACCTGACGTTTGAATTATGGTTCAAGCGAAAATGGACAGAAATGACCTGGATGTCTAATTTCTTCGAATTCGATTACTTTTCAATAGATTTTTGGAACATTCCCCCGAGGAGTAATATGAAAAATTTTCGGCATACCTATGTTATTTCCCACGATATGAATACGGTAAAGTAAGTCTTGTTTTCTGATTATCATCAACGCCTGAAGAAAATTTTTCGTTTTAGATATATTCATCACACTCCATTCGATGTTCGATGATGGTAATGGTAGTATAACTTATGGGGAAATTTTATACAGGGTGTCTGAAACAGGGCTTCAAAGTGAGACTTGATAAAATAATAAAACCTGATTTTTTCCAAATGGCAACCTAAAGACTTTGTAATTCCGATCGATTGCTCAGCAAAAACTAGTTAGAGTATGCCCAACATTTCATGCCTTTGAAGTCAGTATTTGAGCCGTTATTGAATAAAATTCGAGTTTCACGACCAAAGCCAGGTTTCACTCAGTCGAATTAATTTGTATGCTTGTGTTTATAGTAGGCTGTGTTAAGAACTGTCAATCTTACTTTTTTCATAATGATCAAATAAACAAACGAAAATTTCAGTTTAAAACTTTCACCCAATAATACCTATTCAATCAAATTTTCAATTTGATTAATTCTTCTACGAACTCCACCCTCTGTAGGTGAGATAAAACCCGCAGTGCAACCTGCACCCCAACTGCAAACTCCTATTTTTACGAACCTCTCATTTTTTAGTATCCCATAGATAAAAATCAAGGAGTGTTAGGTCTGGAGAATGAGGGGGCCACTCTTATGGACCATTGAATCTGATATTTTGTTACATTCAGTATGAATGGAGAACATATTCAATACATCACTGTTAACACAATTCTGATTTTGCTTAGTGCCCGATTCATCAAACAACGAGTATGAATGACAATTCTCAACAATGCATTCTAAATAAATCAATATATTTACTTTTGACAAAGTCAACATGAAAACTATCAGAATAAATCTAACATTCTTCTAAGAAACCTGGCTTTCTTTAATCCCAAATTCGAATTTCATTCAATAACTGCAAAATTACTAATTTTAAAACCATGAACTGTTGGGCATTCTCCCACTACTTTTTGACGAGCCATCTATAGGAATTATGAAATTATTTGGTTGCCATTCGAAAAAAAGAAATTTTATAGTTTGACCAATGCTCACTTCGAAGCCTTGTTTCATCAAACTTGTGTAGAATTGAATGAAGAACTCAGAGATGTTTACATTTGAAATAATTTACTTCACATTCGTTGATAGAATGGACTATGAAACCAAAATGCAAAATCTTGAATTCTTTTTACAATTTCTTTCTCGAGAAATTCTGATGAAACATATGAAACAATCACCCGGTATACTCTCTGTTGAAATATCCTTCCGAATTGCGATACTATTTAAGGAACAGTACCTAGAAAATTAAAACGTGTTCGTTAATAATAAAATGATAGATTTGAATGAGATGAAATCTTTCACTGTCACTATGCTTTTTCATATCTTTTCCCCACATTTATTTCATTCTTGGAATAATTTAACATGATTATGTTTCATGTTCCGAGTTCGATACTTGAAATATATATTTTTGTCTACCATCACGGGAAAAAAACTGTAAAAATTGTTTTGAAAGCTCAATAACTATTCAAAGTTAAAGTTCTCTGAGGTAAAATATGAAAATTATTGCCGAATCTGTTAGTTACTCCGATGAATCAATGTTTCAGATTTAATCAGGAAAAAATGAGTCACGTTGAATTGTGTCTTATTCTTTGAAAATTTTCAATTTCATTATTGGAAAATATTTCCGAAATCCGCAAAATATCATTTCGAATAAAATCGCTGACAAAATTCATGAAACTTAAATTATATTTTGGGAAAATCTGAGGAAGTTTGTAATAGAATAGAATAGAATAGAAAAAATCTCTATTTCTAGTAACTACAAGCAGCAGAAGATAATAGTGTCAAAAAAGAAAAAAATTACAATTTATTATAAAATTCTTTTAAATCATAGGGCTCTAATGTCATTAACATTTCATATATAGTTTTTTTAAATTTTCTAATATTTGTTTCTCTCCTAATGTGACTTGGCAGTTTATTGTATATTTTCAAGCAAGAATAGTGACAACCTTTCTCAGTCATTGTAAGGTGATGCTTAGGATAAATATGAGAACATTTCACAGAATCATTAAATAGCCAGAATAACATGAGCAGGTCGTTCTCAACTTTATATAGATTTCAAAACGAAATTGAGATGCCGAATTCAAATTCTGCAATAAATTTCAAACGTCTGAAAATCAATCCCAGATAATGTAGGATTCGAATCCGTGAAATAAGAATAAGAAAAAAGACACCAGAGGAGTGAACGAAATTTTTCCAGTACTAGTTGAAGATGTCACACCATTGAAATTATGTGTTGGGATAGGGTGTGAATCACATTCATGCATTTTTTTTTTAAATCAATGGACACTGAATCAGACCTAAACTTCCCAAGACGTTTGGATTTCAATCTTGAATTCGATACTCTCTGAATGATATGGGAATATATCCATAAACAATCGTTTGCAATGATAAGAATTCGCATCCATAAGCATATCGCGAATATTCGAAACTCCATGATATCAGCCGTCGCAAGTACCCGGCGTTGCCGGCTCGAATGTATCTGGTCCTTATAAACGAGACTCGATATACAGGTGGCGATTTTGTCGCCGCCAACCTTCAGATCGTGGAACTAAAACTGTATATATGCATGATGTTTTTCGACCGAAACGAGATCCGATCGAAATTTTCGAAAATGAGTATTTTAGGATCAGTGGACCTAGATCTAACCATATACACGCAAAAAAACACGAGATCCGTTTTCGGATCTCGTTCTGCCAAATGGATCTCGGACCGTTCAGAAAACTTCATGAACGGATCTCGTTCGGATATATTTATATATATATACATATATATATATATATATATTGTTCGAAGATTCTTACTGAGCGAATGAAAAATGTCTTGTTTTTGAGAAATATATATATATATATAATATATATATATATATATATTATATATATATATATATATATATATATATATATATATAATGACACAATTTGGTCTTCTCCATCCAAATTCGGCCATTGAAAGAGTGTACTTACCGAGGCCTAAAATCCGTGGAAGAGACCAGCCTGAAAGAAGAAAAGAGCATCAAGAGCAGTATTAAAAAAACATACTTACCAGTTCACCAATGGATAGCAGACCAGGATGGTGCCCCAACCGACGTAGAGCTAGCCAGTGATGACGGACCTGAAAAAAAAGAAATACAGAAAGAACTAAGGCAGAGATGGCGTTCGAAACAGCTACACGGGAGGTTCTACTCGAGCTTGCACCAAGAAGAAGTGGACATACCAGCATGAAATACCTACCTCACACTGGGCTACTTGTTTTCACAGACAGAAAAAACCATATTCGCCATCCAAGATCAGGTGGTGCCTACATGGAACTATACCCATCATATTATGAAGAAGCAAGTAGAAAACACCAAATGCAGACTGTGTAATGGAGCTGAAGAAACAGTCCAACATTTATCAGCCGGATGCTCCTCCTTAGCAGAGACTAAATATTTATCCCGCCACAATAATATGGGGAAAGTGGTACACCCGATGCTGTGCATCGAGAAACAGCTTACCCAGCATTTCACCCCACACCATAAGTATATCCCAGCACCTATAATAGAAAATGAACACACAAAAATTTACTGGGATATCTCGATAATAACGGATTTGGGAGCTGAGCATAACAGACCTGATATGGTGGTTTGGAATAAGGAGGAGAAGACAGTAATAATAGTAGACTTCGCAGTTTCCCAAGATTATAACATGATAAAGACCTACGAGGAGAAGATAAGCAAATACACGCCGCTAGCATGGCAGATGAAGGAGTTATGGGGGTTAAAGGAGGTTGAAAATATGCCTTTGATAATGAGCTTGAACGGACTAGTGCTAAAAAAAAACGATCACACACCTGAAGGAACTACAACTTCCTCAAAGCACAATAACATGGATGGAGAAAGTAAAGGAAAAAAGAGTACACTTATTGAATTAGACTGCTATGCTATCCCAAATAAGTTTCTCTCTCTCTCTATATTATATATATATATATATATATATAAATATATATATATATATATATATATATATATATATTATATATATATACATATATATATATATAAATATATATATATATATATATATATATATAAATATATATATATATATATATATATATATATATGTATATATATATATATATATATATATATATATATATATATATATTAGACTGATTCGGAAAAATGGACTTTTTGTGTTTTCACGAAACCCCCTCCTAATTACCTTCAGGGTATCGAAAAAAGACCTCTGTGAAAATATCAGTTCCTAATGATAACATCTAGAGGTCGCTCATCAATTATTTCTTCTTTGCCTACTAATAGCAGGGGAAAATTTTCTTTTTTCAATAAAAACTTCCTAGAACACAAACCAATAGACGGATTACTTTGTGTGATACATTTTCGTGTAGGCAATCAGATTCACTACATATATGTCCCTTACGATATTTCGATAAAATGGCCTCTTCACAAGTTATTCGATTCGATGCTAATATTGAGGTATTTTTGAAGAAAAAAATTATAAAAAAAACGACTTTACTTGTTTTCACGCAACCCGCCTTCTAATCATCCTCAGGGCATCGACAAAAGGCGTCTGTGAAAATATTAGCTTTGAATGTAAATATTCAGAGGTCGCTCATCGAAGGTTTTTATTTTCGCTGCTGATGGTAGAGAAAAAAATTCTTTTTTCATTAAAACATTTTTGTTCATGAACCAATAGACGGATTCCACTGTATGATACATTTTGGTGTAGGGAACTAGATACTCTACGAAAATGTTCCATCTGATATCTCTTTCAAAAGTAATTTGAACTTTTTCTCCGAAATACCTTAACATGAGGTATTAATGTAAAGATACTTTTGAAGAAAAAGTTCGAATAACTTTTGAACGAGCAGTTTTATCGGAATTCGTTAGCAACTCATTAGCATCTATTTGTAACCTTAAAATTTTCAAGGTACCACGGCATTCCGCTGGGTACAAACTTCAAGGAAGTTTTTTGTTAGTAACCTAACTCTTAATGGCCAAATTACACCCCTAAAAAAAGAAGTTAGCATTAGCACCCACATTTTCGAAAATAAAGACATTTTTTTTGCATTCGTTAGAACCTCGTTAGTAACTATTTGTAACCTGATAATTTTCGTTTGTAACCTCTCCCTTAATGAGAAAATGACACCCCTAACATGCGAAGTTAGCACCTACATTTTCAAAAATGAAATTTCTTTTATTTCATTCGTTAGTAACTCGTTAGTAAGTTTTTCTTACATCAAAAATTATCTTGTACCTGAAGGAAACTGAGAGAAAAACACCTCATTCTGCTGGGTGCAGCTTCACCGGTATCCACATTTTCGAAGAGGAAGAAATTGATATTTTTATCTGTTAGTAACTCATTAGTAAATTTTTGTAACACAAAACTTTCTGGATAGTTTCAGGCTTTTACGACCGGATATACTGACATTAAGAGAGTCTTCCGGGCTTATTGGCCGTGGTCTATTAGGAATTATTTCATCTCACGTTTCGCCCACAACGGTAGGCATCATATCGTAAATACGTCGATTTGATGTTACAAATAGTTACTAACGAATGAAATGAAAAACTTTTACGTTTTCGGAAATGTAGGTGCTAACTTCGCATGTTAGGGTTGTCATTTTTTTATTGAGGGTGAGGTTGCAAACGAAACGAAGTTAAAACTTGAAATTAATAAGCAAACAAATGGTTCGTTCAATGTTACAGTTCTTAGAAAACTCAATCCTAGTTTAATTGTTTCCAATGTAGATTCATTTTCTTTAGCAAATAGAGATTTCTTGTCTGAAATGATTAAGGTGAATGACCTGAATTGTTCCATGAACGATATTAATATAAAATGAAAATGAAATATAGAGATGAGTATAACATTGTTTCAGAAATGAATCACACTTTGTACAAAAATATTATTGATAAAGGTTTTCTGTATTTCGGTTGGTCAAGATGTTTCGTGAAAGAGCATATTTTAGTTAAGTAAAATGTTTTAAATGTTGGAACTTCGGTCATTATAACGATGATTGTATATATTCTACATCGGTATGTTTTAATTGCTCGGGGATACATGAAAAGAAATTTTGTGACTCTACTGAAATAATGTGTATAAATTGTATAGATTGAAATTCTCGTTATGAATACGATATACGTCATATAGTGCCAATAGTACTGAATGTCTCTATTCTTTGAGTCAAATAACTAGGTTAAAATCTAGAATTCAGTATTGAATGTGAAGATGAATAATGCAACGAAACTTTTGAAAATTGCTCATTATAATGTTCGCTCTCTATTTCCGAAATTGGACCAGTTTTTTGATGTTGGTGTAGGTTTTTACATAAAGAGTTTAATTACATCTAAAGCGGATTTATCTGATTTTATTGCTCGGGAAGGTGTGAAAGTTATACGGGTTGTTTTAAAAGTCAAAAATAGTACTATTCTTGTGGGGTCGATATATCGCACATTGGCCTGTAACTTATCCAACTTTATTAAATACTTAGATAACCTTTCATCATTTGTTTCATCTTAGTACGACCACATAGTTCTCACAGGAGATGCGAATGTTGATGAATTTACTGAAAATTTGTTTTCGGATTTCATTGGTTCTTACGGCTTCGAGCAGTTGATCTGTTAGAACTGATATTTCTTCAGTCTTCTAAAAGTCCCCATCTTCACAATATAGGTTGACCTTTCAGACAGAGCCACAATTTACTCAAAATATCATCAAGTTTTATTTCACAAATTACAGAAGTGACGATTCTCAAAAAACTACATTCTGTCAACTTGACTTTTTCAATATATTATAATGACACATGTTGCCACAGAGGAAGGTCTTCGTGAAAGAGGAAATATATTACCAAAAACAATGTAGGCGAATCCCAACACGCCCCCACCTTGTGTCATACAACAATAATTATGAATAAAACAATCACATTTCATAAATATTATGTTAGGAACCTTTATAGGTCTTTTCATTCTCTCTGAGAATACTCTTCAAAACTTCTGTTCTAACATGATACATCTTGATATGTGTGGTACCTCAGAGTAGTGACGATATGACCTATATTTTCAATTAAAGATATTTATTACTGAACAATAATATAATATTGATAACTTAAGAACACGTGTATCTTCTTCACACTATATTCCCAAATCTGACATTTTCTTCGTTGTCAGCCGTGACATCTCCTGAATCACGATCTCTAGCCGATGGTCTCCACACTCCCTCCTTTCTTGTCAGCTTCAGTTTCTCAACCTTGGGACGACCTGGTTCCTCGATACGATCTGGGACGGCGATGGTTGTGCGTTCGAAGTCTTGGTTGTTCGCCCCTTGACACCTCTCCAATAATGAGGGTTCTTCTTCTCTAGTAGATGGTCCTTCCGACTCTCCTTCTTGAAATACTTTTATGGTGTGAGACACATGGCGTTTAACTATTTTGTTGTCCCTTATCAGAGTTAGCTCTTTCCCCTCCCGTCTTAGCACTTCATATTTTCTTTTATCAAATCTTGGGACCAACTTATTTGCCACCACCATGTTCTTGACCAACACCTTATCTCCTGTTTGTACCTTGTCTCCTTTTGCTCTTCTTGCCGTCTCTTCTTCCTCTTTTCCTTTTGTTTTTTTTAGAATATCACTATCTTTCACTTCTTCATTGATATTTTCGGCATCTATATCTGTGATTGATGGTATTTTGTCCCTAATATCACGACCAAACATCAGTTCTGACGGTGTCTTTCCTGTAGTGCCGTGTGTAGTAACATTATACATCAACGTGAATTTCTGTAATTCATTCTGCAAATCGAGTCCATTTGAATAACCAATCTGAAGACGTTTCAGGATTGATTTGTTCATGTTCTCCACCTCTCCATTGGCTTGTGGCCAATACGGAGGAGTTTGTATCAAAGTGATGTTGTTCACGCTGCAAAATGTCTTAAATTCTTGACTCACAAATTGACTGCCATTATCAGCTCGGATAGATTTTGGGAAATCCAGTCGTGAAAACATTTCTGTCAAATGTTTAATTATTATGCCAGAAGTTGTTTGTTTGAGGAATTTTGTTTCGTGGTATCTGGAGTAATACTCTATGACCAAGAAAATCATATCTTGGTTGGGTAATGGTCCCATGAGATCGACAGCTAGATACTGCCAGGGACCTTCAGGGAATCTGTGTCTGCTCATGAACGGAGGTCTGTTGGGTTGTGTAACAGTCAATCAATCCCTACATCGTTTAACAAAATTCTCAGTTTATCTGTCAATTTCTAGCCATCATACTTTGGCTCGCAGTCTTCGCTTCATCACAGTCTCTCCGGGGTGACCGTTGTCGTAAAACCTGAGGTATTACAATTTTATTCCCACGTAGTATCATTGGTCCTAACGATGTCAATTCCCAACGAAACGGAAAAAAGATGTTCTTTTTAGTTGCTTCCCAAGAGTTCAGATTGTTTTCAACTGTCACTTTTATTTCATCATCCTCCTTACTGGAAGTAACGATGTCAGAAATACTCATAGCTTTTGGTATGCTTCTTTCGATGATCGTAAATACATGTCCGTCACTGTCTTGGTCGAAAGTTCCTTCCTTGCTATCTGGCACAACGTCGATAATGAATCTGCGATATTTTATTTGCCCGATTGATATATGATTTTGAATTTGAACGACTGCAATCTCAACAGCCAACGTTCGATACGAGCTGGGGGTTTAGACGTCGGTTTAAAAATTACTCCTAGTCGTTTGTGATCTGTTACCAGCTCGAATTCTGACCCGGCCAGGTAGAAGTAGAACCTCTCCACGCCCCACACAAGAGCCAAGCTCTCTTTCTCCGTTTGCGAGTATCTGCGTTTCGTATCAGATAAACTTTTGCTAGCGAACGAGATGATGTGAGGATATTTTTGATGATCGAAATGCAGCAGCACCGCTCTTAGAGCTACTGGACAAGCATCCGCAACTGAACGTGTTCGACGATTTGAGTTGAAATAAGATAGAGTTGGAAGTTTGGCTAATTCATTCTTCAGTTTACTGATAGATGCCTGATGTGCTTCAGTCCATTCACACTTTGTTTCATGTTTCGTCAGTTGTCGCAGAAGCTCCGTGGTTGTTCCTAGGTCGGGAATAAACTTGCCTACATATGTAACCAGTCCTAAAAAAAACTTCTCACTTCTTCTTTTGTGGTAGGTGATCGGAAATTCACAATAGTATCTATTTTACGTTCATCTGCATCAGTACCCTCCGCGGAAAGTTTGTGTCCAAGAAACATTATTTCTTTAACTTTTTTCAAGCATTTATTGTCGTTAGGAAGGATGTTATGGTTATGAAACACATCTAGCACTTCTGCTAAACATCGATGGTGTTCCTTTTCGGTGCTTCCAAATACAATTATGTCATCTAAATAGTTCAAGCAATTTTCGCAATTCCCTCCATAACTCGCTGAAAGATTTCTGGAGCTGAATTCACACCGAACATGAGCCTTTTATATCTGAACATTCCTTTGTGAGTGATGAATGTGGTTATGGCTCGACTTTCTGTATGTAATTCCAGCTGGTGATAGGTACTGACGAGATCTAGTTTTGAAAAAAATGTTGCATTCCTCAATTTTGTAATGAATGACTCGAACGTCGGTAATGGGTAATTTTCCCTCAGTATTGCCTCATTGGCTCTTCGCATATCAACACATAAGCGGATATCTCCTCCAGGTTTAAAAATTACAACTATGGGAGATATTCATTCACTGGGTCCTGTTACTCGTTCCATTATATTGTTTTCGAGGATTTCATTCAATTTTTCTTCCACTTGTGGCTCAACGGCTATTGGTATCCTTCTCAGTGGTTGTTTAACCGGCTTGACCGTATGATCGATATATAATTTGACGGTGATGTTCTTAATGTTTGGAAATATGATTTTCTTAGTGATATTACTCACCATTGCATCTAGCCCTAGTTTGAGTACCCCTAAATTCTGAGCAGATTCTTTACCTAGCAGAGAAACGTCCCTGTCTTCCACTACGTAAAAATTGGCAAGAATACCTGTATTGTTTGGAATTGCTATGGTGCTTTGAAATCGATGATTTATTTTCTTAACTGGGTCAACAATGTCTTCTGATGCCAAGTATAGTTTGAGTGATCTCAACAATTTTTCCCATTCATTTCGAATAATGGATTTATCTAAATTCTTAGCGAGGAATGGTTTTATTCCGGAGTCACCTATTTTTTTTCGAATGAATCTTTTAAAGATTCACTCTGAAAAGAAGAAATATAATAATTATTAATACTATTTCTAGATTCCCAGCCTATTTCTTCTCTCAAGGCTCATAGCCCACCTCTTGTACATTGAGTACTTGATACGGCTCTTAGCCAAACTGTTCAATAACCTTTGTTATTGATGGCTCATAGCCAAACTATCCAAGAACCTTTGTTATTGATGGCCCATAGCCAAACTCTCAAATAACCTTTGTTATTGTTGGCTCACAGCCAGACTTTCCAATAACCTTTGTTATTGATGGCTCATAGCCAAACTTTCCAATAACCTTTGTTATTGTTGGCTCACAGCCGGACTTTGGAATAACCTTTGTTATTGATGGCTCATAGCCAGACTTTACAATAACCTTTGTTATTGATGGCTCATAGCCAAACTTTCCAATATCCTTTGTTATTGATGTCATTTTGTATTTACTCCTCTGACTTTGTTTCACCTCGTCGCCAATTTGTGGTACCTCAGAGTAGTGACGATATGACCTATATTTTCAATTAAAGATATTTATTACTGAACAATAATATAATATTGATAACTTAGCAACACGTGTATCTTCACACTATATTCTCAAATCTGACATTTCCTCGTTGTCAGCCGTGACATCTCCTGAATCACGATCTCTAGTCTCCACAATATGCTCTTCAAAAATCAAACGTGTCACAACTTCAGGGTTTGTGTGCAATACGAATGGCATACCTCCATCAAATCCATCAGATATTTTTGTTCGCAGTCTGCTCAGCCCTTTAATTTTCACTTTTTCGTAGCCTATTTCTATTCAACAATGCCAAAATTCTGATTAGACCATTGGGACATCGGATCACATAACCATCTAGGAGCATCCTCCCACCATCTTGCATCAGCTAGTGATTGAAGAGCACAACCTCGAGTTGGGGGATCCACTGCATTCAAACCACCAGATGCATGATACCAGTCTATAGGTTCAGAATAATGTTTTATTTCTTCGGTGTTCCAAATCAATGATTCCCAATTTTTGTTTCCCAGTTGAAGAGTCGGAAAAATCGAAAGTAGTAGATGAGGGGGATGACCTTCGATCAAAGCTATGCACACTTCATTTCTCTCATCATCTCTCGGTTTGATTGTTGTTGGAAAATGTTCCATAACAAGCTATTCTTGCTCCTGTAGCGACTCAGTTCCTTCAAGAATTTGAATACCGTCAAACTGGGTAAGTTCAAGTTTGGGGACTTTCAATTTTTTTTTCGATTCTGATTTCATGGAGCCGCTTTCTTGACATATTAACTTGACAAATCTGAATTTCATCTCATTATATCGATAGTTTATCGTATCCATCAATTCCATTTCTGCATTCATTGTTGCTTCGCCAACATCTGAATCCAACATCAGATCAATCATGAGTTGATTCAGTTCGGACAATCGACTTCGATGTCACCATTTCTGAGATGTCGTATTTTTCTTTGGAAAATTTTTCCTTCAACTTTTCATTAATCCTGATAAAAGCTGTTCTGTTTAGAGATTAGGCTTTCTTGATTTTTTCCAAATTTTGTAATAGAAGAGTCCTGTCACGGTCGCCAAATGTTAAAACTGATAAATGTTAAATCACAGGAATGTGGACAGAATGAAAGACTAATCAGCTATGATTTTGCCAACGTTTCGGAACTATTTTGTTCCTTTCTCAAGGCTAGAAAAAAGTATTTATTGATAATACACAAAAATATAAAAAAGAATGTACCTCATACAACTAATAAAATTTATATTTAAACTAATTATAGAAGTCAAGAACGAACAACGGTTCTGACGTATGACAGTCAATTGAACAAAATAAACAATGTAATCAAAGTTGCACAATAATTATTAGGTCTCTCAGTTGAAAAACAACCTGTATTAAAAAAAATCAGTAAATATCGCGATGAATCCGATAAATAAAATGGAATTGTCGGGTTTTGGTTTTGAATTTTGGATTTGCCGGGAATTGAAACTTAATTATATGGGCAGAAGTTTGAAATTTCTCATTAGAGATCATGATGATGGTTATCGGTATCGCATTTTTATTGCTCCATTTTGTTATATAAACAAGATATTTAAACAATTTAGACTATTAAAAAATCTGATAGTTCTTCGGCTGGCTCGCATAGGTTTGCCGGTTCTGAAGTACTGACATTTTCTGTGGCATTAGGGTATTTTTCCAGGACCTCAGAGAAATACCGTAGTTTATCCAGTGTACGCCAATCTTCAACGCAATGTTTTTGAAGTAAGGCCTTCACATACTTCAGTTTTTCTTGACTGGGACTCACACCGCCGTCTATTCGAGATGGAATGATGCTAATTGCCGACATTCCTTTTTTGAATATCGGCTTTTATTCCCCAAGATCTGCTGCTCTATAAGAATATTCATCTCGAACTGTTACCGATTGTTACCACTTTTTCATGTGAAATCTCTTACTCTGATTGAATTTGAAGAACCATTGTCCTGGTGCTTTGATGGCTTCTTGGGATGCGGCCTTCCAGTCGTTAACCTCTGTTTTTTCACTACCCAAAATGAAAAAAGTCCATCCTCTCTAAATATCTCGAAAAATTCATCAGGAGAAACGTTCGTATCTTTTCTTTTAATGAATGGAAATGTCGGGTTTTGATTCGAAGATAGCTTGGATTTGTAGGGTTTTGAAACCAACTTCATATTTCAAAGCCAATTTCTGTCGGATTTATTGGGTTCTGAATTATAATATTTTACTGGTTTTTGCACGAGGAGAAAACTAATCCATTTCCGTATCTAACTCATTTTTCACCAAAAATGGAGTTGTCGGGTTTTGAAAACAGGGGATTCATATGTAGACACATCTTCACGTATTCGGTCTCAACCAAATTAATTTACTGCAATAAAAATGCATAAAAATATAAATATACACATACGATGACAAACACGAAACAACATATGGAGACAAACAATTTCGAATTCTCATCCATTAGGTACTTTCCAATATGTAGAAGAAAAAATACAGTGAATTTTAGAGAGGATACAAATAACTCAACTACTGTTTATAATTACATGATATCGAAAATGAAAGTACCTAATGGATGAGAATTCGAAATTGTTTGTCTCCACGTGTTGTTTCGTGTTTGTCATTGTATGTGTATCCACTTTTTTATTTTTATCCCACATTGTATTAGTAGTTGGAGTAAATTAATTTGGCTGTGACCGAATATGTGAAGATGTGTCAACATATATCGTACCATAAAATGTGCAACTTTGATTACATTGTTTAGTTTGTTCAATTGACTGTCATACGTCACAACCGTTGTTCGTTCTTGACTTCTATAATTAGTTTAAATATAAATTTTATTAGTTGTATGATGAGGTATACATTCTTTGTTATATTTTTGTGTATTATTGATAAATACTTTTTTCTAGCCTCGAGAAAGGAACAAAATAGTTCCGAAACGTTGGCAAAATCATAGCTGATTAGTCTTTCATTCTGTCCACATTCCTGTGATTTAACATTTATTTCAAACATGGACGTGAATATTACAGAATGTTAAAACTGATACACTCGTATCTTCAGTCTTATAAAAGTTCACTTCTATACAATATGGGTGTACCTTTCAGGCAGAGCCACAATCTACTACAAATATCATCAATTTTCATTCCCCAAATTACAAAAGTGACGATTCTCAAAAAACTACATTCTGTCAACTTGACTTTTCTAATATATTACCAAAAACAATGAAGGCGAATCCCAACAATATCGGAGCCTACACGTATTGCAGGTTCATCGCAAACGCTACTTTACATTGTTTGCACAAATAGGACCGACCTGATTAGGAGCTCTGGGGTTCTTGACCATTCAATGTCGGATTATCGTGGCGTTTATTGTGAGGTTAATGTCAAGGGAGAAATGAGGAGTCCAAAGCTGGCCATATATAGAGATTATCGTAACTTCTATCTCGCTGATTTCAAAGCTTACTTATCGAGGGTGTCGTTCCAAGAAATTTTATATGAAAATGAAATTGATTCCAAGATTTTCATTTTCAATCAGAAGTTATGTTCGATAAGCATGGACCTTTCATTGAGTCTGAGATAACTAAACCATTTGCTCCGTGGATCACTCCTACCGTGAAAAATATGATGAAGTTAAAAGATAGGGCACTAGCTGAATATTATAATAATAATTATAATATTTTATTGATCCTTTTAGACACTTACATGTATAGGACAAGTCATAAAATTAAACAATCATACCTTAACTATTAACAAAAATATCAAATAAATAATCATTAACGGTGTAATAATACCCCGGCAATAATAGAGCCTAACGTTCCTCCTAAAACTACTAACACTAAGAGATTGAATATGTTGGGGAAAATGGTTAAATACTCTAATGCATTGATACATTGATGACATTTCGTACTTATGAGTTTCATGTTTAGGTACAAAAAGTGCTCCCTTGATTCTTGTATTATAATCGTGGAAGCTAGAGAGCTTCGTAATATTTTTTTCATTTTCTTTTACATAAAGAACGCTGCGTCCTCTGAGCAAACTCCTGGGATGATAGAGGACAACTCCGCTACTTGTTCTGATGTGGGTGGTACCTTGAGGCTTGAATTGACCGAAGTTATTCAGAAATTGAATAGCTTGAATATCAATAAGGAACCCGGTCGGTCTGGATCGGATTCCCACTATTTTGTTACGCAAATGTTCTGCGTCCCTGGCTTAGCCTCTTCTAGTAGTCTACAACAGGTCCCTTGAATCCGGAGCCTTCCCATCTAGGTGGAAGGAAGGTTTCGTAAAACCTACCTATAAGTCAGGACAGTCTACAACAGGTCCCTTGAATCCGGAGCCTTCCCATCTAGGTGGAAGGAAGGTTTCGTAAAACCTACCTATAAGTCAGGATCTAAAAACAATGTGTGTAATTATCGCCACATTTCCATCATTAGCTCCATACCTAAGCTATTTGAACTTCTGGTGTATGATAGAATCTATATGAAGATTATGCCTGGGATATCTCATCGGCAACATGGTTTTTTGAGAGGCAGAAGTATTGAGACCAACTTGATACTTTTCACGCAGATATCTTTTGATGAGTTGGAACGTGGGCGTTAGGTTGTAGTCATTTACACCGATTATTCGAAAGCGTTTGACTCCATTGAACACTCATTACTTGAATTTAAACTAATCCGATTTGGAATATGGGGTCCTCTTCTCAAATGGTTGGTGTCATACTTCAAGCTTAGTACTCAATTTATTAAGATCAGGGACACATTATCTGATCCAATTCTAGTAACTTCTGGAGTTCCTCAGGGAAGCCACTTGGGCACTTTATTGTTTCAAATATTTCTCGATGAAATATCGCGTGGTTTTTGGCATTCACAGTTTCTCGCTATTGACGTAGAAGAGAACGCTCGTAATATCCAGGCTAATGTTGATAGATTAGTGAACTGGTGTGGGTATAATAGACTGTGTCTTAATGTTGACAAGTGCAAACATATGACCCTCTATCGCGGTAGCTCTCGAATGAGCTGCACTTTCTCACTTTGTTGCCATTTCCTCGAAAGGGTAGAACAAATCACAAGCCGAATTTAGATCTTGGAGACGGAAAAAACGCACAAACGGGTTGAAAAATTGATTCGATATCATTACTGTCAGGGTAGCGGCTAGAGAGGTAGTGATATCGAATCATATCCGGACCCGGTTCCTTATTAACGTTAAGTTCGCTCATCTTTTTCAGTATTACATCTCGGTGGACATACCCAATATCAATTTGATCAAAACAATTTCTCATTTCTTTCTTCCTGTAAATAGTCGGTTTATTCGGATTGTCAAACACACCTGCGAACGCGTTAACAACATCTTGTTGGCTATCATAAACATCATGTCCATTGGTCATCGAACTAGGAATCCCTTCTACTCTCCGACACATATGTCCAAAAATTTCGGAGGTTTGCTGATATATTATTTTCAGTACGATCTTATATGATCGGAATAATCTCTTTCGATTAGTTTCTTACATTGCCTACGGAGAGCAGAAAACATAACATAGTCACTCATTTCACCAAATTTTTTGAACTTCTTGGGAAATTTCATCTTCCTTTTTGTCAACTCAACAGTTTCAACTGAAAACCAACACGGGAAATGTTTATTTCTAATGGGTTGTTTCGGGGACATATTTTTCTATAACATCGTTGAGTACAGTGTGAAAAGTTTCGGTATTGATATCTTTACTAGTTAAAAGTGCATTCCAATCGACATCAGAAAGTTCTTTATTTATTTCCAAATAATTTGCATTGAAAATTTTGAAAGTCGATCTTGAGTTTTTAGGCTTGAATTTCTCTGTGCTGAGGTTTACAAATACATCAAATATATCTAAGACAGGATGATGGGGATCGTCACCTACAAAAGAGGAAGAAGAATGGCAAGTTTGGACTCCGATGTTAGGAGCCAAGACAAAATCTAATATTCTACCATTTCCATTCCGAATGAGTTATAAGCTATGAAGTTTCGAAAGTAGGTGTAAGAGTCTTTCTGAACCAGATCCCACACGAGCTCGCCGTTCTCATCTGGGGTCCAGGTAAAAAGCGGTAGATTGAAATCGCCAATAAGAATGAAAATGTCCTCGCTATAATTTCCTATGAGAACCGTGACCGTGTCGAAATATTTTATATATTCTTCCGGAGATGTATTCCGAGGGATGTAGCACACACTAATGAAGAGGCTCCTTTTTTCGGTGAGCTTGATCCTAACCCATGTATCCTCCACCCTGGTTGAATGACAGACCTCCGAAACCTGCACGCTCTGCATACGCTCGGTAACACCGATAAATACACCACCACCGTCTTTTTTAGAACTATTCGTCTCACATCTATCTTTTCGATACACCTTATAGTTTATACACATAAATTCTGAATTATTGATAGTCGAATTGAGCCACGATTCTGTTACACATATAACCTCTGCAAGGCTATCCCAAGAAGACTTCAAAAACTCTGCTGTTTTAGTTCGAAGACCCCGACAATTTTGATAATATACACTCAAGTTCGAAGTCATCTTTAGTACAAAAAAACGAGTACCTATATTAAAACAATGCACAATAAGCATGAAGAATTAGTTTTCAGGTAACCTTGTCAGGTTGTCCCTGGGTAACCTAGTCAAGTCGTCCTGCGAAGCAAGGTGCGAAATTTTAGCGGAATCGTGCTTTCTAACTAACAGCCTGCCGTCCTGGATCCAACAATATTCATAATTATTCTCTTTACAGAACTGCCGAGTAGAGTTGAACAATTTTCTATAATATAGAGAAAGACTTTCATTGACATAAATGGTCCTCTCAGCGCCATCAAAGTCAATTTCACTTGTTTTTATCTTCTCTTTATTTCCCTCATAGGCGCGCAAAAAGTCATGTCTGTACGATTTGCTCTTGAAATCAATGACAATTGGCCTAGACTTGGTATCACCTTTATGCCTGAAGTGTATTCTTTAGAGACTGGGTTCATAACTTATAGAGTTGTACCCAAATGTACCCTGGTTGGCTTAGGGGGTATTTTAAGTGGACTAAGGGACATTACAAGAGAGAAGAAGAAGCAGTGCATTTTGTAGCAGCCTTTTATAATATGTCTCATGTCTCATATTTGAAATGCCAAGCCTAGAGGCTATGCTCTCGACAATGGTTTAAAAGTTTTTATCTATCTTTTCTGGCACTCCAATGATATCTATGTTTCTGGATTTGAGCTGTTGCTGCAACACATTAATCTCCCGTCTCAAGTCGGCGTTTCCGTCCCAAAGATTTTTGAGTTCAGCAGCGTGTTTCTGCAATTTGGAGTTCATACCTTCGAGAATTTCCATTTTCGACTCAATATCGTCGATTTTATTACCATAGAAATTGAGTGACTCTATGAATTCAGCCTGCTGTTTTGTAATAGCAGCCAAATCGGACATGATTTTATCAAGCTTGGTATCAAGATTAAGATTACTCGAACGTGGCAGTTCACTACCTCCGGCGCAACAGTCATCACACATCCACCTCATTCTCCCTTTGTTTCCGCACGTCTTCAACATGTCAGAGGGGATCCCCAGGCAAGCCTGATGAACCTCGCTGACGCACGAACAACACCGAACAGCTGGTTTGGTTCTGCTTGCCGGCGTACCACATGATGAGCAGTTCGTCGGCATATTTATGTCTCGAATTCGAAAACTGAATCCAAAATAAATTGAATTTCACTTTTTGTGGCCTAAGTACCACACCAATCGTTGAAAAGTTTTTCACTTGAAAACTGTAGAATTTTAGCAGCACACTCGTATAATTTTGGAATTAATCTCGTTAATATACCACCAAAAAACAAAAGAGAACACAGAGGTCCAAGAAATCGACCGCAAGGATCTTTTGTTCTTTACCCAACTCGTTCATTTGAATCCCAAGGAGGCCGTCAATGGCATTGATGAATCCAACGACATCCTTAGAAGCCTTAGCTGTTACTTCATGTGGATGCAGAACCGACTTTTCCATGTGAATGGTTCTTTGTTCCGCCAGCTCTAGAAACTTGCATACCATGTGTTCAATCGTTACTTTCTCTGATCCACATAGCCTGCAGGTTTCATCTGCTGATTTTCCCATGCGATACAAAATATATTTGTATCGACAGTGTCCGGTCGGCAGACCCACCATTACTCGAAGCTCATCTCGTGGCAGCTTTATGAGCTTCCTGGTGTAGGTCGTCGAGAATTCCACAAATGAGCCATTACTTTTTTATTTACGAGAATATCTGAAAACGATTAAAACCTTCTAGAAGAGCGTTTTCACTGGAAATAAGAAAAAAATTTATTCCAAATACAAACACAATTTTTCTTCATCAAAACAAATGAAGATTTCGTGAAACGTTTTCCACTACTGGTGTTTTCACGAAAAATGAGACCCAGGACTCCTTTCAACGTTTTTACCTATCTAGTAAGAAGAAACAGCCAAATGCCAGCAATTTGGGATACCCCGTATATATTTACTTTTTCTTTGTTCATTTTGCTTTTTTCAGATTTCCCAATAGATTTTTACTGTTGTCTCGATTCTAACATTTACGAGTCAGGAACATCTGAGCTATTCAGCTCGGACTAGTTTCAAACTCGAAAATTCCGACGACGTGAGGGGTACGGTCCGAAATGAAGGCTGAACGTATAGTTTACCAAAAATTACAGACTTTTTGTGCATGAATATTTTGTCTGGATCTACACCCTCTACGGCTTCCTTGCATTGTCGTCTAATGGGGCCTACAGACTTCGTGCATTTTCATCCGTTCGAATCGCCACGATTCGAATCATCGTTCCAGAATTATGGTGGTGAAAACCGTCGTCGGTAATACCTGTCGGCGCTTGATATTTGTAACGGCTATTCGAATCGACGATTTGAACAGATGAAAATCCACGAAGTCAGTGGGCCCCATAAGAAGGCATCTGTTGAGAATGGGCTCATCAGACACTGACGAGTGTAGATTTTATATAGAAGAGGAAGAAACTTCTATTTACCTAGTCACGGAATGAGCGTTAGGAAACGATGCCTTGGTCGAAAAACTTTGGGGCCTTCGCAGATAATGAATTTCATTAGAAATCTGGAACTGGAAAGCAAGCTGTAAAATGGTAGGTGAGAACAGCTTTTTCAAGTGGCAGTGGACTGTAATTCTTTTTGAATTATAACTATAACTATGAATATTTGCATCTGCCTGCGACCGTAGTCAAGTTATTCAGGTGCTGAACGACAAGGAACTTCTGTCCCATCCGATACGAACGGATGAGACTAAAAGTTACCAGAAATTACAGTTACGAATGGCGGCGCGAACAAACTTGTGACATTATATAATGAAAAGAGACTGATTAAAAAAAAACCTTTTTGTCCATGAATATTTTCATCTGCCTCGGATGATTATCAAGCTATTTAGGTGCTAAAGTAACGTCTTCCAACTTTGAGTGAAATATTCGGGTTTTTCAAGAGCTCGTCCCATTAGACATAATTAGGAAGACAAATTACTTCAATCCCTGTTGGCTGGATGAGACAAATGATAGCTAACTCTAATCTCAGATGTTGAAATGAGGATTATATCAATCAGGACTTCTATTCGAAGTTGCTGCACAAAAAATCAAGTTCTGATGAAGGATGTTATACCCCCTTCAACTTTATATGAAAATGATCGCGAGGAATAGTAAATATTAAGTAAAAATTCGACAATTAAGTCATCGTTTATGATGTTGGTTTTGTTAGCCATTGCTAGTCGATGATTTTTCTCGTTCTTGATCACATCAATATGAAGAATCAACATGCCAAATATGGTAATACCGTACTTCGCCAGAAGGTTTCTGATTTATCGAAGTCTTGCTTTAGGGAGAATGATCAACCGGGTAATATTCCTCTGCTAGTCGAGAATTCATTGTGTGGTTAATCACATTCAAATAACAATTCACAATTTATGGTTACACTGTGTAATCAAATTTTGAAATGTAACGGCTGATTATTCACCTCCTACTCTTTTACTGTTCATCGATTTTTTTTGTGGTTAATAACATCGATATAAAATTCAACAGTTCGAATATGGTCATGATAGGGCAGACGAATTCTGAATAATATGGAATGAATATTCCCACATCGTGTCCCCTAGTACGTCGATCAGTGGGTAACAGGCGGATTATTGGACACTTCTTTCCTATAATACTGGGTGTCCTACCAAGAGTTACTATCAGAAGATATTGAAGAAATGATAATTCAATCACTTCCAGATTTTGGATGCAGATATAAGCCAAGAAGGCCTTCGTTTATGATATATTTTCAGATTTCAATGACTTCCTCTTTAGCCGGAAATGATATCAACTTTCATATTTCTAATATGGACCACTTTGTATATTACAACATTTTCGGATGTATCTTCTAATGCCTCATTTTGGCATGGTACATTTCTGATACAGGAAACACTTGAAAGACTCTACTCATTTTTTCCTCACAATTTGACATGTGAGCTTCTTCAAATTTTCACCGAAATGACATCCCGATAATGTTCGCTCCTCTCACAGGCAGAAAATTCAACATCGTAAGGAGTAGTGTAGCTGCGATACCAGGCTTTTGTTGTTAAACATTCGAAGTTTTTTCGAATTCTTGTAGGGTTGTTGACTAACTGAATTGAAATTGGCGGTTTCGGGTTACATGAAAAATGAGCTGCAATATTCTGACCATGAATTATATCTGTTTTTTCCATGGGTTCTCGTTTACAAAATCTAGTGGTTTTCGTCAAAGTTCTCTAAATGAATAAATTCGCTTTTCTCACGTTCACGAAGTTCGAATTCGGAAAAAGGGAAAATCCAACCCTTTTGAAAATGAGGCTAAAAGTTCACGTGTAGCCTTGAAACCATCCTGAAATTTGTGAATTGTAAACTGTCGACGAATATGTACACTAGATAGAAGGAGCTTCCGAGGAGAAATTCAAATGACCACTCCCATGGGAAGCAACAAATAATTTCAACACCAATAACTCGCAAACCCATAGGACAACGATCGCACACATTTTTAGCCCCTCGGGTGTACAATTACATACCAGAGCGTGTCAAATCAGACTCTACATTAAGAACATTCAAGATAAAGTTAAAAGCCTGGATAAAAACCTTAAGTCTCCAGGAGGTTACAAATCTATTGGATATAAAGAACTCGTATGTGCATGTCTAATATGAGGGGAGCGGAACCTTGGTCGCAGTATTGTTTGATTTCTGGTTGCTAGTGCAGTTATTAATAATGCATAGGTGGAAGAAAAAACTATGAAACGTAAAATAAAAAAGGAAAAAAATCAAAACAAAAAAAGTCACAAAAGTAAATGTCTCAGACAAGGTGCCTGCCCACCTTCTAGTCATAATATATTTAGTTTATTGGCTGTTTTAATTGTTAATTTCGTCAGATTATATTCAATGTTTGATGTAAATCGTAAATAATTGTAACTCAAAAAAACAAAAATGTTATTTTACATCAATAAATTCATAATAATAATAATACTAATCCAACGAATTTTCTGAAATTTTCTCTTCAAGTATTCTCTTAGAGCCATCTCCATATTCTGTTTTATCAGCATTCGTCGAGATATTCCGTTCACGTGCTGCCCCGACAGGGAGTGATGGAAGGATATCCATTTCTTCAAGTTTCCTAACGGCCCTCCAAATTTCATTCAATTTCCCGGAATAGTTAGTCATCCTTTCCTGAGGTGTTTATAATCAAATGCCTGCACTCTGTTACGTTTCATCCGGACAGGAGTGAATGTTCAAATTTCCGTCAAGAATTTAAATTGTGTAAGTTCATTCGTACGAGTTCTGATTCAATCAGTACGATTGATCCTGGACTACATTTTTATAATATTCACGCAAGTGTTAACGATATCCAGTATGGCGATTTGAAACTCGAACCCAATGCGAAATCTGAAAAAATGCAAAACGAAGTCATTCTAGGGGGTTCATTTTATATAAACAATAGTGATCCAAAATTCTCAGGAAGAACTTGGCGAAAACGCCACGGCTTTGTTGAACAGAAACACCTCTGTTTCAATTGCCTGAATTCAATTCACGATCTTCAGAATTGTAAGTCTATACATACTTGTCGAAGTTGTCGTCCAGTAATGAGGATACCACATTTTTGACAAAGTTGATATCTCGAAGTCGTCATCCGTTCTATTATCCACCGCATTGATTGACGAGCGTGATAGTCTCGGAATGTTTCATACATTTACATTACACTGTCTTTTAGATAGCGTCTCTATATCATCCTTCATAAGTGAGAAGGCAGCAAATATGTTGAGTTTGCCTCGGCATCAAATGAACTTAAATGTTAAGAGCCCTAATTCAATGAACAGTATCGATCAACATGATTTCATAACCATCTCTTTCGCACAGTCGAATTACAATCACCTACCTTTGTTACTGACGCTATAGTTTTAGATCGGATATGATTCTCAGGTTCCTGAAAGTTCTTGGTTGCAGTTCTGTAGCCTGAAATTAGCAGATGCACAGTTTCACACGCCCAGTACAATTGATATCCTACTAGGCGCAGACGTTTTCTCTAGAATCATTCTCCCTGAAAAAATTGTAAATGAGCCTGAACAGTTAGACGCAATCAATACCGTCCTGGGCTATGTTTTGATGGGAAATTTTGAATGCAATTCAAATACTTCCATTTTCGCCCTATTCTCTTCTTCAACTGAATCAAAGTTAGACTTTTCGCTCCAAAGGTTTTCGGAACTCGACTCTGTTCCTCTATTTGAAGCACCAGAAGACAATGAGAATGACAAAATATTAGCCGACATACATTTTCGTGATCACGAGGAAAAATATTTAGTTTATCTTCCTTTTCGAAATGAATTGCCTAGATTTAGTGACGTTCGTGAATTAGCAATTAGTCGGTTTCTATCTCTAGAGCAAAGACTTCTTTGGAACCGAAATCTTTATCAGCTGTACTCTGATTTTATGCGGAACTACCTTGATTCTGGTCATATGGAAGGTGTTGACGAGAGCTCCTTAAATGAAAATTGTTTTTATTTTCCGCATCATTGTGTCGTTAAAACGCAAAACGATCAAATCAAATAACGCGTTGTTTTCAATGCCCCCGCCAAGTTTCCTTCGTTGGGAAAGGATTCACTTAACGACCATCTACTCACTGGGAAAAAACTATACAACAAGACATTCTGTCTGTGTTGTTACTTCTTTGCTTGCAGGAAAATTCGATATTCGACAGATGTATCGCATGATACCGGTCAGAAAATTATTTCGAGATTTTCTCCTCAGGAAGATCTTCCAGTTCAAGACTATATAGATTGCTAACCGTGACGTACGGTGTTAGTAGCGCTTCGTACTTGGCTCTCCGAACATTAATTAAGTCAATTAGCTGATCACAAAGGAAAGGCTTTTAGTTATTGACTCATCTCGTCGGCCTAATTCGTAAACCTGCAAAGTCCATTTTTGGTCAATTTCACTTTTCGAGCTAGTCAGAAAGTTCAAACGATAACCTACCTTATATCATGAGAGAAACGGCAATATCAATATTCAATTTAGTAGAAAAGCCGTGCACGAAAAACTGCTTTGTACCCAATAGCAAATCTTCACATCGAAAACCTGCTAATTCCTATCGGAGCCTCAGTTTTATATTGAAATTGGTCCGCCATCCACGTGCTTGTTGCGACTCTTTAAGTTTTGGAATTTTCAAGTGAAATATTCAGTTCCATAATAATTGTGATCGACAAAATTTAAAACAAGTCCCGTTTGTTTTATTTTTTAGTAATTTTTTTTTCATTCAATGTGAATAACATGAAGGATGCTACGATATTCAAAGTGTTTCATTATTAACTGGACAACCATACATAGCAGTAGAGACAACACCTAGGGACTCATTTTTGCATCATTAGGTACATATACCCCGTTTTCGAAGCATAAGCGAGATACAAGGTGTTGAACGTCAGCTTTTTGAATACTTTATAACGGATGATCTACAGATATTTACGCAAAGTAAATTTCAGGTTGATATAGCAAGACTTAATGCTATACCTGGTGGAAATTTCAACAAAATCGGAGAACCACGAAAAAAGATACAGGGTGTTGAATTTAACAAAAATTTTGCCTGTCCGGAATTTATTGACGGGGAGTGTATTTTTTTCAATTAAGTTTTTCATTTGATTTTGACGATGTTGAGAAGATTATAATTTCATAGGCTCCCCATCATCAATTCAAAGATTCAGAATTATATCGGTTGTTCGACATTACATACCTATTGTTTTTAAAATACCTGATATAAAATGATGATGTTCCTTACTTGAATAATGACCGTTTTGTTCAATATATTTTGTTATGAACTCATTGAATTAGTTTGATTTGATTTATAATCAAACAAAACTAATGATTACAATGAATAAAATGTGATTTCAAGCTCATTCTTGGGAAAACTTGCTATGTCCAAAATCGAATTTAAAATTCACATCGAAAAGCTGCTGAGAGATTATATTTCTTATTTTTTTGAAATATGCTGAAGATATATTACTATAGAGGTTTGTAAAATATGTAGAATTCTTACAGAAACAAAAAAAGAGATTTTGCACAGTTTTTTCCTTCTCCGGTAAAGTACACGAAAATGGACTTGGCAGGTTAACGAATTAGACCGACGATATATGGAATATTTTTTTCGATAAATTCTGCTCATTTTGTGCCAATTTGTACCATATATTATGAATTTTGTGCCCATTTAGTTTTCGAGATATTTCGAGTTTTCACTATGAGTCACCAATTTGATGCTGTGACTCATTTATGGAATTTTGGAAATTTTCTTCTTTCGATAAATTGTGCTCATTTTGTTTTCGAGATATTTCGAGTCAAGCGACAAGTTGGTGACTCATACATGGAATTTTTTTTCTATAAATTTTGTGGCGATATTGGGCTCATTCTGTTTTCGAGATATTATTGAATATTCTCATTCTTATGATTCTTATCGATATGAATTAAATTGTAGAATATTAGTTTTTTGAACCGATATGTGATGACGTGAATATGTCAACGGCTTAGATGAACCTATAATGGATTTATATATTGACGCAAACATTATTTGAATTGAAATTTGTAAGTGACCAGGTACCCAGTGGCGTAACTGGGCGTGGGCGACGTGGGCGACCGTCTACGGCCTCGCGCCCTCAAGGGCCTCGCGGCCAAATGATAACCTTTTCCTCTAAGATCAATCATTTTATCTACAGATGAATCTATATGAAGACTTTTTTCTTTGTTGACGACGATTTCTATTTCGTACCTCTCAGCTTACTTATTAACTTTCTATAGCGCAATATATTTTCACAAATTCACACAAACCTAAATCGTGCCAGGAATACCTACATACATAAGTTTACTCTGGTCGCCACCTGAGGGTGACCAGAGCGTATCTCCACCGCCCTAAATCAGAAAGAATATTTTTTGACTCTGAAAGCAGCGATGAACCTGTACAAGGGATCCTAAATTGCTTGATTTTGACTGTTTTTGGTACATCTGGTCCATACCTTTCCAACTTCAAATTGAGACTAATCACATTCAAATTGGTATTAAACAATTTCAAATTGGGAATAAGCAACTTCAAATTGGTAAACACAATCGAATTGGGAAAAAACACATTCAAAATGGGACTGAATAATCTCATATTCGAAAATGTCTTTTTTTCATAGAGAATTGTCATGATTCTGAAGACTTCCATGTAAACATTCGCTACAATCTTTGAAAGTTCAAAGTGTTATTTCTTTTTCAATTGTGAGGTTGCAAGTTTTTGAATGGATTTGGCCTTTGACCAATTTGTGCACAAATTTTACACAGTGGTTTTTCTTCTACTATGTATTGAAATTTTTTCTGATTGATTTTCGATCAAGAGACTGGAAGAGAAAACTTTAAATAAAATTCAGAAGATTGATTTTCGAATTTTTAAACGAAATGTTTCATAAATTCTTATACACCTCTGCATTTTTCCCTCATTTCTATTCTCAGTTACTTCAGAATAATTCTCTCGAAATATGAAATAAAACGTCTTTTTTCAATATGGAATAGTTTAGTGTCAATATGAATTTGGTAAATTCCAATTTAATTGTGATAACCATTTTGAAATTGTTTAGTCCTATTTTGAATGTGTTTATTCTCAATTCGATTGTGTTTACCATTTCTCATTTTGAAATTGTCTGATCCCAATTTAATAATAATAATTTAATAATAATAATAATTTATTTGTCAATCAAATTTACAGAGTAAAAGTGGACAAATAATTTACCGTCAAAACATACACGGTTTGTCACTAAAGATGTTGCATTAAAAATCTACATCGAAATTCAGTATAGATAAACATTTATATACAACATGAACATAAAAAATATAAATTAGTATAAGACTTAATGGTCACATTTTCAAGTTCGACAAACACTTCCAAAATGGAATCAATACAAAAATTCATTTATGTTGTAAATTGTCTTTTCTAAAAGGAGATTTGAATGTGATTAGTCTCAATTTGAAGTCGAAAAGGTATAGATAGGGAAAAATTTTCCTGGGCTCGATTTTCGCGAAAACACTATAAATGGAAACCGTTTCATGATACCTTCATTTTTTGTAGGATATAACTGAATTTTGAAATTCGATCGATTTCGAAAGTGTGCCATATCATTTTTATTAACGAAAATATGTGACAACGATTGGAATTTTTATAGGCTATTTTCACAGGAAATAATTTTTTTGTGTCGTCTACTAAGGGTATTTTTTTCATTTCATATCATAAAAAATAGAGAGGAAAAATTCAAAAAAGAGTCTTAGTTCCAGTAAAAACGTGCTTGTAGAAAGTTTTAATCGTTTCAGATATTTTGGGAAAAAAGTTATGGTACATCTTCGAAATTAATAAAATATCAAAATTTTCTCATATATCTTCGAATCAAATAAAAATATGGTGAAGCGGTTTCCACTACTGGTGTTTTCACGAAATTTGAGCCCAAGACTCCTTTCAACGTTTTTACCTGTATAGTACCAGAAACAGCCAAAATCAAGCAATTGTACAAATTTAGAATCAGAAAAGACTTTCTGCTTTGGCAACCCTCTCTATCTATCTCTAACATCCCAGCTGGGCTATGATTATAATTAAGCAGTTAAGTGAGGCTAGAAGCAGACAATTTTTATTTGATTTTTAGTTCATAATTCGTTACATATATTTTATTATATGTTAGACAATTTGTTTCTTATGGAAACCTTTGTTCATGAAGGGGCCTCGCAAATTTTATCTCGCCCACATATAATTGAGGTCTTGTTACGCCACTGCAGGTACCTATTATTGAATATGAAGATTTGAAACGTGAAACGTCGAATAAATATTGAAAATGAAACTAGTTTTTCTGCACCACAACCGAATTCCTTTCAATTGCTCAATTGACACATTATCATAACAAAATATTATGGCATCAGATTAATATTATTTATGTCTATCATTGAAAGATAAGAATAACGCTCGTCAATGATTTCTTATAAGACTATATATCTATTTCTCCTCAAGAGAAACCAGGAATTTCCAAACAACTGAAAGAGCACAACATTCATAACATACATCAAGAATTGGCACAAAATGAGCACAATATATCGGAAAAAAAAATTATCAAATTTTCATATATGTAGTTAGTCGCACACTGAAAACTCGGAATATCTGGAAAACTCAACAGGTCCAAAATTCGAAATATACGGCAAAAAACATTCTTATACCTACAAAATTCCAGGAATGGGTCACCAACTTGACGCACCTGAAAATAAGTGACGAACATCACCGAGAAATGCATGAATGTGAAGTTACGTACAATGTGAATCCTGAAACGCACTAGTATATTTCGTGTTATTATTTTTATTTCATATTCCTTCTCATTTTTGGTGTGTTTCATCCTGAATGTTTTATGAATGAACATATATTTATAGTGTCTGATTCATTTAATATTCTCATCCTGGTATACTTGACCATGAAACAAAAAGGAGAATATCAGTTTGTTGAAATAATATGTGATAATATTGATGTGTCAACGTCTTGAATGAAAATGTATAGATTTAAATATTGACGTAAACATTATTTGAATTGAACTTTGATACTGACGGGGTATTATTGAAAATGAAAAATATTGGACTTGGTTCTCAGTACCTCAACGGTATTCCTGAGAATTCATCTACGCATAATGAAAACTCGAAATACATATTCTGGAAACTGAACAGGCTCATATATCACAAATTGAGCTCAATTAATGAAAAAAAAAACTTTTTACATGTGAGTCACATCGAGTTTATGACTGAAATGGAAAACTCGAAAGAAATATCTCGAAAACTGAATGAGCAAAAAATTTATGACATACGGCACAAATTGGCACGAAATGATCACAATTTGTAGATGAAAGAAAATTTTCAAAATTCCATATGTGAGTCACAGCGTCAAGTTGTTGACTCACATTGACAACTCGAAATATCTTGAAAATTGAATGGGCACAAAATTCAGAATTAACAGCACAAATTGGCACAAAATGAGCACAATTTATCGAAATAAGAACATTTTCAAAATTCCATATATGAGTCACAGCGTTAAGTTGGTGACTCATAGAGAAAACTCGAAATATCTCGAAAACTGAAAGAGCACAAAATTCATAATAAACGGTACGAATTGGCACAAAATGGGAACAATTGATCGAAAAAAGAAAATTTCCAAAATTCCATATATGAGTTAAACCAACTTGCCGGTTGACTTAGTGAATACTCGAAATATGTCGAAAACAGAATGGGCAGAAAATTCAGAATTTACGGCATAAATTGGCACAAAATGAGCACAATTTATCGAAATGAGAAAATTTCCATATGAGTCACAGCGTCAAGTTGGTGACTCATAGTGGAAACTCGAAATATCTCGAAAACTGAATGGGCACAGACTTCATAACATACGGTACATATTGACACAAAAAGGGAACAAAATACCCAAAGTATTTACATATCAACTTGACGCACCTTCTCAGAAGCCGCATTCGCAGTCGTAAAGGGTCGCAGATAATGTTCCCGCGTTGCGTGGATGTAGATAACGCGCTAGACAACAAAGAAAGCGTTGGCATGCCTCGGACCGTTTACTGGCGTTTACTTTGTAAAGAGAAAGTGACATGAATACGACAAAATAGGGGATTGAGCTAGAATGGCCATATGGAACAGAGACCCAGTGCCGTACTGTGTGATGAGAAACTGAGACGGAAAAATAATTGAAGGGTGATGAAATGGATTAATAAAATATTCGAAGAAGTGAATTGGAAGGAGTAGTTTCCAGACTTTATTTGGTGAGGCACTGCCTCACCTGCCTTATAGGACCAGCCGCTACTGCTCAGAGTGAAAACTCGAAATATCTCGAAAACTGAACGGGCACAAAATTAGTAATGTACGGCACAAATTGGTACCAAATAAGGACAATTCATCGAAAAAAGTGAATTTCCAAAATTCCATATGAAAGTGAAGTTAGCTAAAAGTTGGAAGCACTAATTCTGAAACTATGTCAAATATTCAGTGCTCAATAAGTGCCTATTAGTGCCGTTTGAATCAATGACAGCACCATTGTAGTTTTCGAGATATTGACGATTCAAGTTTTTGGTGCAGACTTCACGCTCAGCACCAAAAGTTTCAAATCACAATGAAATTTATATGCCAGTATTTAGTGCTTAATTGGTGCCTATTAGTGCTTTTGAAATCAATGAAAAAAATGTATAAATTTTATAATATCCGGGATTATTTTCTTTGGTGCCAACTTCACGCTCAGCACCAAAAGTTTCAAATTACCTTGAAATTTATATGCCAATATTTGGTGCCTATTGGTGCCGTTGCAACGGCTGCGATATAATTAATAGTTTAATAGTAATCGAGTGTTGTTTTTCAGCAAGTGTGAAGTTGGCGAAAAGTTGGAAGCAATAATTCTGCGAAATGCCAGTCAAACAAAGCCGTCTCGAACATCTGCACCTAAATATCGAATTTAAAGTGATCCACAGACGTTAAAAAATATTCGTATCTATTGCATCTTAGTCAACGTTCCAAGATTTCGTGAAGCACTTGTGATATTATGAACACCAGGTGTCAATTTGGATTTTCTTGAGCAGTGAGATCTCAGTTCGAACAATGTCTATGTGGAAGAATATAGAACCTGTCTGGAAATTAGAATATGCTCATGCGAAAAAAATATACGAAAGCATTAAATGATGTTTCGATTCGAAAGTTACCTCAGAACTTTCGACTTGGTCAACCGATTTTAATGTTTTTTTTTTCGAAAGCTGGATCTGATAATGGCATCAATGAAAAAATCATAAAAGTCTCAAATTTGCATTAAGTATGTGTGTGAAAGTGAAATGGTGCTGTAAATGATGATACGGCATAGTTTCAGTTTTGGCTGAAGTTTCAATAGAATATCCTTTAAATTATTGTATCTCGACTGAAGGTGCAGTAAAATCAGCTTGAGGGGAAATGAAAAACACGTCATAATAACCGGAAGTCACATAAAGCAGAATTTCAGAAAAATTGATGTTATTTTTCCTGGACTCAGTTTAAGAAAAAAACGACAAATTCAGATTCTGCTTTATCGAAAGAATAAAAAATAGCCTCTCTTAAAAAAAAATTAATATGGAGAACTTCTTCATTTTTTAGATAAATAATCTGAAATATAGTTTGCGTTTGTTTTTTTTTTCGACTTCAAATAATTGCTTCTTACACCATTGTACAACTTAGACATGGCTTCAATGGATGTCATTTCGTCCACAAAACACCAATAATCTCTTCAAGGATCTGGATTATACTAAAAAGCATGTCGGCACGCGTATTTCTCGTATCGTATCAAACCTCATTGCAAAAAAAAATGGTAGGTGGCTTGAGAAAACGGTCGAGCGGTCACTATAACCAAAAATTTTTTCGAAAAATCGTGTTGTATCTGAAATCATGTCATTCTAAGCGACATGTCATTATAAGCGATGTCATTAACTCCGGACCCTATTGTAAGGCATTTTGAATCAAACTAAATACTGCATTTGTGTCATGATAAGCGATTGGTCAGTATAGCCGACGTCATAATAAACGGATTCTACTGTAGATAGATAACAGTACTTTATTGATATCATGAAATAGTCATCGACCCAAGTCCTTCAGCCTGTCGACTATAATAATACTGATTTTGCTAAAAATTTCTACGAAGTATCTCAGAATTTTCTAATATTGCGCTTCAAACCCTGACCAATTTTTACATCAGAAAATTGATGGAAATCCATGAATTCCATAATGACCATGAGCTGAGTTCGAGTAATGTTATCAAGTTCGGTGAATGCAGCCATTGTTCGAACTGAGCTCCCACTGCTCAAGAAAATCCAAATTGACACCTGGCGTTGATAATATCACAAGTGCTTCACGAAATCTTGGAACGTTGACTGAGACACATTAGATACGAATATATTTTATCGTCTGTGGACCACTTTAAATTCGATATTTATGCGCAGATGTTCGAGCAGGCTTCGTTTGACAGGCATTTCGCATTCCGCTCAATAGATGGCTTCTCCGTATAAGGGTGCTATCAAAGATTTATACGGCACCAATAAGCACTATCAAAGCACTGAATATTTGTCATAGTTTCAGAATTAGTGCTTCCAACTTTTCGCTAACTTCACACTTGCTGAAAAACAACACTCGATTACTATTGAACTAAAGATGTTATCGCAGCCGTTTTAACAGCATTAATAGGCACCAATTAGGCACTCAATATCGGCATATAAATTTCATGGTAATTTGAAACTTTTGTTGCTGAGCGTGAAGTTGACACCAGAGGAAATGATCTCGGATATTATGAAAAATATACATTTTTTTCCATTGGTTCCAAAAGCACTAATAGGCACCAATTAAGCACTAAAGATTGGCAGATAAAGTTATGTGATTGGAAATTTTTGGTGCTGAGCGTGATGTCAGCACCAAAAACTTGAATCCTCAATATCTCGAAAGCTGCAATGGTGCTGTCGTTGATTCAAACGGCACTAATAGGCACTAATTGGGCACTAAATATTTGACATAGTTTCAGAATTAGTGTGTCCAACTTTTCGCTAACTTCAAGCACCCCACCAATTTGATGCTTGACTTAGTGAAAACTCGAAATATCTCGAAAACTGAATGGGCACAAAATATATATACGGCACACATTGGCACAAAATGGGCACAATTCATCGAAAGGAGAAATTTTCCAAAATCCCATATATGAGTCACAGCGTCAAGTTGGTGACTCATAGTGACTTTGAATATCTCTTAAACATCATACACATCATTAGAGGTTCTAGGTTTATTGTGGGACTCACCAAATAATGTATTTGGCTTCAGTTTGCAAGCTTCAAACCGCCCTTGTTCTAAACGCAACCTCTTATCGCAGCTAGCACAGATATACGACCCGCTCGGAATTTTATCTCCGATCACCTTCTTCCTGAAACACTTGCTTCAGAAAACATGGTCATCTGGCATAAATTGGGATGACGAACCATCCGCTGATATTGTTAGAGTGTGTCATAATATAGCTGAGAGTTGGGAAATCTATCTTCTATCTGCTTTTCTCACAATATAAGTGTATTCGAAGGGGTATTGTATGATTTATTGGGTTTCAGTGACGCATCAGAAGAGGGCTATTGTGCTGTCGTGTACCTTCAAGTTATTAATGGGAACAATGAAAGGTCCTTCAAATTTCTCTACGCAAAAACAAAATTTGCACCTATCAAGCGGATAACAATTCCTAGATTATCAGAACTTTGTGCTGCAATTTTATTGTCTAATCTTTTGTCCTTTTGTCTTCGCAAATCGAAGGTTACGTATGTTTCCGAAAGATTTGTGCATTTTCGGATTCTCAAATTGCTCTTGACTAAATAAAGGGGCAACCGCACGCTGGCCTGTCTTCATATCTAATCGAGTCCCTCCTTCAAGAAAAAATCCCGTCTGCTTCTTGGCATCATTGAATAACCCAGCTGACTCTAGCTCTCGCGGTTTGTTACCATCAGAATTAGCTTATTGTGCTCCTTGGTTTGATGGTCCTCGAAAGATACTGGAATGTTTCGATTCGTTTGTCGGAAGAAGTGAAAATTCTACGTCCTGATGCAGGTCCACTATGTTTACAGACTTCGGAGAAGTCATCCCTTTGAATCGATCGCTTCACATCTTTTTCAAAAATTCTCGCATTTATCATTCGCTCCACCGCTAATCTTAAATGTCCGCTTTCTAAACGTTGTGGTCCCTCGTCACCTTCAGAATGAAATGAATCTCTCTTTCTTCTAGTAAAAGTATCTCAAAAGGCTCATTTTACTGAAGAACTTAAACGGAAGTTATATTGCCGAAATTTTCAAAAGTTGAATGTATTTGTTGACCCCTTTGGTATTTTGAGAGTAGGTGGACGAATTGATTCATCTTGTCTTTCCTATGATGTTGAACATTCTATTCTTCTTCCCCGACAAAGTCGCTTGACAACCTTGGTTATTGAAATCTACCATAAAAAATAGTTACACGCCAGTTTACGCACAACTCGCTTCTTCTTGCTCAACGGTTCTGAATATTAGGAGGTAGACGCGCCATTTCTTCAGTTCTATCTCGTTGTGTGCAGTGCTTCAGAGCTCTTTAAGGAATTGTCAACCTCCCATGGGAGATACATATATTTATTTGTTTGCTTTGCGACGAGAACTGTCCATCTAGATCTGGCTACAGATTTGACAACTGAAACTTTCCTTTCATCTCTTCACCGATTCATTGCAAGTCGTGGGTGAGTCAGTGATCTCTACAGTGCAAAGGCATATTGTTATATTGTCTTCTGCCAATCTCCTAGTTGACCTACCTAAATCTTTGTTTTTACCCTATTAATCTGACCTTATTTTGTATTTTTTATCTTTTTCCACCCTCGATTCATCAGCGTTCACTCATCATCAATTGAACATTACGTTTTTTTGTGTGTGGTCAATTTCTTTGAACTGGGAAAATGTTCGGTTTGAAACGTAGCGAAGGCAAGACTAATTGCAAAAGAGTTCGCTTAAACGCAGTCAAAAATGAGGACTTGTCGCGATAGTTTTTTGTTTCTTAGCATACTGTTTAGGTGTGTGAACATTCATTCATTATTCGATTCGATTGATGGTTTTCTAGTGAAAAAGAGTTAAAAATGCCTTTGAATTGTTATTTTTCTCGCTTATATCTGTACTTACAGATTAAAATTTCGCTATTTATTTTGGATAATTCCAAGCTTATTGATAATAAAAACCGAATATTTCCATTGTATAATTCCGCATCGCATTTTGATTGTGTTTCCAACATTGCATATAAAGAACCAAAAATTGGCCGGTAAAACCCAGCCAAGGGTCCCTGAGAGGAGCTAGGAGTTGTAGCAGAGCCCTCCAAGTAGTGTTGGGTAGTACACGGTTTAAAATTGAGTTTGTAAGAGGTGCCTTACTTTTGTATTTTAGCAGTACAGTGTACCACTTCCAATGAGGCGAGGCGTTCCGGGACTTCCGAGCGTTCATGAAGCGTTAGGCAGTCGAGACAAAATTTGCTTTACTACATACTTTGTCGCTCGCAACTGGAACTGGGCCCATGCAAGCAAAAGAAAGGGGGATAACGTCGAACGTCGTTACGTGTGTTAGACGTTAGAGTTAGAGTTGAAGCGGTGGGGATGTGGGGAAGGCAGAAGGCACACTAATTCAGAATGTGTATTAACAACTGTTGGAAGTTTGTATTGAAAATGGAGCGACGGTGAGCGGGTGAGAGTGGAAGGTCGCGTAATTCGCGATTCAAATTACAAATTACACCGAAAATGAAGGAATATAGTTATACGAAATAATTGAAACTTACCGTGATAATATATTCTCATTCAACCAAAAATTTGAAGTAGGTATATTATGAACAGTTTGTTAGTTTAGGAACGAATTGTTTCCATTACAATTTATAAATTCAACATGAACTGAGATCATATGATCTCTGGATGTTATTTATATTAATGGTTTTATCTAAAGATGATAATATCATTCTGATTATACTTTCAAGGTTTGGAGAGGTATTGGACTATTAGAATACCATATTCTTGAGCCTTAACCCGTTGTTCTTCATTGTTTTCAGCGGACATATTCCCACACAAAAAATTTGAGCAGAAAATATATTTTGAAATTTTTATTTCAATAAAATATAAATAAAATGTAACTTTCATAAAAAACGAAAGATGTAAAAAAACAAAAAATAAGAGTTATTGAAAATGAAAATAAATTATTATAAATTTGAACTTGAGAATAAAATTCTTGTTTAATTTGAAATAATTCAGATACAATTCGCAATTTCAACATTTATGACTATGAGGCTCATGGGACTATACTTTCTCCTTCTATGAATAAACAATATTCTCTTTGTTGTACAAACTCCCTGTATATTCGGTCGGTAAGAGGTTAGATTGCCCAAAGAAAGAAGCAACCTGAAAGAACAACCCTAATTTTGTTATGAGGAATAACCCCCAGTCCAGATGGAAGTACCTTCTATCAACATGAAAGCTAAAAGCAATTAGTGTAGGGTCACTGTATTTTTATTACTTCAGTTCGGCAAAACACATCTGATTATCAGAATCAGATCGCTCGGATTGCGCTCCCGGCGAAATTCTACGGCCGATCGATCCGATGTGTTTATCGAGATGTCGAGTCCGAGACTCTTGTCTTCCGAACAATCCGAACCCCCCCTTCCAAACCAACATCATTCAATTGCATCTCCGATCTCCGAGTACCTGCGTGCCTGCGTCGGTCTCGCTCCCTGCGTCTTTCGAATCGTAACGTCCGTAACGTAACCCTTCGTACTTCGTACCATCCTCCTCGCTGGATCGCCCCACAGATGCGTGACGCGTTGTCGCTTAGTGGGACATTCGAATTGAGGTGATACAGTTTTTCAAAATGAGCCGCTCTTACATTTCTGGGTCGTGTCCGGGACACATGAACCGCATCTTACAAGAGTTACCCAACACTACCTCCAAGTCATCATCAGCCTTAGACGATTTGGTAAGTCATCATTGTTGACCGCCTTTTTTCTCATGATCTTCTTGTTGCATATACAGAAAAATACAGTCTGCTTTTTTCTACAATTTTACTGAGCTACCAGAATAAACAGTGTAAATGGAGCAATCGCAGATGAGCTACATACTCGTCGGAGGCTGAACAATGAATGATTCATAATTCAATCGATGCATAAAGCTCTGTGATTCGAAAACGAATTTCTTCTCTGTGATACTTGCATTGTACTATCCTGAGTAATCAGTTTAGGCATAGCTCATATTCCTCTATTCTTTCAATATGGAATTTGTTGACTTCCTGCAAACGAGATATCAATAATTTCAGAGGATGGAGTTACAGGATATTAGGTGAAAGCCTAAAAGTATCTTCCATTTACCAGTATTGAAAACCATATTCACGTTCTTCTATAAAGACTGGTATTTGCGATAAAATATACGTGAATAAAGAATTAAGGGTAGATCCCTATATCCCGTTTCATCGAATGTGCTAACGTCGGTCGTTTCGTGTTCTGAAAGGCTTTCATAAAAATGCCCCTTCTTTAAAGGAAATATGGGCGTGCTCGCGTTATGTGTTTTTCATTTTCATGGTATCCAGGCATCCGGCTACTAACAAAGAGAAGGATGACCCTCGATAGTTACATAAGCGGAACTTCGTTCCTATGAGGGATAGAGAGAAATATTCATTTTGACTTAACTTCCGTGAGATTCGATTAAATGATCATACAACAAATTCAATATTTTATTTTTTTAATGCAGGATTGAGTCAATATTGAAAAAATTTAATATATCATGTACGATACAATTATAACCTATTGTAGAAGTGCATGCCTACGGTTGGAAAACATAATGCCTGGTCTATCAATGAAAGAGATTGGTTCGGAAAAAGCCCTCATTCGTTCTGAGGGTAATTCGAATGGTTGTGATGTGGAAGAGGGGAGGACTGTTCGACAAAGGAAGAAGACTCGTGAATGTCCTGAGTTCGAGGTCAAGTATTTCTATGAGGAAATTTGTTCTTCTTTTTTGCTTTCCTGCAGGTATATACAGGGTGTACCAAGTTCGACAGCCAATTAGACGTTTCTGGAGAACTAGAATATGAAATATGAAAATTGGGATTATAATATTGTTCGACATTATCCCTGAGTTAAAATATTCTTGAAGTCCAAACACTTCCACTTATACAGGGTATGGAAAAAAATATTATCATGTTTGTTATTTCTATTCTGAATTACTTAAGCACAAACTGTTTTCAAATATTAGAAGTAGAAGACTGTAGAAATATTGTACATCCACAGAACTTTGAACGAATATTGTTCCTAACTCGTGCGGACATTGCTTTTCCCGAACTCAACTGCTTGCCCGAACACTTGTTAGCAGGCGCGGTCTGGCCAGGTCGGCTCAAAGGTCCTCCAGAAGCAGACAAAAATGATGTCAACAAAGTGTTTGAATATGATAAGTCTATCATAAAAAGAAATTGAAAATTTTTCTGATTAGTTCAAAATTTTCATGAAATTTGAAAATACTCGAGTTGAACGACCTCAGTTGAAAAAGCAGAGGAAGATTTGAAAAATTGTGAACTCGATTAGGTACCTGAATCAGTGGAATAAAATTTCAATGGTTTCTACAATCACAGAAAAAAAAATTACAGCGTTTAGCATGCTTCTTTTGCCCTTTTCAGTTCTTTTTGAACCCTCTTGGATCAGGTTTGTTCACTAACTTATATGTAGCTCATAAATTTATCCTATCTTGTATATCTTGAATACATGTCTCCAATGAAAAGGTGAATTCTAAGCTTAGAATAATCAAGAATAGTCTCAGATCTAGTTTAGGCCAAGATGTTATATTCAGAATTATTTTTGAGAGTATGCAGCATGCCGAAAAAAATACGTTACTCGTCAATAATTCTTGTCCGAGTAAGGATAATCATCACACCCGTAGATTTTCAATTTCAAAAGCAGTTCATCGTATGATTTTTTGAATTTCGTATTTCTCACCATCTATGCCGCATAATACTACTCAGAGCTGTGCCAGGGCACTGTACTTTGCGCACGTGAAAGCACTCGAAGCCCTTTTGTGCTCCCAAGCCCTTTTAATAGTTGTGCTTAGTGCTTAGTAGTAGTAGTCTTATCTTGTCGTAATACGAATATATGCGATTGAGGCCGACGCCTTGAAACCTAGAATCTAGATTTGATATTCAGTTGAGTAATAAACATATCACATTTGTGTGTGACGTTAGTGAGCAAAGATCTAGTACGTTTATATTCTTTCGAGTTTTGTGAATATCTGTCTTCAGTTCTCGATACAGAGTGGTTCACCATGAAGTCCCGTAATTGCAAAGCACATAACTGTTTAGAGTAATAGAATGGTCAATTCCTTTCATTATCGAATTTTTAGTGAGATGAGGGTCAGCTTTTGAGAAATTGATAAGGAAAGTGAATATTTTTGACCGAATACTGTTTTTTTCATATGTGGAAGAAGAGTTAACAAATAAATACCAACTTTTTCTAGAGAACGAATCATTAAAATAAATGGTCCCAGACACTTTGATTGATATGAGGGGACGATAGATTTGAAGTTCCCATCAAACTCATAAATTTTTTTTTTTTTTTTTGAGTTTTAACGAAATTGGGAGCTGTTATTTCAGAATCCATACAATCAACTGTTTTGACCTCTCCTGCAAGCCCAATGTTTTATATTCATTTTACAATCTTTATCCCTCATTTACATGTTATCCAGTTGTCCAGTTGAGGTTATCCTCAAAGATTTCGAACCCATTTCAATTGAACTGTCGTCACTGGAAATAATACCAAGATCATCTGTTTATGAGAATTTTCCTATGCCTACATATATATGCAGGGTGGTCCAGAGTAACCAAGTATTCTACATCAAAAATAATGTTTTCCCTCCGAGATACGGGGTGTTGAAATTATAGATATGTTTTTTATTAATAACTTTCACACTGCTTGAAATATTTTTATGAAATTTGAGATATATGTTTTGAGCGTCAAGGAGCTCTTTTTGCATGATATCATTTTTTTCTGTTTTACCAGTGGAGTCCGCTCTGCAGCGAGACTGAATATTTTCAGATAAAAAAATTATACGCCACTGGTTTTTCCGACAAAAAAATTTAAATTTTTGCTATACGAGGCACCGTTTTCGTTTAAAAAAATAAAACACATTCTCATGCATGACGAAATCGTCAAAACTTTATATAGCAATAAAAAGCTCACTACGGTTTTGTAGCTATTTTCTACGATTAGATAAATTCAACACACACCCAATTCCCATTTTTAGGGTAGAATAATTTGATTAAAAGACTTAAAGTTTTGGTTTCCAATTACTTTTTCAATACAAGCATACCCATAAAAAACTGTAATTTCCTCATTGTGGAAAGCAAAATGTGCCATGGAGAAAAAACTTGTTTGACAGTAATTTTTCACAGTGGTAAGTCAGATAGGCCCAATTGCTGCGCTGAATCGATAATTGATGATCATCACTAACACTAATTGATACAGCTGCGATATTTTCTTCAGTTCCCACTGTAAGTAAGCGTGATGGTGGTTTAATTTCCAACAATGTGAATCTGGTGCGAAATTTAGACACAATAGCCAGGGCCAGGTTTGGCAGGTGTGGTGCCGGGAAATTCCCCGGTGGGCCCCCGTATGTGGAAGTTTTCTTCCAAAATGATATTACTTACTAAAACAAATTATATTTATTTCGGTTAACGGTGTCCCTCAGAGAAAAAAGCATGAAGAAAAGCGGAAGGAGGTACCCAGAAATAGATTTCGCACTATTCTAATATAACGCGGAAATTATTTTTCAATAATGAATGTATAAATTTGAATCTCCAAGATATAATATGGGCCTCTCGTATATTTCTAAAGAATGAAACACAATATGGAAAGTTTCTTGTATCTTACGCTTCTCTCGAAAAAACAATGTGTTTGGATTGGAGAGTTGAAAACAAAAATCATTTCTGAAATATCACCGGAGCCTCTCCTAAACAAAATAACGATGAGCCATAACGCTTATATCGTGAATAAATTGTCCATTGCCGTTAGGGGCCTACTGCCATATTTACCAGTATAATAGGACGGCGATTCCTTGACGAAAATACCTAGGTACTAAATTAGTGAATTAAACCGTTTCATACATTCAATCAAGGTGATTTATAGTTTCATAGTTCATTCTACTATCGTACTGTCATTAATGATTCTACAAATAACAGAAAGATGATAAGAATTTTTTTTATATTTATGGTGCAGTTCGTGTTTCGGATTTTCATGCAATACAGTTCGTCACAACCACAATTCATACATTTAAAAAAAAATTCGGAATACGATGGATGCAATCTACAATAAATAATTTTTTAAAATTAAAATGTGCAACGGTATGTTCTAAATTATAATTGATAACATCCCGAATTCGTTTCACTGTTGCTCTGGAAACCCTTGGAGTACTAGTGTTGATGAATGTAGAAAGTGACATAACTGATGATAGACAGTTATCGGAACTGAAATACAGGCCTAACTTCACCGAAAGATCTTATAATAAAAGATCCCTGAACGTTTTTTGGATACTTGAGTTATTTAAACGCTTTATTTCTTGTCAACTTCATCATGATATGTGCTTAATTTTGACAGTTGTGAGAAGTTGTTCAACACAGAAGATTGGGAGAACTGTCAGAATCAGAGATCTTTTATTCAACTACCGCTGTCTATTATTCAAGTTAAGTACAGGAGGCCCGTACATTATTAATAATAATAATAATATTTATTTATTTATTTAAATTAACGTGTCTCGACAGCTATGGTCATTGACACAAGATCACATTAAGATACAATATTACATCAAAATAGATTTAAATAATTGAGTACAGTTCATTATCTTTGAGAAATCGTATGGTTGCTTCGATCTGGGTGGGTGAACTAAGTATATCATGCAGGTGTTCTTTGATACCTTGTCGTCGGCGTGCATCTCCATAGTATGGGCATAAAGATATAAGGTGTTTCACAGTCAGACGTTCATCAGGGCAGTGTTCGCAGTTAGGAGCTTCTTCTGAAGACATAAGAAAGCCGTGAGTTAACTTTGTGTGTCCCATTCTGAGTCTTCTTGCCACTATTTTATCCTATCTCTTCATATTTCACTTTATGGGGTTGTGCACCATCGGTTGGATATCATGCAGTTTTTGATCAGTGAAATCCCATTGCTCCTGCCAGGCATGAAGAACTTCCAGCTTTATTTCATTTTTCAGATCTGTGTGGAGCTGGATATCTATTACAGGGGAGTCAGAGGTTCGTGCTAAATTGGCTGCTGAGTCTGCTTGTTCATTTCCAAGTATGCCCACATGGGATGGAATCCACACAAAAGTGATTGAGGCGTTTCTGTCTTCCATAATATTATGACACTTCTCTTGGATTTTTTGCACTAGTGGGTTATTGGAGAAAATATTGGTTATAGACTGTATTGACGACAGCGAGTCTGTGAGGATTCCTACTTTGCTGCCAGGTGATATAGGCGTAGAGAGTGCTTTGTAGATTGCATATAGCTCCCCTGTATGTATACTGCAGATGGGTGGTATCTTGAATGTTTTTGGAGCTCCTAGGTTATTTACAACTGAACAGGCTACACTATTGTCATCTTTAGAGGCATCGGTATATATTTCTTGGTCGAAAGCTTCATTATTGGTCAGTTCAAGAAAGGAGTTTTTCAGTAGAATTTCAGGAGTTGTATGCTTGTTATATCTTTGCAAGGATGTGTTGGTGGTGATTTGGCGTCTGGTAGATGGGGCTTGCTTTGAAAACAACAAAGGAAGAGTCTTATATAGGTCAAAAGAACCAATGTTCTGGAGGACAAGTTGTGGAATCGATAAAAGCGTTCTAGGATAAATAATATCGGGGTTCTCAGATTCATTAATGAGATGTGAAACTGGATGGTTCGGGAGAACAGAAATTTTCGCTGAGTATGATAGAAGAAACTCCACTACGTGGAGGCTTTCTGACTGACTGGAGCGGAACGCGCCGAGGGCAATGAGTATTGCTGTGTTGGGAGCTGTGTTGAGATTTTTGAGATTGGTTTTGCTAGATGTGGAGTAAGGTATACAGCCGTAATCGAGTTTTGGACGGATAAGAGATCTGTATATTTTCAGCAAGACATCTTCGTCACATCCCCACTGGTGGTGTGATAATGTTCGGAGAATATTCATTGTGTGCAAGCAGCTTCCTTTGACATTCCTAATATGTTGCGTCCAAGTGAGGCGTTGGTCAAAAGTCATTCCGAGAAGCTTGAAGCTGTCGACTTGTGGTAAAGGAGAACCATTCAACATCAAGAGAGGCTGACCTTTGGGATATCTTCTGGTGAATCGAATAAGCTTTGATTTTGAGGCAGAAAATTGGAATCCTATTCTTTCTGCCCACTCTGTGATATTATTCAGGCCTTTCTGCATAATTTTGCACGTTGTTTCAGTATTACTGCCAGAACAAAACAGTAGGATATCGTCGGCATATAAAACCAATTTAAGTGGAGCTTCGGTGCATGATAATATATCGTTGATAACCAATAGAAATAATGTTGTGCTCAACACTGAACCCAGGGTTCATATACGTTTTGTGGAAAAAAGAGGCTGATTCTTCGCCGTTTGCAAGAACTTCGAAGCTTCTATCTGTAAGAAAGTTCTTCAAGAAAAGGTAGATATTTCCGTTCAGGTTGATGTTCTTGAGCTTGGCCAAAATGGATTCTCGACTTGTTGTATCGACAGCGCCTTCAATATCTAGCATGACAGCTATCAAGTCTTGTTTATGGGCAAAGGCATAAGCTATTTCAGTCTGGAATAGTACAAGGTTGTCTGTTGTACAGCGGTTTTGTCTGAAGGCCGATTGTGTAGGACTCAACAAATTTTTCACTTCGAGGAACCACATCAGTCTTCTATTGACCATCTTCTCAAGGAGCTTACAGAGTGTGCAGGTCAAGGAAATAGGTCTGAAGGTGCTTGGCGAAGGGGAGGCACTGCCGGCTTTTTTGATAGGGATTATGTGAGATTGTCGCCACAGTGACGGAAATTGGTTAGTTATCCAGACTTGATTATATAATTCCAAAACCTTTGTTGGTGAAGCCGGATGAAGTTGCTTCAGAAATATCATTGGTATATTATCCGGGCCAGCTGCTGAGTTTCTCATCGATGAAAGGGCCAGGTTCATTTCCTGCATTGTGAAGGGCTGGTTGATAGGTAAATGAAAATCGGAAGTAGTCTTTTCTTGAGAGATGGATTGGGATGTGTGGTTGAGAGATTTCCTGTAGTAGTGCTCCCCTAGTATATTTGCGATTTCTTGACTATTAGTGATCACCTGATTGTGTCGGTCCTGTTTCCTCCTTTTATTTGTCTCATCTTAGTCCATTATTGTTGAAACGTATTCTCTCTATGAGTTACGCTTGCTCTCCTTCAGTATTCTTCTAGCAGAGGCTTTGCGTTTTTTGAATTCGACTAGATCTACTAAGTTGCGGGTTCGTCGGTATCTGTTCAAGGCTCTTTTGCATTCTTTTACAGCTGATTTACAAGATTCGTTCCACCACGGTACTATTTTCTTGGTTGGATTAATTATAGTCTTTCCAATGTTTTTGTCTGCGGATGATATAATAGCATCGTTGAGTTGGTTTACGGCAGTGTTGATGTCATTCGAGAAGTTTGTGTTTATTAATCGCATGTTGATATCTTCTCTAAATAGTTCCCAGTTGGCGTTGGATATTCTCCATTTTATGAGATTGTCTGAAGGTTGGGATTTGTTATCTGTAATAATTATTGGGAAGTGGTCACTGTCGTAGACGCTATCAAGTGTAAACCAATTCAGGAGCGGTGCAGTACTAGGGTCACATAGGCTAAGATCTATTGAAGAGAAGGTTCCTGCCGAAATGTTGAAGTGGGTAGGTTCGCCAGTATTGAGGATGTTGATGTCGAGGTCATTAATAACCTTTTCCACTATCTTTCTTTTTCCAAATGTGGTTCTTGAGCCCCATATGATATTGTGTGAGTTGAAATCTCCTACTAGAATGTATGGGAATGGTAGTTGATTTATGAGGTTGAATAGCTCAGCATAGGCGAGGTTATGGTTTGGAGGTATATAGATACTGCAGATTGTAAGTTTTCGCGGAGACCAAACGCAAACAGCTACGGCCTCGAGTGTGGTATTGTGTTTAAGTTCTGCATGGTACAGCTCTGTTGATATGAATACGGAAGCCCCTCCGCTAGCTCTGGTGTCAGTATTCCTCACAAAGTGATAACTGGCGTAGTTCTTCAACTTTGGGTCATGACTAGGCTTAAAATTAGTCTCTTGTAGGCAGACGATATCTGGAGAGTTTTCGGTGATGACTTGCTGGATGCGCTCTAGGCGAGGGTAAAAACCATCGCAGTTCCACTGAACGAGCTTGAAGGGAGATTATTATGATGTTTTCGACGATACGGAGGTGCAGTCAGATAAACCATCCTCATCACTTGTTGTATCAAGGCTTTTTAGACTGTCAACATCCACTGCATCGTCCTTCAGTTCGTTTCTAATTTTTTTCGATATTCTAGTTATTCTATTTTTAACTGATCTTTCTGAGTGAGGGTAGATGTTATGAAGGTCTTGGAGAAGCAATTTCACGTTGTTTCCAAAAGAGTTTTCTAAAAATGCCACGAGATGGTTGCACGGCAGATTTAATGATCTCGGTTCTTCATGGTAGGCTTTGGCTATCTTATCCTTTGTTGGTTCACTCAGTATATTTTCTTCAGCTGGTGTCTCTAATTTGCGCTTCTTCTTGGATCTTTTGGTACTAGCATTATGGGTTGTAGGAGTCTTGGGTGGGGGCATAGAGTTTTCTTCTTCGGGCACAAGGTTTTCTTTTTCGTTTATAACTTCGGGATCGGGTTCTGGTTGACTAGTTATGTCACTTGCAGATAATATTTCTTCAAGTCCCCTCCTTATGGGCCTTGTCTCTTTAGTTTGGGGTATTTCTGAGGACAAAGTTGTTGTTTCGATATGAGCGTAGGTTTGGGATGTTGACGCAGGATAAGCATCGTGTGAAGGTTGTGTATTAAGGCAGCTCGATGCAACATGACCAGACTGTCTACAAATGAAGCATTCCATTCTATCAGTGGACAGGAAAATACGGTTTTCATCCTACTATGAAGAACAGCGTTGAAGAGAATATACTTAAAAAAGAGATTGAGTGTCTTCAAAGGGAAACTACACTTTTGAGGACATTATTGGAGGGATTGGAGTATAAAAGTGCACTTCAGAAAACGGTAATAACGATTTAAGAAGAAAAATTAGGGAAAACTAGGCCTACTCCCCCCGCGGTTGGAATAGAATCGTCCAACAAGCAATATTCTTCAAAACAGATCGGCGGTAAACATTTGACGGAATCCCCGACAAGTGTCGTCAGTGATTTAGAAAGGTCATCTGTTTACGATAATAAACTAGTGCATAGTATAGATTAATTCAAAATAGTAATCATCCAAATGAATACCATTTTCAATTCCCAGGCTCGGAGATCTTTTATCATGAGGTTGGAGAAATGATATTAGATTTTGTCACTGGGATGAGAGATATACGGGTTTCGGCCTTGTTGGGCCTCATCAGTATCCCGCACGTCTCAGGACAAAATCTTCATAAAAAACTTCAGAATTTATAGCAATTGGTTTTGAAGTAATGATTAAAATATTACAAAGTACTAAGGTGGTGACATCCAATTGCGTCAAAATGAAGTTTCACATCTCCAATCAAATGCAAAAAAAGAAATCTGTACTTCCTCTTTCACTGAATGAAATTTTAGCAGTGGCTCTATTCAGGGCCCGCTTGCTAGTTTCTCAAAGTGATCGAAACGCCCAAATCTTTTTGTGACTGTGAAGCCTGATGTTTTTAAAAAAAAGAAAATTCTTTGCCTTTACGAAGGCACATTGAGAACATTTTTGAAACATAGATGAATTCAAAATAGTAATCATCGAAATGAATACCATTTTCAATTCCATGGCTCAGAGATCTTTTATCATGAGGTTGGAGAAATGATATTAGATTTTGTCACTGGGATGAGAGAAAAACTGGTTTCGGCCTTGTTGGGCCTCATCAGTATCCCGCACATCTCAGGACAAAATCTTCATAAAAAACTTCAGAATTTATAGCAATTGGTTGTGAAGTAATGAGTAAAATATTACAAAGTACTAGGGTGGTGACATCCAATTGCGTCAAAATGAAGTTTCACATCTCCAATCAAATGCGAAAAAAGAAATCTGTACTTCCTCTTTCACTGAATGAGATTTTAGCAGTGGCTCTATTCAGGGCCCGCTTGCTAGTTTCTCAAAGTGAAGGAAACGCCCAATTCTTTTTGTGACTGTGAAGCCTGATGTTTTTCAGAAAAAGAAAATTCTTTGCCTTTACGAAGGCACATCGAGAACATTTTTGAAACATAGATGAATTCAAAATAGTAAGCATCGAAATGAATACCATTTTCAATTCCCAGGCTCAGAGATCTTTCATCATGAGGTTGGAGAAATGATATTAGATTTTGACACAGGGATGGGAGATATACCGGTTTCGGCCCTGTTGGGCCTCATCAGTATCCCGCACATCTCAGGACAAAATCTTCATGAAAAACTTCAGAATTTATAGCAATTGGTTGTGAAGTGATTAGTAAAATATTACGAAGTACTGAGGTGGTGACATCCAATTGCGTCAAAATGAAGTTTCACATCTCCAATCAAATGCAAAAAAAGAAATCTGTACTTCCTCTTTCACTGAATGAGATTTTAGCAGTGGTTCTATTCAGGGCCTGCTTGCTAGTTTCTCGAAGTGATGGAAACGCCCAATTTTTTTGTGACTGTGAAGCCTGATGTTTTCAAGAAAAAGAAAATTCTTTGCCTTTACGAAGTCACATCGAGAACATTTTTGAAACATAGATTAATTCAAAATAGTAATCATCGAAATGAATACCATTATTTTCAATTACCAGGCTCAGAGATCTTTTATCATGGAGTTGGAGAAATGATATTAGATTTTGTCACTGGGATGAGAGATATACCGGTTTCGGCCTTGTTGGGCCTCATCAGAATCCTGCACATCTAAGGACAAAAATCTTCATAAAAAACTTCAGAATTTATAGCATTTGGTTGTGAAGTAATGAGTAAAATATAACAAAGTACTAAGGTGGTGACATCCCATTGCGTCAAAATGAAGTTCCACATCTCCAATCAAATGCAAAGAAAGAAATATGTACTTCCTCTTCCACTGAATGAGATTTTAGCAGTGGCTCTATTCAGGGCCCGCTTGCTAGTTTCTTAAAAAGATGGAAACGCCCAATTCTTTTTGTGACTGTGAAGCCTGATGTTTTTAAGAAAAAAAAAATTCTTTGCCTTTACGAAGGCACATTGAGAACATTTTTGAAACATAGATGAATTCAAAATAGTAATCATCGAAATGAATACCATTTTCAATTCCCAGGCTCAGAGATCTTTTATCATGAGGTTGGAGAAATGATATTAGATTTTGTCACTGGGATGAGAAATATACCGGTATCGGCCTTGTTGGACCTCGTCAGCATCCCGCACATCTCAGGACAAAATCTTCATAAAAAAACTTCAGAATTTATAGCAATTGGTTGTGAAGTAATGATTAAAATATTACAAAGTACTAAGGCGGTGACATCCAATTGCGTCAAAATGAAGGTTCACATCTCCAATCAAATGCAAAAAAAGAAATCTGTACTTCCTCTTTCACTGAATGAGATTTTAGCAGTGGCTCTATTCAGGGCGCGCTTGCTAGTTTCTCAAAGTGTAAGAAACACCCAATTCTTTGTGTGACTGTGAAGCCTGATGTTTTTAAGAAAAAGAAAATTCTTTTCCTTTACGAAGGCACATCGAGAACATTTTTGAAACATAGATGAATTCAAAATAGTAATCATCGAAATGAATACCATTTTCAATTCCCAGGCTCAGAGATCTTTTATCATGAGGTTGGAGAAATGATATTAGATTTTGTCACTGGGATGAGAGATATACCGGTTTCGGCCCTGTTGGGCCACATCAGTATCCCGCACATCTCAGGAAAAAATCTTCATAAAAAACTTCAGAATTTATAGCAATTGGTTGTGAAGTAATGAGTAAAATATTACAAAGTACTAAGGCGGTGACATCCAATTGCGTCAAAATGAAGTTTCACATCTCCAATCAAATGCAAAAAAAGAAATCTGTACTTTCTCTTCCACTGAATGAGATTTTAGCAGTGGCGCTACCCAGGGCCCGCTTGCTAGTTTCTCAAAGTGATGGAAACGCCCAATTCTTTTTGTGACTGTGAAGCCTGATGTTTTTAAGAAAAAGAAAATTCTTTGCCTTTACGAATTCACATCGAGAACATTTTTGAAACATAGATGAATTCAAAATAGTAATCATCGAAATGAATACCACCTAATTCTTTGTGTGACTGTGAAGCCAGATGTTTTTAAGAAAAAGAAAATTCTTTTCCTTTACGAAGGCCCATCGAGAACATTTTTGAAACATAGATGAATTCAAAATAGTTATCATCGAAATGAATACCATTTCCAATTCCCAGGCTCAGAGATCTTTTATCATGGAGTTGGAGAAATGATATTAGATATTGTCACTGGGATGGGAGATATACCGGTTTCGGCCTTGTTGGGCCTCATCAGTATCCCGCATATCTCGGGGCAAAATCTTCATAAAAAACTTCAGAATTTATAGCAATTGGTTGTGAAGTAATGAGTAAAATATAACAAAGTACTAAGGTGGTGACATCCAATTGCGTCAAAATGAAGTTTCACATCTCCAATCAAATGCAAAAAAAGAAATCTGTACTTCCTCTTTCACTGAATGAGATTTTAGCAGTGGCGCTACCCAGGGCCCGCTTGCTAGTTTCTCAAAGTGATGGAAACGCCCAATTCTTTTTGTGACTGTGAAGCCTGATGTTTTTAAGAAAAAGAAAATTCTTTGCCTTTACGAATTCACATCGAGAACATTTTTGAAACATAGATGAATTCAAAATAGTAATCATCGAAATGAATACCATTTTCAATTCCCAGGCTCAGAGATTTTTTATCATGAGGTTGGGGAAATGATATTAGATTTTGTCACTGGGATGAGAAATATACCGGTTTCGGCCTTGTTGGGCCTCGTCAGTATCCCGCACATCTCAGGACAAAATCTTCATAAAAAAATTCAGAATTTATAGCAATTGGTTGTGAAGTAATGATTAAAATATTACAAAGTACTAAGGTGGTGACATCCAATTGCGTCAAAATGAAGTTTCACATCCCCAATCAAATGCAAAAAAAGAAATCTGTACTTCCTCTTTCACTGAATGAGATTTTAGCAGTGGCTCTATTCAGGGCCCGCTTGCTCGTTTCTCAAAGTGAAGGAAACACCTAATTCTTTGTGTGACTGTGAAGCCAGATGTTTTTAAGAAAAAGAAAATTCTTTTTCTTTACGAAGGCCCATCGAGAACATTTTTGAAACATAGATGAATTCAAAATAGTTATCATCGAAATGAATACCATTTCCAATTCCCAGGCTCAGAGATCTTTTATCATGGAGTTGGAGAAATGATATTAGATATTGTCACTGGGATGGGAGATATACCGGTTTCGGCCTTGTTGGGCCTCATCAGTATCCCGCATATCTCGGGGCAAAATCTTCATAAAAAACTTCAGAATTTATAGCAATTGGTTGTGAAGTAATGAGTAAAATATAACAAAGTACTAAGGTGGTGACATCCAATTGCGTCAAAATGAAGTTTCACATCTCCAATCAAATGCAAAAAAAGAAATCTGTACTTCCTCTTTCACTGAATGAGATTTTAGCAGTGGCTCTATTCAGGGCCCGCTTGCTAGTTTCTCGAAGTGATGGAAACGCCCAATTCTTTTTGTGACTGTGAAGCCTGATGTTTTTGAGAAAAAGAAAATTCTTTGCCTTTACGAATTCACATCGAGAACATTTTTGAAACATAGATGAATTCAAAATAGTAATCATCGAAATGAATACCATTTTCAATTCCCAGGCTCAGAGATTTTTTATCATGAGGTTGGAGAAATGATATCAGATTTTGTCACTGGGATGAGAAATATACCGGTTTCGGCCTAGTTGGGCCTCGTCAGTATCCCGCACATCTCAGGACAAAATCTTCATAAAAAAATTCAGAATTTATAGCAATTGGTTGTGAAGTAATGATTAAAATATTACAAAGTACTAAGGTGGTGACATCCAATTGCGTCAAAATGAAGTTTCACATCTCCAATCAAATGCAAAAAAAGAAATCTGTACTTCCTCTTTCACTGAATGGGAGTTTAGCAGTGGCTCTATTCAGGGCCCGCTTGCTAGTTTCTCGAAGTGATGGAAACGCTCAATTCTTTTTGTGACTGTGAAGCCTGATGTTTTTAAGAAAAAGAAAATTCTTTGTCTTTACGAAGGCACATCGAGAACATTTTTGAAACATAGATGAATTCAAAATAGTTATCATCGAAATGAATACCATTTCCAATTCCCAGGCTCAGAGATCTTTTATCATGGAGTTGGAGAAATGATATTAGATATTGTCACTGGGATGGGAGATATACCGGTTTCGGCCTTGTTGGGCCTCATCAGTATCCCGCATATCTCGGGGCAAAATCTTCATAAAAAACTACAGAATTTATAGTTATTGGTTGTGAAGTAATGAGTAAAATATTACAAAGTACTAAGGTGGTGACATCCAATTGCGTCAAAATGAAGTTTTACATCTCCAATCAAATGCAAAAAAAGAAATCTGTACTTCCTCGTTCACTGAATGAGATTTAAGCAGTGGCTCTATTCAGGGCCCGCTTGCTAGTTTCTCAAAGTGATGGAAACGCCCAATTCTTTTTGTGACTGTGAAGCCTGATGTTTTTAAGAAAAAAAAATTCTTTGCCTTTACGAAGGCACATCGAGAACATTTTTGAAACATAGATGAATTCAAAATAGTAATCATCGAAATGAATACCATTTTTAATTCCCAGGCTCAGAAATCTTTTATCATGAGGTTGGAGAAATGATATTAGATTTTGTCACTGGGATGACAGATATACCAGTTTCGGCCTTGTTGGGCCTCATCAGTATCCTGCACATCTCAGGACAAAAATCTTCATAAAAAACTTCAGAATTTATAGCAATTGGTTGTGAAGTAATGAGTAAAATATAACAAAGTACTAAGGTGGTGACATCCAATTGCGTCAAAATGAAGTTTCACATCTCCAATCAAATGCAAAAAAAGAAATCTGTACTTCCTCTTTCACTGAATGAGATTTTAGCAGTGGCTCTATTCAGGGCCCGCCTGCTAGTTTCTTAAAAAAATTGAAACGCTAAATTTTTTTTGTGACTGTGAAGCCTGATGTTTTTAAGAAAAAAAAATTCTTTGCCTTTACGAAGGCACATTGAGAACATTTTTGAAACATAGATGAATTCAAAAGAGTAATCATCGAAATGAATACCATTTTCAATTCCCAGGCTCAGAGATCTTTTATCATGAGGTTGAAGAAATGATATTAGATTTTGTCACTGGGATGAGAAATATACCGGTTCCGGCCTTGTTGGACCTCGTCAGTATACCGCACATGTCAGGACAAAATCTTCATAAAAAATTTCAGAATTTATAGCAATTGGTTTTGAAGTAATGATTGAAATATTACAAAGTACTAAGGTGCTGACATCCAATTGCGTCGAAATGAAGTTTCACATCTTCAATCAAATGCAAAAAAAGAAATCTGTACTTCCGCTTTCACTGAATGAGATTTTAGCAGTGGCTCTATTCAGGGCCCGCTTGCTAGTTTCTCAAAGTGAAGGAAACGCCCAATTCTTTTTGTGACTGTGAAGCCTGATGTTTTTAAGAAAAGAATCATTCTTTGCCTTTACAAAGGCACATCGAGAACATTTCTGAAACATGGATGAATTCAAAATAGTAATCATCGAAATGAATACCATTTTAAATTCCCAGGCTCAGAGATCTTTTTTCATGAGGTTGGAGAAATGATATTAGATTTTGTCACTGGGATGAAAGATATACCGGTTTCGACCTTGTTGGGCCTCGTCAGTATCCCGCACATCTCAGGACAAAAATCTTCATAAAAAACTACAGAATTTATAGCAATTGGTTGTGAAGTAATGAGTAAAATATAACAAAGTACTAAGGTGGTGACATCCAATTGCGTCAAAATGAAGTTCCACATCTCCAATCAAATGGAAAGAAAGAAATCTGTACTTCCTCTTCCACTGAATGAGATTTTAGCAGTGGCTCTATTCAGGGCCCGCTTGCTAGTTTCTTAAAAAGATGGAAACGCCCAATTCTTTTTGTGACTGTGAAGCCTGATGTTTTTAAGAAAAAAAAATTCTTTGCCTTTACGAAGGCACATTGAGAACATTTTTGAAACATAGATGAATTCAAAATAGTTATCATCGAAATGAATACCATTTTCAATCCCCAGGCTCAGAGATCTTTTATCATGAGGTTGGAGAAATGATATTAGATTTTGTCACTGGGATGAGAAATATACCATTTCCGGCCTTGTTGGACCTCGTCAGTATCCCGCACATATCAGGACAAAATCTTCATAAAAAACTTCAGAATTTATAGCAATTGGTTGTGAAGTAATGATTAAAATATTACAAAGTACTAAGGTGGTGACATCCAATTGCGTCAAAATGAAGGTTCACATCTCCAATCAAATGCAAAAAAAGAAATCTGTACTTCCTCTTTCACTGAATGAGATTTTAGCAGTGGCGCTATTCAGGGCCCGATTGCTAGTTTCTCAAAGTGATGGAAACGCCCAATTCTTTTTGTGACTGTGAAGCCTGATGTTTTTAAGAAAAGAATCATTCTTTGCCTTTACGAAGGCACATCGAGAACATTTCTGAAACATGGATGAATTCAAAATAGTAATCATCGAAATGAATACCATTTTAAATTCCCAGGCTCAGAGATCTTTTTTCATGAGGTTGGAGAAATGATATTAGATTTTGTCACTGGGATGAAAGATATACCGGTTTCGACCTTGTTGGGCATCATCAGTATCCCGCACATCTCAGGACAAAATCTTCATAAAAAACATCAGAGTTTATAGCAATTGATTGTGAAGTAATGAGTAAAATATTACAAAGTACTGAGGTGGTGACATCCAACTGCGTCAAAATGAAGTTTCACATCTCCAATCAAATGCAAAAAAAGAAATCTGTACTTCCTCTTTCACTGAATGAGATTTTAGCAGTGGCTCTATTCAGGGCCCGCTTGCTAGTTTCTCAAAGTGAAGGAAACGCCCAATTCTTTTTGTGACTGTGAAGCCTGATGTTTTTAATAAAAAGAAAATTCTTTGCCTTTACGAAGGCACATCGAGAACATTTTTGAAACATAGATGAATTCAAAATAGTAAGCATCGAAATGAATACCATTTTCAATTCCTAGGCTCAGAGATCTTTTATCATGAGGTTGGAGAAATGATATTAGATTTTGTCACAGGGATGAGAGATATACCGGTTTCGGCCCTGTTGGGCCTCATCAGTATCCCGCACATCTCAGGACAAAATCTTCATGAAAAACTTCAGAATTTATAGCAATTGGTTGTGAAGTGATGAGTAAAATATTACAAAGTACTGAGGTGGAGACATCCAATTGCGTCAAAATGAAGTTTCACATCTCCAATCAAATGCAAAAAAAGTAATCTGTACTTCCTCTTTCACTGAATGAGATTTTAGCAGTGGCTCTATTCAGGGCCCGTCTGCTAGTTTCTCGAAGTGATGGAAACGCCCAATTTATTTTGTGACTGTGAAGCCTGATGTTTTTAAGAAGAAGAAAATTCTTTGCCCTTACGAAGTCACATCGAGAACATTTTTGAAACATAGATGAATTCAAAATAGTAATCATCGAAATGAATACCATTTTCAATTCCCAGGCTCAGAGATCTTTTATCATGGAGTTGGAGAAATGATATCAGATTTTGTCACTGGGATGAGAAATATACCGGTTCCGGCCTTGTTGGACCTCGTCAGTATCCCGCACATATCAGGACAAAATCTTCATAAAAAACTTCAGAATTTATAGCAATTGGTTGTGAAGTGATGTGTAAAATATTACAAAGTACTAAGGTGGTGACACCCAATTGCGTCAAAATGAAGTTTCACATCTCCGATCAAATGCAAAGAAAGAAATCTGTACTTCCTCTTTCACTGAATGAGATTTTAGCAGTGGCTCTATTCAGGGCCCGCTTGCTAGTTTCTCAAAGTGATCGAAACGCCCAGATCTTTTTGTGACTGTGAAGCCTGATGTTTTTAAGAAAAAGAAAATTCTTTGCCTTTACGAAGGCACATCGAGAACATTTTTGAAACATAGATGAATTCAAAATAGTAATCATCGAAATGAATACCATTTTTAATTCTCAGGCTCAGAGATCTTTTTTCATGAGGTTGGAGAAATGATATTAGATTTTGTCACTGGGATGAGAGATATACCGGTTTCGGTCTTGTTGGGCCTCATCAGTATCCTGCACATCTCAGGACAAAAATCTTCATAAAAAACTTCAGAATTTATAGCAATTGGTTGTGAAGTAATGAGTAAAATATAACAAAGTACTAAGGTGGTGACATCCAATTGCGTCAAAATGAAGTTTCACATCTCCAATCAAATGCAAAAAAAGAAATCTGTACTTCCTCTTTCACTGAATGAGATTTTAGCAGTGGCTCTATTCAGGGCCCGCTTGCTAGTTTCTTAAAAAAATTGAAACGCCCAATTCTTTTTGTGACTGTGAAGCCTGATGTTTTTAAGAAAAAAAAAATTCTTTGCCTTTACGAAGGCACATTGAGAACATTTTTGAAACATAGATGAATTCAAAATAGTAATAATCGAAATGAATACCATTTTCAATTCCCAGGCTCAGAGATCTTTCATCATGAGGTTGGAGAAATGATATTAGATTTTGTCACTGGGATGAGAGATATACCGGTTCCGGCCTTGTTGGACCTCGTCAGTATCCCGCACATATCAGGACAAAATCTTCATAAAAAACTCCAGAATTTATAGCAATTGGTTGTGAAGTAATGATTAAAATATTACAAAGTACTAAGGTGGTGACATCCAACTGCGTCAAAATGAAGTTTCACATCTCCAATCAAATGCAAAAAAAGAAATCTGTACTTCCTCTTTCACTGAATGAGATTTTAGCAGTGGCGCTATCCAGGGCCCGCTTGCTGGTTTCTCAAAGTGATGGAAACGCCCAATTCTTTTTGTGACTGTGAAGCCTGATGTTTTTAAGAAAGAGAAAATTCTTCGCCTTTACGAATTCACATCGAAAACATTTTTGAAACATAGATGAATTCAAAATAGTAATAATCGAAATGAATACCATTTTCAATTCCCAGACTCAGAGATTTTTTATCATGAGGTTGGAGAAATGATATTAGATTTTGTCACTGGGATGGGAAATATACCGGTTTCGGCCTTGTTGGGCCTCGTCAGTATCCCGCACATCTCAGGACAAAATCTTCATAAAAAACTTCAGAATTTATAGCAATTGGTTGTGAAGTGATGTGTAAAATATTACAAAGTACTAAGGTGGTGACACCCAATTGCGTCAAAATGAAGTTTCACATCTCCGATCAAATGCAAAGAAAGAAATCTGTACTTCCTCTTTCACTGAATGAGATTTTAGCAGTGGCTCTATTCAGAGCCCGCTTGCTAGTTTCTCAAAGTGATCGAAACGCCCAAATCTTTTTGTGACTGTGAAGCCTGATGTTTTTAAGAAAAAGAAAATTCTTTGCCTTTACGAAGGCACATCGAGAACATTTTTGAAACATAGATGAATTCAAAATAGTAATCATCGAAATGAATACCATTTTTAATTCCCAGGCTCAGAGATCTTTTTTCATGAGGTTGGAGAAATGATATTAGATTTTGTCACTGGGATGAGAGATATACCGGTTTCGGTCTTGTTGGGCCTCATCAGTATCCTGCACATCTCAGGACAAAAATCTTCATAAAAAACTTCAGAATTTATAGCAATTGGTTGTGAAGTAATGAGTAAAATATAACAAAGTACTAAGGTGGTGACATCCAATTGCGTCAAAATGAAGTTTCACATCTCCAATCAAATGCAAAAAAAGAAATCTGTACTTCCTCTTTCACTGAATGAGATTTTAGCAGTGGCTCTATTCAGGGCCCGCTTGCTAGTTTCTTAAAAAAATTGAAACGCCCAATTCTTTTTGTGACTGTGAAGCCTGATGTTTTTAAGAAAAAAAAAATTCTTTGCCTTTACGAAGGCACATTGAGAACATTTTTGAAACATAGATGAATTTAAAATAGTAATAATCGAAATGAATACCATTTTCAATTCCCAGGCTCAGAGATCTTTCATCATGAGGTTGGAGAAATGATATTAGATTTTGTCACTGGGATGAGAAATATACCGGTTCCGGCCTTGTTGGACCTCGTCAGTATCCCGCACATATCAGGACAAAATCTTCATAAAAAACTCCAGAATTTATAGCAATTGGTTGTGAAGTAATGATTAAAATATTACAAAGTACTAAGGTGGTGACATCCAATTGCGTCAAAATGAAGTTTCACATCTCCAATCAAATGCAAGAAAAAAAATCTGTACTTCCTCTTTCACTGAATGAGATTTTAGCAGTGGCTCTATTCAGGGCCTGCTTGCTAGTTTCTCAAAGTGATGGAAACGCCCAATTCTTTTTGTGACTGTGAAGCCCGATGTTGTTAAGAAAAAGAAAATTCTTTGCCTTTACGAAGGCACATCGAGAACATTTTTGAAACATAGATGAATTCAAAATAGTAATCATTGAAATGAATACCATTTTCAATTCCCAGGCTCAGAGATCTTTTATCATGAGGTTGGAGAAATAATATAAGATTTTTCACTGGGATGAGAGATATACCAGTTTCGGCCCTGTTGGGCCTCATCAGTATCCCGCACATCTCAGGACAAAATCTTCATGAAAAACTTCAGAATTTATAGCAATTGGTTGTGAAGTGATGTGTAAAATATTACAAAGTACTAAGGTGGTGACATCCAATTGCGTCAAAATGAAGTTTCACATCTCTGATCAAATGCAAAAAAAGAAATCTGTACTTCCTCTTTCACTGAATGAGATTTTAGCAGTGGCTCTATTCAGGGCCCGCTTGCTAGTTTCTCAAAGTGATGGAAACGCCCAATTCTTTTTGTGACTGTGAAGCCTGATGTTTTGAGGAAAAGGAAAATTCTTTGCCTTGACGAAGGCACATCGAGAACATTTTTGAAACATAGATGAATTCAAAATAGTAATCATCGAAATGAATTCCATTTTCAATTCTCAGGCTCAGAGATCTTTTATCATGAGGTTGGGGAAATGATATTAGATTTTGTCACTGGGATGAGAGATATACGGATTTCGGCCTTGTTGGGCCTCATCAGTATCCCGCACGTCTCAGGACAAAATCTTCATAAAAAACTTCAGAATTTCTAGCAATTGGTTTTGAAGTAATGATTAAAATATTACAAAGTACTAAGGTGGTGACATTCAATTGCGTCAAAATGAAGTTTCACATCTCCAATCAAATGCAAAAAAAGAAATCTGTACTTCCTCTTTCACTGAATGAGATTTTAGCAGTGGCTCTATTCAGGGCCCGCTTGCTAGTTTCTCAAAGTGATCGAAACGCCCAAATCTTTTCGTGACTGTGAAGCCTGATGTTTTTAAGAAAAAGAAAATTCTCTGCCTTTACGAAGGCACATTGAGAACATTTTTGAAACATGGATGAATTCAAAATAGTAATCATCGAAATGAATACCATTTTCAATTCCCAGGCTCAGAGATCTTTTATCATGAGTTTGGAGAAATGATATTAGATTTTGTCACTGGGATGAGAAAAAAACCGGTTTCGGCCTTGTTGGGCCTCATCAGTATCCCGCACATCTAAGGACAAAATCTTCATAAAAAACTTCAGAATTTATAGCAATTGGTTGTGAAGTAATGAGTAAAATATTACAAGGTACTAGGGTGGTGACATCCAATTGCGTCAAAATGAAGTTTCACATCTCCAATCAAATGCAAAAAAAGAAATCTGTACTTCCTCTTTCACTGAATGAGATTTTAGCAGTGGCTCTATTCAGGGCCCGCTTGCTAGTTTCTCAAAGTGAAGGAAACGCCCAATTCTTTTTGTGACTGTGAAGCCTGATGTTTTTAAGAAAAGAATCAATCTTTGCCTTTACAAAGGCACATCGAGAACATTTCTGAAACATGGATGAATTCAAAATAGTAATCATCGAAATGAATACCATTTTCAATTCCCAGGCTCAGAGATCTTTTTTCATGAGGTTGGAGAAATGATATTAGATTTTGTCACTGGGATGAAAGATATACCGGTTTCGACCTTGTTGGGCCTCATCAGTATCCCGCACATCTCAGGACAAAATCTTCATAAAAAACATCAGAATTTATAGCAATTGATTGTGAAGTAATGAGTAAAATATTACAAAGTACTGAGGTGGTGACATCCAATTGCGTCAAAATGAAGTTTCACATCTCCAATCAAATTCAAAAAAAGAAATCTGTACTTCCTCTTTCACTGAATGAGATTTTAGCAGTGGCTCTATTCAGGGCCCGCTTGCTAGTTTCTCAAAGTGAAGGAAACGCCCAATTCTTTTTGTGACTGTGAAGCCTGATGTTTTTAAGAAAAAGAAAATTCTTTGCCCTTACGAAGGCACATCGAGAACATTTTTGAAACATAGATGAATTCAAAATAGTAGGCATCGAAATGAATACCATTTTCAATTCCCAGGCTCAGAGATCTTTTATCATGAGGTTGGAGAAATGATATTAGATTTTGTCACAGGGATGAGAGATATAATGGTTTCGGCCCTGTTGGGCCTCATCAGTATCCCGCACATCTCAGGACAAAAATCTTCATAAAAAACTTCAGAATTTATAGCAATTGGTTGTGAAGTGATGAGTAAAATATTACAAAGTACTGAGGTGGTGACATCCAATTGCGTCAAAATGAAGTTTCACATCTCCAATCAAATGCAAAAAAAGAAATCTGTACTTCCTCTTTCACTGAATGAGATTTTAGCAGTGGCTCTATTCAGGGCCCGCTTGCTAGTTTCTCGAAGTGATGGAAACGCCCAATTTTTTTTGTGACTGTGAAGCCTGATGTTTTTAAGAAGAAGAAAATTCTTTGCCTTTACGAAGTCACATCGAGAACATTTTTGAAACATAGATGAATTCAAAATAGTAATCATCGAAATGAATACCATTTTCTATTCCCAGGCTCAGAGATCTTTTATCATGGAGTTGGAGAAATGATATTAGATTTCGTCACTGAGATGAGAGATATACCGGTTTCGGCCTTGTTGGGCCTCATCAGTATCCCGCATATCTCGGGACAAAATCTTCATAAAAAACTTCTGAATTTATAGCAATTGGTTGTGAAGTAATGAGTAAAATATAACAAAGTACTGCGGTGGTGACATCCAATTGCGTCAAAATGAAGTTTCACATCTCCAATCAAATGCAAAGAAAGAAATCTGTACTTCCTCTTTCACTGAATGAGATTTTAGCAGTGGCTCTATTCAGGGCCCGCTTGCTAGTTTCTTAAAAAGATGGAAACGCCCAATTCTTTTTGTGACTGTGAAGCCTGATGTTTTAAAGAAAAAAAAAATTCTTTGCCTTTACGAAGGCACATTGAGAACATTTCTGAAACATAGATGAATTCAAAATAGTAATCATCGAAATGAATACCATTTTCAATTCCCAGGCTCAGAGATCTTTCATCATGACGTTGGAAAAATGATATTAGATTTTGTCACTAGGATGAGAAATATACCGGTTTCGGCCTTGTTGGACCTCGTCAGTATCCCGCACATCTCAGGACAAAATCTTCATAAAAAACTTCAGAATTTAAAGCAATTGGTTGTGAAGTAATGAGTAAAATATCACAAAGTACTGAGGTGGTGACATCCAATTGCGTCAAAATGAAGTTTCACATCTCCAATCAGATGCAAAAAAAGAAATCTGTACTTTCTCTTTCACTGAATGAGATTTTAGCAGTGGCTCTATTCAGGGCCCGCTTGCTAGTTTCTCGAAGTGATGGAAACGCCCAATCCTTTTTGTGACTGTGAAGCCTGATGTTTTTAAGAAAAAGAAAATTCTTTGCCTTTACGAAGTCACATCGAGAACATTTTTGAAACATAGATGAATTCAAAATAGTAATCTTCGAAATGAATACCATTTTCAATTCCTAGGCTCAGAGATCTTTTATCATGGAGTTGGAGAAATGATATTAGATTTTGTCACTGGGATGAGAGATATACCGGTTTCGGCCTTGTTGGGCTCATCAGTATCCTGCACATCTCAGGACAAAAATCTTCATAAAAAACTTCAGAATTTATAGCAATTGGTTGTGAAGTAATGAGTAAAATATAACAAAGTACTAAGGTGGTGACACCCAATTGCGTCAAAATGAAGTTTCACATCTCCAATCAAATGCAAAGAAAGAAATCTGTACTTCCTCTTTCACTGAATGAGATTTTAGCAGTGGCTCTATTCAGGGCTCGCTTGCCAGTTTCTTAAAGAGATGGAAACGCCCAATTCTTTTTGTGACTGTGAAGCCTGATGTTTTTAAGAAAAAAAAAATTCTTTGCCTTTACGAAGGCACATTGAGAACATTTTTGAAACATAGATGAATTCAAAATAGTAATCATCGAAATGAATACCATTTTCAATTCCCAGGCTCAGAGATCTTTTATCATGAGGTTGGAGAAATGATATTAGATTTTGTCACTGGGATGAGAAATATACCGGTTTTGGCCTTGTTGGACCTCGTCAGCATCCCGCACATCTCAGGACAAAATCTTCATAAAAAACTTCACAATTTATAGCAATTGGTTGTGAAGTAATGATTAAAATATTACAAAGTACTAAGGCGGTGACATCCAATTGCGTCAAAATGAAGTTTCACATCTCCAATCGAATGCAAAGAAAGAAATCTGTACTTCCTCTTTCACTGAATGAGATTTTAGCAGTGGCGCTATCCAGGGCCCGCTTGCTAGTTTTTCAAAGTTATGGAAACGCCCAATTCTTTTTGTGACTGTGAAGCCTGATGTTTTTAAGAAAAAGAAAATTCTTTGCCTTTACGAATTCACATCGAGAACATTTTTGAAACATAGATGAATTCAAAATAGTAATCATCGAAATGAATACCATTTTCAATTCCCAGGCTCAGAGATTTTTTATCATGAGGTTGGAGAAATGATATTAGATTTTGTCACTGGGATGAGAAATATACCGGTTTCGGCCTTGTTGGGCCTCGTCAGTATCCCGCACATCTCAGGACAAAATCTTCATAAGAAAACTTCAGAATTTATAGCAATTGGTTGTGAAGTAATGATCAGAATATTACAAAGTACTAAGGTGGTGACATCCAATTGCGTCAAAATGAAGTTTCACATCTCCAATCAAATGCAAAAAAATAAATCTGTACTTCCTCTTTCACTGAAAGAGATTTTAGTAGTGGCTCTATTCAGGGCCCGCTTGCTAGTTTCTTAAAAAATTGAAACGCCCAATTCTTTTTGTGACTGTGAAGCCTGATGTTTTTAAGAAAAAGAAAATTCTTTGCCTTCACGAAGGCACATCGAGAACATTTTTGAAACATAGATGAATTCAAAATAGTAATCTTCGAAATGAATACCATTTTCAATTCCTAGGCTCAGAGATCTTTTATGATGGAGTTGGAGAAATGATATAAGATTTTGTCACTGGGATGAGAGATATACCGGTTTCGGCCTTGTTGGGCCTCATCAGTATCCTGCACATCTCAGAACAAAAATCTTCATAAAAAACTTCAGAATTTATAGCAATTGGTTGTGAAGTAATGAGTAAAATATAACAAAGTACTGAGAAGGTGACATCCAATTGCGTCAAAATGAAGTTTCACATCTCCAATCAAATGCAAAAAAAGAAATCTGTACTTTCTCTTTCACTGAATGAGATTTTAGCAGTGGCTCTATTCAGGCTCGCTTGCTAGTTTCTTAAAAAATTGAAACGCCCAATTCTTTTTGTGCCTGTGAAGACTGATGTTTTTAAGAAAAAAAAATTCTTTGCCTTTACGAAGGCACATTGAGAACATTTTTGAAACATAGATGAATTCAAAATAGTAATCATCGAAATGAATACCATTTTCAATTCCCAGGCTCAGAGATCTTTTATCATGAGGTTGGAGAAATGATATAAGATTTTGTCACTGGGATGAGAAATATACCGGTTCCGCCTTGTTGGACCTCGTCAGTATCCCGCACATGTCAGGACAAAATCTTCATAAAAAACTTCAGAATTTATAGCAATTGGTTGTGAAGTAATGATTAAAATATTACAAAGTACTAAGGTGGTGACATCCAATTGCGTCAAAATGAAGTTTCACATCTCCAATCAAATGCAAAAAAAAAATCTGTACTTCCTCTTTCACTGAATGAGATTTGAGCAGTGGCGCTATCCAGGGCCCGCTTGCTGGTTTCTCAAAGTGATGGAAACGCCCAATTCTTTTTGTGACTGTGAAGCCTGATGTTTTTAAGAAAAAGAAAATTCTTTGCCTTTACGAAGGCACATCGAGAACATTTTTGAAACATAGATGAATTCAAAATAGTAATCATCGAAATGAATACCATTTTCAATTCCCAGGCTCAGAGATCTTTTATCATGAGGTTGGAGAAATATTATTAGATTTTTCACTGGGATGAGAGATATACCGTTTCGGCCCTGTTGGGCCTCATCAGTATCCCGCACATCTCAGGACAAAATCTTCATGAAAAACTTCAGAATTTATAGCAATTGGTTGTGAAGTGATGTGTAAAATATTACAAAGTACTAAGGTGGTGACATCCAATTGCGTCAAAATGAAGTTTCACATCTCCAATCAAATGCAAAAAAAGAAATCTGTACTTCCTCTTTCACTGAATGAAATTTTAGCAGTATCTCTATTCAGGGCCCGCTTGCTAGTTTCTCAAAGTGATCGAAACGCCCAAATCTTTTCGTGACTGTGAAGCCTGATGTTTTTAAGAAAATGAAAATTCTCTGCCTTTACGAAGGCACATTGAGAACATTTTTGAAACATAGATGAATTCAAAATAGTAATCATCGAAATGAATACCATTTTCAATTCCCAGGCTCAGAGATCTTTTATCATGAGGTTGGAGAAATGATATTAGATTTTGTCACTGGGATGAGAGAAAAACCGGTTTCGGCCTTGTGGGCCTCATCAGTATCCCGCACATCTAAGGACAAAATCTTCATAAAAAACTTCAGAATTTATAGCAATTGGTTGTGAAGTAATGAGTAAAATATTACAAGGTACTAGGGTGGTGACATCCAATTGCGTCAAAATGAAGTTTCACATCTCCAATCAAATGCAAAAAAAGAAATCTGTACTTCCTCTTTCACTGAATGAGATTTTAGCAGTGGCTCTATTCAGGGCCCGCTTGCTAGTTTCTCAAAGTGAAGGAAACGCCCAATTCTTTTTGTGACTGTGAAGCCTGATGTTTTTAAGAAAAGAATCAATCTTTGCCTTTACAAAGGCACATCGAGAACATTTCTGAAACATGGATGAATTCAAAATAGTATTCATCGAAATGAATACCATTTTCAATTCCCAGGCTCAGAGAACTTTTTTCATGAGGTTGGAGAAATGATATTAGATTTTGTCACTGGGATGAAAGATATACCGGTTTCGACCTTGTTGGGCCTCATCAGTATCCCGCACATCTCAGGACAAAATCTTCATAAAAAACATCAGAATTTATAGCAATTGATTGTGAAGTAATGAGTAAAATATTACAAAGTACTGAGGTGGTGACATCCAATTGCGTCAAAATGAAGTTTCACATCTCCAATCAAATTCAAAAAAGAAATCTGTACTTCCTCTTTCACTGAATGAGATTTTAGCAGTGGCTCTATTCAGGGCCCGCTTGCTAGTTTCTCAAAGTGAAGGAAACGCCCAATTCTTTTTGTGACTGTGAAGCCTGATGTTTTTAAGAAAAAGAAAATTCTTTGCCTTTACGAAGGCACATCGAGAACATTTTTGAAACATAGATGAATTCAAAATAGTAGGCATCGAAATGAATACCATTTTCAATTCCCAGGCTCAGAGATCTTTTATCATGAGGTTGGAGAAATGATATTAGATTTTGTCACAGGGATGAGAGATATAATGGTTTCGGCCCTGTTGGGCCTCATCAGTATCCCGCACATCTCAGGACAAAAATCTTCATAAAAAACTTCAGAATTTATAGCAATTGGTTGTGAAGTGATGAGTAAAATATTACAAAGTACTGAGGTGGTGACATCCAATTGCGTCAAAATGAAGTTTCACATCTCCAATCAAATGCAAAAAAAGAAATCTGTACTTCCTCTTTCACTGAATGAGATTTTAGCAGTGGCTCTATTCAGGGCCCGCTTGCTAGTTTCTCGAAGTGATGGAAACGCCCAATTCTTTTTGTGACTGTGAAGCCTGATGTTTTTAAAAAGAAGAAAATTCTTTGCCTTTACGAAGTCACATCGAGAACATTTTTGAAACATAGATGAATTCAAAATAGTAATCATCGAAATGAATACCATTTTCAATTCCCAGGCTCAGAGATCTTTTATCATGGAGTTGGAGAAATGATATTAGATTTCGTCACTGGGATGAGAGATATACCGGTTTCGGCCTTGTTGGGCCTCATCAGTATCCCGCACATGTCAGGACAAAATCTTCATAAAAAACTTCAGAATTTATAGCAATTGGTTGTGAAGTAATGATTAAAATATTACAAAGTACTAAGGTGGTGACATCCAATTGCGTCAAAATGAAGTTTCACATCTCCAATCAAATGCAAAAAAAAAAATCTGTACTTCCTCTTTCACTGAATGAGATTTGAGCAGTGGCGCTATCAGGGCCCGCTTGCTGTTTCTCAAAGTGATGGAAACGCCCAATTCTTTTTGTGACTGTGAAGCCTGATGTTTTTTAAAAAAAAAAAATTCTTTGCCTTTACGAAGGCACATCGAGAACATTTTTGAAACATAGATGAATTCAAAATAGTAATCATCGAAATGAATACCATTTTCAATTCCCAGGCTCAGAGATCTTTTATCATGGAGTTGGAGAAATGATATTAGATTTCGTCACTGGGATGAGAGATATACCGGTTTCGGCCTTGTTGGGCCTCATCAGTATCCCGCATATCTCGGGACAAAATCTTCATAAAAAACTTCTGAATTTATAACAATTGGTTGTGAAGTAATGAGTAAAATATAACAAAGTACTGCGGTGGTAACATCCAATTGCGTCAAAATGAAGTTTCACATCTCCAATCAAATGCAAAGAAAGAAATCTCTACTTCCTCTTTCACTGAATGAGATTTTAGCAGTGGCTCTATTCAGGGCTCGCTTGCCAGTTTCTTAAAAAGATGGAAACGCCCATTCTTTTTGTGACTGTGAAGCCTGATGTTTTTAAGAAAAAAAAAATTCTTTGCCTTTACGAAGGCACATTGAGAACATTTTTGAAACATAGATGAATTCAAAATAGTAATCATCGAAATGAATACCATTTTCAATTCCCAGGCTCAGAGATCTTTTATCATGAGGTTGGAGAAATGATATTAGATTTTGTCACTGGGATGAGAATATACCGGTTTTGGCCTTGTTGGACCTCGTCAGCATCCCGCACATCTCAGGACAAAATCTTCATAAAAAACTTCAGAATTTATAGCAATTGGTTGTGAAGTAATGATTAAAATATTACAAAGTACTAAGGCGGTGACATCCAATTGCGTCAAAATAAAGTTTCACATCTCCAATCGAATGCAAAGAAAGAAATCTGTACTTCCTCTTTCACTGAATGAGATTTGAGCAGTGGCGCTATCCAGGGCCCGCTTGCTAGTTTCTCAAAGTTATGGAAACGCCCAATTCTTTTTGTGACTGTGAAGCCTGATGTTTTTAAGAAAAAGAAAATTCTTTGCCTTTACGAATTCACACTCGAGAACATTTTTGAAACATAGATGAATTCAAAATAGTAATCATCGAAATGAATACCATTTTCAATTCCCAGGCTCAGAGATTTTTATCATGAGGTTGGAGAAATGATATTAGATTTTGTCACTGGGATGAGAAATATATCGGTTTCGGCCTTGTTGGGCCTCGTCAGTATCTGCACATCTCAGAAAAATCTTCATAAAAAAACTTCAGAATTTATAGCAATTGGTTGTGAAGTAATGAGTAAAATATAACAAAGTACTAAGAAGGTGACATCCAATTGCGTCAAAATGAAGTTTCACATCTCCAATCAAATGCAAAAAAAGAAATCTGTACTTTCTCTTTCACTGAATGAGATTTTAGCAGTGGCTCTATTCAGGGCTCGCTTGCTAGTTTCTTAAAAAAATTGAAACGCCCAATTCTTTTTTGCCTGTGAAGACTGATGTTTTTAAGAAAAAAAATTCTTTGCCTTTACGAAGGCACATTGAGAACATTTTTGAAACATAGATGAATTTAAAATAGTAATCATCGAAATGAATACCATTTTCAATTCCCAGGCTCAGAGATCTTTTATCATGAGGTTGGAGAAATGATATGAGATTTTGTCACTGGGATGAGTAATATACCGGTTCGGCCTTGGTTGGGACCTCGTCAGTATCCCGCACATGTCAGGACAAAATCTTCATAAAAAACTTCAGAATTTATAGCAATTGGTTGTGAAGTAATGATTAATATATTACAAAGTACTATAGGTGTGGTGACATCCAATTGCGTCAAATGAAGTTTCACATCTCCAATCAAATGCAAAAAAATAAATCTGTACTTCCTCTTTCACTGAAAGAGATTTTAGCAGTGGCTCTATTCAGGGCCGCTTGCTAGTTTCTTAAAAAAATTGAAACGCCCAATTCTTTTTGTGACTGTGAAGCCTGATGTTTTTAAGAAAAAGAAAATTCTTTGCCTTCACGAAGGCAATCGAGAACATTTTTGAAACATAGATGAATTCAAATAGTAATCATCGAAATGAATACCATTTTAATTCCAGGCTCAGAGATCTTTTATCATGAAGTTGGAGAAATATATATTAGATTTTTCACTGGATGAGAGATATACCAAGTTTCGGCCCTGTTGGGCCTCATCAGTATCCCGCACATCTCAGGACAAAAATCTTCATGAAAAAACTTCAGAATTTATAGCAATGGTTGTGAAGTAATGAGTAAAATATTACAAAGTACTAGGTGGTGACATCCAATTGCGTCAAAATGAAGTTTCACATCTCTGATCAAATGCAAAAAAGAAATCTGTACTTCCTCTTCCATGAATGAGATTTTAGCAGTGGCTCTATTCAGGGCACGCTTGCTAGTTTCTCAAAGTGATGGAAACGCCCAATTCTTTTTTGTGACTGTGAAGCCTGATTGTTTGAGAAAAAGAAAATTCTTTGCCTTGACGAAGGCACATCGAGAAATTTTTGAAACATAGATGAATTCAAAATAGTAATCATCGAAATGAATTAATTTTCATTCCCAGGCTCAGAGATCTTTTATCATGAGGTTGGAGAAATGATATTAGATTTTGTCACTGGGATGAGAGATATACGGTTTCGGCCTTGTTGGGCCATCATCAGTATCCCGCACATCTCAGGACAAAATCTTCATAATAAACTTCAGAATTTCTAGCAATTGGTTTTGAAGTAATGATTAAAATATTACCAAAGTACTAAGGTGGTGACATCCAATTTGCGTCAAAATGAAGTTTCACATCTCATTCAAATGCAAAAAAAAAGAAAATCTGTACTTCCTCTTTCACCTGAATGAAATTTTAGCAGTGCTCTATTCAGGCCCGCTTGCTAGTTTATCAAAGTAATCGAAACGCCCAAATCTTTTCGTGACTGTGAAGGCTGATGTTTTTGAGAAAATGAAAAATTCTCTGCCATTACGAAGGCACATTGAGAACATTTTTGAAACATAGATGAATTCAAAATAGTAATCATCGAAATGAATACCATTTTCAATTCCCAGGCTCAGAGATCTTTTATCATGAGGTTGGAGAAATGATATTAGATTTTGTCACTGGGATGAGAGAAAAACCGGTTTCGCGCCTTGTTGGGCCTCATCAGTATCCCGCACATCTAAGGACAAAATCTTCATAAAAAACTTCAGAATTTATAGCAATGGTTGTGAAGTATGAGTAAAAATATTACAAAGTACTAGGGTGGTGACATCCAATTGCGTCAAAATGAAGTTTCACATCTCCAATCAATGCAAAAAAAGAATCTGTACTTCCTCTTTCACTGAATGAGATTTTAGCAGTGGCTCTATTCAGGGCCCGCTTGCTAGTTTCTCAAAGTGAAGGAAACGCCCAATTTTTTTGTGACTGTGGAAGCCTGATGTTTTTAAGAAAAGAATCAATCTTTGCCTTTACGAAGGCACATCGAGAACATTTCTGAAACATAGATGAATTCAAAATAGTATTCATCGAAATGAATACCATTTTCAATTCCAGGCTCAGAGATCTTTTTTCATGAGGTTGGAGAAATGATATTAGATTTTGTCACTGGGATGAGAGATATACCGGTTTCGGACCTTGTTGGGCCTCATCAGTATCCCGCATATC